>JAJTUV010000581.1:255000-625679 GCA_021653895.1 Mastomys natalensis | reverse complement strand
TATTGTGTGCGTCTATTAAGGCAGGAGTCGCGGGCAAAAGCCCCAGCCTACCTCTTTTAAGGGTGCTGAAGAAGAGGGGGAGGCAGGGCAGAGGGAATCCCTGGAAAGATCGGGGATTTCTGGAGGAGCTTGTCCGGATACCCAAGTTGACGTTGGAGGTTTTGCATAAGCGCGGATGGACCACACACAATAAACACACACACAACCCACAGGGGATATTTTTGTACTTTTAAATTGTTAATGCTTAGAAGCCATTTCACTGTGAGCCTCGGTCTATATAAGCGTGAAAGGGGGAAATAAGGGAAAGGAAGGAGTGGGAAAGAACCATGTTTTTGATCTGCAAAAGTAATCCGCGAACACAGTGAACGAGGCTTCCAAAACTGTGTGGCAAATCTAAGGGTGCGGCATAAGAGCCAAAGTAGTTACACCAGAGAGCTCCTCGGATTCTTGAATGGAGTCCTAGGGAGTATAGAGATTTTTTGTACTGGGGAGTCCAGTCGGGGGCGTGAGGCTGGGCCTGGGGGTTAGGGGGGGGTGCCGCTGAGAGAGGAAGGAAAGCTGCTAGCTGACTGCAGGAACCAAAGAGTGTGTGGTTCTGCAGCCTCCGGGGATCCTAAAAAAGAACCGCTGGCAGACTTGCCTACTCTTTAAGAAGGAGGTGTGGCCGAGGGATTTTTTTTTTTTTCTTCCCTCTGAGACGACAGCCAAGGACTCCAGGTGGCCAACGCATTAAAAATCGAGGCTCAGATGAAATAAATCCATGTTTTTTAGGTAGAGAACTTGAGGCTCAGCAGGAAAGACATTGAGACTTGAGAACATTAAAAGAATCAGAGATGGTGAGAATTAGCCCATTTGGGAAACATATAGGGGAGTGTTTGTCTCCGTGCCTTGAAAGTAGACTACATGAAAGAGATTTTTGAGCGGAGAGAGAGAAAGCAGTTTGCCAAATATGAACAGATTCATCATAGGGAGAGTTCAGCACCGCGGATAGCGACCTACCTTCTGTACTTCCAAACTGATTTACTGTCAGCAGGAGAGCTTTCTCTCTGGAAGTGCAAACAAAGTGACTGGGTTTTATACCACAATCCACTCATTTATTAGCGGATTATGCAAATATCAAGTGACTGACTCACATATACCAAACATTGTAGTATAGTGTTGTGGTTTTGGAACTGAAAAGCATAATAGGTGTTTTTAAAAGGCTTAGAGATTGTTCCTCCCTCTACATTTTTCCTCAAGACCAATGCTAGTAAATAATAGTTCTTCCCTTTCTTTTCTGCCTAAACCTGCCTCTATCACTATAAAAGTTTAATTTATCCTTTTTGATAATGTATTTTTTTAAAAATAAACTCATGAGATTATTTGTTAGTTAAAAAAAAATATGTATTGATTGATTTCTATAGACCATGCATTGATGAGTTCCTAGCATGAATTATCTCACTTAGTCGTCATTAACATCCTATTGTAGTTCATTTGTGCTGCTTTCACAAAATACCACAGCCCACAAAATTTATAAATAATTTCTTACACTCCTGGAGGCTGGGAGAGGGCCGAGGTAGGGACATTTTACATTGGGAGGAAGGGTTCTTTCTATGCCTTTATGTAACAGGAGATATAGAAGGACAAAGCATCATTTTAAAGCACTTCTCATGATCGTTTCATAAGGGTAAATCCCTCCATTCATGAATGTAGAAGCCTTGTGACCTAATCACTTCTCCACAGGTCTACCTCTTATACAAGCACACCGATGATTCGATTCCAACATGAATTTTGGAGGGTGCACATTTGAGCCACCATAGCAGATTCCTGTGCAATAAATATTTTATAAAAACAATCTCAGAGTCTCTATTTACCTCACAGCTACTCACAGGTAGTGTAGAGATTATATCTGGAAGGTCTAAACTATGCAACTTTACTACATGCTTTATAATATGAAATGCATCACCATGGGGGAAGTGTTGAGTGCTTAGGAAAAGTCCAAGTGTTCACACCACACACATAGAGACAATCAAAGTCAGGATGAAAACATATTGGCAGATTATGTAACTTCAATGTTACTTACAAGTGGTTTTCTAGGCTTGATCTATATATTTTTTTAAAATTTGAAATCCTCAGAAAATATTAAGTAGGAATCTTAAATCAGAGTACAGTACTATTACCTTTTATTCCTAAGTGAGTGCAGTGCTTTTGACAGCCAGAAGAGGGCATCAGATTCCCTTGAGCTGGAGTTATAGGTGATTGTGAGCCATTGGATGTAGGTGCTGGACACTGAATTCAGGTCTTCTGCGAGAGTAGTACGGCACTGAGACATCTTTCCAGCCCCTTATATTCATTTCTTGGTGTCTTTGAAAATCTTTCTCCAGTACTGCTTTCATCGTATCTCATTTCTAGTCCTTTAATTTCTCCACTACAAATTCAGTGCAAGTATTTTACAAATTGGGTAGAGCTTTGATGAAGCTCAGGAGTGAGAGACAGTTTCAGTTGCCTTATAGACATTAGAATAAATATATTCCCACTTCCCAGGAGGATAACACTGAATTTTGGTGGTGGTAGTGGAGAGGTGTTATCTTTTCTTTTATTCACCTTGCTAAAACAAGTGACTCATCTGATTGGTCAAACTTGTAAAAACTTAGCACTTGTTTGGGCTTGCTTCTTAAGCGTAGCCCATATAGAACTAGAAGATGAAGGCAATCATGGTTTTTTTTGTTTTTTGTTTTTCTTATTTTTTTGCTCTCCTACTAGTCTGCATTCAAGCACAAATAACTCACTGTGTCTTTTAGGCTTCACCCCCATCTCTTTCTCTTTGAGACAATGTCAGGCTATTTTGTTCACATTGTCCTGAGCCTTACTTTGTATGTATGTTTCGTTCTCCATGTCCTATCTACTACCTTGAGAAGAGTAGTGTCAGAAACACCTTTGTTCTGCTGCAGTAACTGCATTTCTGAGGTCAGTCACAATCAACCATGTGTGTGGAAAAGAATATTTAGAGCCTACTTTGTATAACTAACCATCTATGCATGTGATTTTTTCTAGTTCTAAATTTGAGGGGAGCAGTTGGAAATACATCATTTTAATTTTTTATTCAAATGTTTTTATCTAATGTGCATATACACATAGAATTTCCATCAAAAGTTGAAATTACTTAAAGAGAAAAGATATGTCATGTTCATGGATTAAAAAGAACTCAATAATATTAAAATAATGGTTTCATCCAGACATATTATGAGTTAATATAATTCCAATTACAATCTTAAAAAATTCAGGGATGATGGTACATACCTGTAATCCCAGCATTCCAGAGGGTGAGGCAGGGATATTGTGAGCCTAAGATAACTTGGGCTATCTCAGCAAACATAACCAGACTTCAGCAAAACATCCAGAAAATGAACAAGCCATTTCTAAAATCTATATGAATTGCAAAGGACCTAAAACATACAATGCACATTTGAAAAAAGAAAACAAAACTACAAGATTCAAACCATCTGACTTCAAGACTTATAAAACTCCAATAATCAAAACAATGAGGCAGTTGCATAAAGACAGAGAAATAAATCAATGAAACAGAAGAGCAGAGAGTCCAGGAATAGAATGTCACACATTAGTTCAGCTGATTTTCAAGGAAGTGCAAAGTCATTTCCTTAGAGAAAGAATGATCATTTAGGTGTGGTGAGCCAAGGAAGTTCTGAGTGGATGTGTAAGGAGTGGGTGAAGTGAATGTGTATTGTTGCTATGGATAGAACCATGTCAAGGACCAATAAGATTGGACAACACTTTGTCACTGCCCCTGGGATAAGGCTCAGAGGGACAGCAAAGACTCCTTCTGGTCTGAGTTCAAATGTTAACAGCATGTGCAAGTATGAATGTTTACAAATGATTGACCACTGTGTGCAAAACTAGTAAATGCAGCTTCTTAGATGTTTACGGTCTGAAACTTGCTTCTACAGAGATCTACCAAAACTAACCAACTCCTCTCCCCTGTGCTATATATAGGAAATGCTCTGAGGGTCCCTGTGTAGTCTGTGCCACGCCACCAGAGTACACATGCAACACCTGGCTCCAGATCTTCTGTACATGTGTCTATATGTCTGGCCTTTCCTTATTCCCTGACTGCCCTTTTATGCTTCAGCTATGAGGATAGAGCACTTAGGGATAATGTCTTTTTCACATCTGGATATCTATAATATATATTTTGCACCATGTAAAGTGACATATGTCAAAATAACTTTTAAACAGGACATATAAAGTAAGACAAAACAAGTGTGTACAATATGATCCCATTTATATGAGGTTATCCAAAAATGTATGTTACTCCATAAAAATATACACCAACTGGAATTGGGCTTAGGAAACTAAGGAGAAACAAGGAGGAGAGATTGCAAAAGAAAACTTTTTAAAATATAAAATGCATATTTGTTACTTTGATTTTATTAATAGATTTTGATACATAATATATATGCCAAATTTTCTGATTACATATTTGAAGCATATTTAATTTGCTTTATGTCCATTATATGTAAACACTATCTACCTAAATAATTCAAAGTTTTGGAAAAGTAAATAAATATGATAATAATAAATAAATACATTAATAAACTGTTGGTGGAGTGGGCTTAGATTAATTGATTATACTGTTGTTCTATATGAACTACCAGTTAACATTGTCTTATTCAGACAAATATTGAAAGGTTGCTATAATTGTTAAGGTTTTCTGTAAAGAACTAAATCTGATACTGTGCCTCAATGTACTTTTACTTGTGTTAGATTGCTATGCTATAATTGTCCTTTGAGTTCCATACAATCTCCTACCATTGGTTGGGGTAATTTTTCTTGAAGATATTAGAAACTACAATGCCAGTCAGACTTGGGAAGAGGCCAGTTTGGGGAGAGAAATGAAGACTTTAAAGATGAGCTTTGGAGTAGGTTGGGCAAAGATTTTGTCTGCAAGACTATGAATGTGGGGTTAAGGAATTTACATGTTGAGGATATGCTTGAGGATGTTGAGAAACCTGGACTCTGTTGCCAATCTATGTGGTGAGGCAAGCAAGGTGTTAACCTTGTGTTAGGCTAGAAGGTACATGGAAAGGTCCTCATAAAATTGGCATGCAGTCCTATTATCTAGGAAGAATATCATCGAAGAACCAGTTAAATGTTAATCTCTGAATGATATTTGCTGCCATACACTCTGTGAAAATTCCTATGACAGCACTTGGGCTGCAATGATAAGGGGTGTTTCAGCAGATCCCAAATGTATGCTTATATGATATCAGAAGCAGAGGCAACTGTGGAGAGCCGCTCCCCAAAGATGGCGCCTGGCAGGGTGCCAGGTCTGCCTGCTATATGATAAATAAGTCCATATTTGGTTTGCTCACTACCTGGCTGTGCTTCCGTGTTCTGGTGACCTATCCGCTGTTGCCGTGTGGCAGATGTAGATTGGGTTATGAGCAAGTACATTAGAGAAGTAGAGGGTTGGAGAAGAAGAAGAAAAAAGGAAGAAGATGGATTCTTAAAAGTTCCTGAATAAACTGCTTGAAGAAGAGCTCGTTGTTGCTTCCTTATTTCCGCTGGTCGGATAGGCAGTGACAGGCAACTTCCAATGCTTGCTCAAAATAAAGGATAGATTAGACAGTGACAAAGGGCAGACCCATATCAGAACATAATGCATGGTGGGTAGTGATGAAGATCCTGGTAAGAATGTATGTACAAATAGATCGGTCCCTCCTGCAGGGACTCTCCAAGAGTTCATAGGAAGCAAAGAACTTAGAAGACAGGGCTAGAGGTCTGTGTTCTGCATGCAGACTGGACATCAAACTGTGAATTAAACTCCTGTTTTTGCAAAAATTGTTACAAATTTAGTGACTTAAAATCTTTTCATCCTCCTCCAAGGAGGCTTGGGATACAGCTCAGTAGTACAGTAGTTGTATAGCTTGTTGAGCCCCTGGGTTCTGTCTCCAGTACAAATAAATAAAATTCTAAATTTCCATATTTGTAAAATCTGTTTTGCTATGTAAGGCAGCATGATCCACATTCCAGAAATTAGAAGTAAACATCTTTAAATGGATATTATTTTGTTTATCATAGGCAGATAGATAAAGGTCTCATGAAGAATGGGACATAAATATGGAGTTGTTTGTGAAATAATATGGAAATGTAAAGCTTGCTGGTTTTCAATTTATATAATACTACACTTTATATCTTTTTCAATAGTGAGTTCATGTGGGTTCTGGAAGCTTTGGTTGAGTCAGTCCATCAAGAGGACAGGAAGTTATTGGAGAGGATGCAGCTTACTTATCCAGAAAAATGCCAGATGCTGAAATGGACATATGCCACCAGAATGCTTTATTGTCCTTACTCTGATTAGAGGATTTGTGACCTCCAGAACTCATTATATTTCTAAAGGAAACATTCTTCTTGTCCATAATTAAATTTGTCATTAATCTAGGGAATGTTTTCCTTAAAATAAAATAGTAGGGCTTCCAGCCATACGAAATACTATGATTCATTTTTTATTTAAATTTTGGTAGATATATAATGACCAGGACATAATATACATCAAGACTATAATATTTGGCCTTCTTTTAGGGCATTGTTTTGACAGTATTAAAATTCATTTTCTATATTTTCCTCTTTTTTCATTACTGTCAAAATCTTTCCATTGTTTATCTGGTCAAACTGAAGTTCTACAAAATAAAAATTTATTTGCAATAAGTAAATAGCACACACTCTGTAAATAATAGTTTAAAAATAAGAAAAGACATAACCGCTTATATTAATGAATTCAAATCCCTTGCATTTGAATCATAGTTTTAAAGATGACTAATTTTTATAGAACATTGGGGAAAATTAACATATTCACATAGGTGTCCACAGAGGCTTGGATAAGGACAATGTGATACATAGCAGACGACTTTTCAGCCATAAGGAAAACTGACATCATGAAACAAAGTGGGTGAGACTGGAGATGAGCATATTAAGTGAACTTAGGCTCAGGTAGTATATCTGTGCTCTCATTTGTGGCTGCTCGATTTTGTATTGTTACATGAAGTCACATGTGTATATATGACATGGAATTAAAAGTAAAAGAGGAAAATGTGAAGGATTCAAATTGAGGAGTACTAAGACCAAGAGTAGTTTTAAAACATAAATAAATTTGAAATCATATGCACCCATCCCTGATCTAACTCAACCCCTCAATTTCTAATGTTGGAAATGAGTTGGGAATGTGGAGTCAAAAGATATGTAAAGTTTAAACGAAGGCATAAGCAGAGGCAGATTAGAACGGGAATCTAGTCTCTCTAATGACTCCTCCTTTATAAATACCTTCCGACAGAACCGTTATTTTTATTATTACACAGTACAGCATGGTGCCGAAACAGAAGGGAAAATGCATTACTAAGGCCACACATCTTAGTAGAAAATTCTTTTCTTAAAACTTTCTGCTTTTTGTTCAACAAGTTTCAATTCTTTGCTATCATTTGTGTGTATGTATGTGTTTCATATATGTGTCTCCATGTGTATCTCCATGTGTGTCTCTGTGTGTGTTTATGTGAGTTCATGTGTATACATGTATGTACATATGTGTACATTTCTTTTAAAACACCTTTCCTGTGGAATTTTATCCCAACAGAGCCCTTTCCATCCTCATGAACTAGCTTCAACAATTGTCAGGTTGAATTTATAGTCAATATAGAGGATTTTAGTCTGATAATGGTTCTCAAGTTTAAAGAAAGGCTTTAATTAGAACAGCCGTCTGCTCCCATCTCAGCTTGTATAATGCTGAAGTTAACAGTTACTGCATTAGGCTTTTAAATTATTTGCTAAGATTTTTTTTTTTTTACATTGCCGTTTAATGATTAGTCTCCAAATGACAAACATTTCACTTTTTAGTTTGTACATGAAAAGCACTTCCCTGCTCTCTATTCAGAAACTCTTCATGCTAGACTCTAGAGCCCTGTGTCTTATCCTATAGACTGTGGAGCTCTTTGCCACATCCATCTTCTCTTTCTACTGCTGACCACTGTTCCCCTCCACCAGTGCTTAATCTGAGGTCTTTACTTGAGATCTTTCTTCCTTGTTTATGAATTTATGCTTGATACCATTAATTAACAACAACAATAACAACAACAAATCAACAACTAGAACAAACAAACCCAGGGGGCTGGCTAGGTCATAGATCCTAAGAGAGACATTAGCATTGATATTCTGCTAAATAGTCATAGCATTAAAGTGTCCCCTAAATTCTTATATTTATACACATAAGTTAGTACATCTCTCAGTCCTCATAATAAAAGCTATTTACATATTTTTGTAGTGGCTAGACATTGATACAGAGACTCACAACTGGTCAATGTACAGAGAATGAGAGATTATGGAATGCTCATATCTAAATGGAATATCTATATTACATACCCTCTGCAAAGGGTTCAGGGATCATTTTAGAAAAGAGAGCAGAAACACTGGAATATCTGTAGCAAGACAGTATTGGTTGGACCCAACACACCAGTCACATACTCAGGAAGCCCCAGTCCTATCTGAACTATTAGTAATTGATGGCATCTGGGGAGACAAAGAGTCAATTTTCTTCAGGCATGTGTCTACTGAGAGGTTACTCATGCTCAAGTAGATGTTCTTACACCCATGCATGTACAGGTAGCCGTAAGAAGTAGACTTGGTAATGAAAAAAGGGTGCATGAAATTGGGAGAAAATAGTGATGGGAACAGGGATGTCAAGTTTGCATAAGCTAGTTGTCATTTGGAAAGAAAGACTCTCAGTTGAGAAAAGGTCTCCATAAGGTTACCCTATAGGCAAATCTATGGGGAATTTACCTGATTATTGACTGGTTTGGGTTGTGTAAATCCTAGTCCTGAGCTGTGTAAGGAAACAGGCTGGGTAAGTCATGAGAAACAAGTCAGTAAGAAACACTCTTCC
Source organism: Mastomys natalensis (assembly GCA_021653895.1). Lineage (NCBI taxonomy): Eukaryota > Metazoa > Chordata > Mammalia > Rodentia > Muridae > Mastomys > Mastomys natalensis. The sequence continues at coordinate 616,753 of JAJTUV010000581.1, read as the reverse complement.
TTAGCTTCTTCTTCCGTTCCTGCCTCCAGGTTTCTGCCTTGAGTTCCTGCCCTAACTTCCCTTGGTGAAAGGATATGATCTGAGAATTGTAAGATGAAAGATTCTACTCCCTGAGTTGTTTTTGGTCATAGTGTTTCACAGTAATGGAAAACCTGACTCTGACAGGGAAGGAATTAGAAGGAGGAAATGATGGTAGTGGATTTCATCAAAACACATTTATATATATATGACATTATCAAACTAAAAAAATAAATACAAGAAGTATAAAGGTAACTAGGCATACATTTTAATTGATTTTTAAAATACAGCTTGAATAAAAAGGAGCTAACAATGTAAATATAATGAAGCTGCATAGTACATATTTTACAGTTTTCCTAGAAAACTATTGTTTTATGAAACTATATTTCCCTGGAAAACAATGACATTCTCAAAATTTCCTACATGCCCTTCGTTTGGGGCAGTATAGAATGATGAAGACTTTTTGGTTGAACGTTTGACATAGGCTACTAAATATATTTCTCAGAGTTAAATAATAGGTAAAGTATATAACTTAAAATATTTAGTAAATTAAACCATAACATTGTTCAACCATTAAAAAAAAAAAAAGATGTTTCAAGGCCACTTGTGCCATTACCATGGTGGTTCCACCCATATGTGGTTAAAAGCCAGTTTTTGCTCAGTTCCTCAGTCCTGTGTCTTTACTTTTCAGTATTGTGATATATTTTGATGGAAAGGATCTAAGACCTACCCTTCACATACCTAGAATCCATCATCCATGCTACCTTGGAATATCACGTGTCCATCTTTCATTCAAAATACTGAAGGTTTCAAAAAGCAAGGCACGTTTCAACTTGAAGGCACTAGGACAAATTCCTCTTTCAAATCAACACAAACCCAAGTTATTTACTTCTTTCACCATGGATTTTCAAATTTTGTGTGTACCTCCAACAATAAAAGCTTTCTCTTCTTGATAGAAGAGTCAAGTGACCATGGCAGGGAACTCTCAGCTCTCTGTGTCTATCTTCAGACTTCCGCTAGACAGAGAAATCTCATTAAAATCAGAGAACGTCCTGCCGAGCGGAACAGGAGAAAGATGAGTAGCCAAAAACCTATGACAGAGTTAGCAGCAAGGAGACCAAAAGAAACTCTAAGGCAACAGCTTTGCTTAAAACAATATGAAGAGGCCATTGTCAGGTACCACAAAACACCCAGGCTACCTAAAATGTCCCATAATTCACCAAGTAATGACTCTCATCTCACTAGTTTAAATGCTTTCTTCTAACAAACCTTTTAAGACTCTTACAAGTTGACTTGACCTCATGGCAAATTTCCTCAGAGAAGGGAAGGATATAAATAATGCATTTGAAAATATATTTCATTTTAATCTCCCATAAATTATTATTTCTTTAGGAACATGCATTTTAAATGAGCAAGAATGAAAATTTAAAGATATTTTAAATGATTGGTCATTAAAATAAAATTGTACTCTTTTCATTTGAGGTCACCAACTTTTCTCATAATAAGATGGAAGTTTCTAGTAAGTAGTTCTCACTTCCTTTCCTACAAAGTGAAAAGTGAAACAAACTGGTACCACACACTTTGCCCTTTCACTTTATAGTTTTTCATTGGAAAGAAAATGATAAGAACCAACTCATTTTTTTCTTGTGCATAAGCACATTTCAGAAGAAGATACTGGGTCATTTTGAAGGTATTTCTTTGGTAATTTGGAGATTCTGAGATTCAGCAATCTAAGAGAGACAATAACAGCTCACTTAAAAAAAAAATGGTTGATTCTAGTTTTATTTGTTTGTGCATGTGTGTATGCGTACCTGAGTAAAGGTGCCCATGGAGATCAGAAGTGGGCATTGTATCCCACCTGGGGTTGGTGTTGCAGGTGGTTGTGAATCACCTGCTGTGAGTACTATGATCTGAACTAGACTCCTCTGCAAACAGCAGCAAGTACTCTTAATGGTGAGTCATTTCTCCAGCCCCAATAGAAGCTCTTATTAAGCAGAAAGTGTGTGATTCTCCCAAAGACTCCTCATGTGACTTCCGAAATGTTTGTAAATTTTAAATAAAAATTAATTTAAATGTATTTTGATATTAGTGGCCTATAAAGCCATACAGAATGAAAAGTTGTGAGATTAAATGTTCAATATTTTTGGCAAGGCCTTTTGGTACAAGATAGTAGTGCGTACAACAGTTTAGAGATTGACTATTGGTATTTGGCAATTAAGCTCTGTCAACGTAGCCACTTTGCACACTTCTCTACCAGTGATCTACTTTAAAACAGTGATCTATCACCTGGAGAAAGCTTTGCTGCCTCTAAATGAATAAGCAATGACTAAAATTGAAATGAAGGTAGACAAAATATTCACAGGTAAAGGAACATACGCACATCAACCTAATCATTTACACCACGGAGAACACATTTTTAGTTACCATATTAGAAAACCAACCTAGAAGATCTAAATGCAAAATTCTAGAACATGATCCTGGCAGGCACACAAAACCAGTAGTGATTTTTCTGCAATAATTTAACATAAATAATTGATTAAGCAAGCATAAGGCACCAATAAGCCTACAGGAAACATCAAGTTGACACGGAATCACCCTAGAAAACAATTGCCATCAACATATCTGGGGAGATCAAACAATGATGTAAGGATTATAAGAAGCTGGAAGCCTGCTGGTGAGTGCACGCTGAAGATCTAGGATACAAGGTCAAGAAAGTTTGGTTCATCTAGGTGCTGGTACCCTGGAACCCAGAAGAGGAGCTGTAACACAGAGGTCTAAGGTCAGTGCACTGCTTAATCAGATAGCTGCCTAACAGAGTGCTGATGTAAATGACTGCAAAGTGGAACCAAACATTGATGGGGAAGTAGAGAGCCCTTGATGCATAGGCACTTATAAAACACAGAACGCAAACTTAGAGAGAGAAACGACTTCCTCTTTCCTTCTCATCCTCCTGCAAGGTGCAATGCGATGAAAAAGGCCCACATTGACAAATGGGGAGTATGTGCAGTGAATCAGCATCCTAGAATACACAAGGACCAGGAGCTAAAAGATGGCAGACTAAAGCCGACACACCCATCAATTCCAAGAGAATGGTCCAGCCTCTCATGCTGTGGTGGTTCAGGATTTTGAAGGTAGAGTTCTTCTTATACGTTTTTTCATAGCACTTGATGAGACTGAAGGGGTGCTTTTTCTCCATTCACCAGCAGTTCTTACAGCTAATCCTTACTTTGATGCGTATTTGACTTTTTAAAATCTGTTTTTGTGTTAAACTCTTGCTGATCTATGAACTAAATAGCTTAACTCATGGTATCTTTTACCTTTTCCAATCTTGTATCTCCTACACTGAGCCTGCCCCAGCACAGGCAGTTATTAGGCTTTCCTTATAGTCATGACTGAGACGCAAATAGCTGAAGATACCAAGGATATTACCTTTTCCTACATGTTGTTATATAACAACAATATTTGTGAAAAAAAGGAAAGAGTTTTATTTCTTATTTATTTATGTATTTGTCTAGAGACCTGATTTTGAGGTCACTTGAGTTAAAGAAACAGTACACCTTATCTACTGGTTTAGAAACCATGATAGATATCCAGAGAAAGCATGCTTAATCCAAAGTATAAGACATGGCCAGGACTTGATGGTAACAGTAAGTCACCTTAAATTTAAGATGTACCAACCTCAGACACAGTAGAGAACACTGCTCTGAACCAGAAGGCAGGTGTTTAAATGTGAAGCCTACTGTTCATCAGCTCCAGTGTTTCAAGTCCCTTACGTGAGTGCTGGAGTCATAATTTCTTTTGACAGTCCATAAGGAAAATGTTTTTCAAATACATTGTTGAGTCAGTGACACAGAGTAATATGCATAAGATGAATTTAAAGTAACATAAGTGCTTAATAATGATGAATTAACTCAAAGTTATAGGAATTGTGTTTGGAAATGTAATGTGTTCCTAAAGCATGGCTATCGGATATTGTGTGTGTGTGTGACACATACACACACACACACACAACACACATATATATATATGTATACACACACATATATAATCTTTAAGAATTATTCTGAACCCAATAATTTTCATGCATTATCTCATCTATTTCTCAAAACACTATATATCCTATTGGCAGCTGAAGACTGTTGGGGGAGGAAGCGTCATTGTCCCTTGGGGTATTGCCTCTGGTAGGTTGCCCATGTACCTGAAGATGGTCCCACACCTGTTTATATATGTGCCATGCTAATTAGACTCAGTGAGATGCCTAAAAATATGAAAATGAAGAGGATATGAAGTTGGCAGGGAAATTGAGAGAGGTTCTAGAGCAGATGGAGGAAGGCAATGGGGATATATAGGATAAAAATATAATATATATATATATATATATATATATATATATTTCTCAAAGAATAAATAAAACATATTAAAATTTTTACTTAATGTTCACCCAATTATTGCTCTAATGCATTTCATTTTAAGTCCCTTTCTCCCTAGCCAAGGCAATAATGTTGTTCAGGTGGGTAAGGATGGAAATAAGGAAGGTGAAGTCAAGGATAATAGCACAACTGAACTGTTTTGAGAAATAAATAAGATAACACATAGAAATTATCTGGTACTGAACAACCCTTGAAGTTACCAAGACCATTTTGAACAGCTTGTGAATAGTTAATGGAGTGAACTTTGCCATCAGCGAGGCCGGAATTTCTCCTCTTTGCCACTTACTACCTGTGTGATCATTAGCACTTAAAATTTCAGGTGTTTGTTCTTCATCCTTACAATACCAGCATGCACATACACATTTATCACTGCTTTATTTACACAACAGGGAGATGGAATATTAATCAGCCATAAACAAAAAAATATTATAAAATTTACTGAAAAGTTGGTGGAACTGGAAAACTACAATGCATGAGGCAACTGAGGCTCAGAAAGACAAATGCTGCCTGTGTACTCTCAAATGTGGATCTTTGCTTTTAATTGTTATGTCAGTATATTTGTGTGGGAATGTGTGTGTAAGGTCATGAAACTAGAAAGGAAGCCAAGTAACAGTTTTAAGGATGGGGAGGAGACTGATAGGACAGTTTTTTTCTATGTTTGACATAGAAGAAGAAAGGAGAATATATGGAAGGGAGTGAGAAGAGAGTGTAAGCACAGTCAGGGCAAGAGGCAGGGAAGAGGAATGGGAGAGTATCATCAACCAAAATGAAGTCTATATGAAAATGTCATAGTGAAGCCTATTAGGTTATAAGCTAATTAAAAATTTGCTTAAATGGATAAATATAGACTCTTTCTACCTTACAAGATTCCTGCAAAGTGGCCCTGATAAAGTATCCTGTAAGACAAAATAAATCCTGTAGATGTAGACATAGATGTAGATCTAGACGTAGACATAGATGTAAACGTATATATGTTTTCATTCTATAAAATCTGTTCTCTAGAGAACCCTAATACATACATGAACTTATTATGCACATGTATATGTTTGTATATTCACATATTATCTACATATGTATACATTCATATATTATACATGATGATATATATGTATATATATGCATATATATATATATATATATATGCATGCACTTATACATACACTTCTAGAGAGTCTTTCAGTATTACATAATGTATTGCAGGGATTGAGATTTGCTGAAGTCAAGGAAAGGGCACCCACATACAAAGTCTGCTGTGATAATTGAAAGAAGCAACCCTAGCTTTTTATTCGTTACTGATAAACATTAATATCATTACTTGACTCATTAATAATTAACAGGACCAGACTCTGATTCTTATATAATTGTACCTTATGAAAGCCCACAGCAGAGAAATACTGTGCAAAATGCAAAACACCAATTTTACCATGAGTAATAAAAATTCAATTAAAGTTAGAATAAATGTGCGAGTTAGTAACCCAAGCTTAACATAAAGCCATGGAATGTAAATAGATTTTTAGCAAACAAAATAACAAGGGTGTGACAATTTATAAAGCGTATTGAAAATCCATCATTGTTTTCCTTATGCTGGCGAGAAAAGGCCCACATTACAGGAGAGAACAGTAATTTTTGACACTTTTATTGTGCTTTATGGCTGGAACATTCTAACTGGGAGGGTGAATAGGAAGTCTTCTATGCAGAGGGAACTTAGAGCAAACACAAGTTGGCTCACAACCATCTGTAATGTGACCCGATGCCCTCTTCCTGTGGTTCTGAAGACAGCGACAGTGTACTCATATAATAATGATGATGATAATAAATAATTCAAAAAAGCAGAAGAAAATTGAGACCTTAGTGGTGTTTAATGCTAAAAAACATGTTATGAAAGAGTTAAAGGCAGATACATAGTTACGATGCTTTGCATTGTAGTGGGATTAATAAACGCTAAGCAAGTGATGAGGCCACAATGCACCCAATGAATTTAAAAAGCTTTGTTGCATCTTTTCTTTTTCTTCACACAAATCAGAATGTGCGAGTTCAATTAATTTTTTTCTTCTGTGGGAGAACCCCCAAAAAGATTTTCAATAATCCTATCACATCTTAAAATAATTTTGGAATTCTTTATAAATGGATTTAAAAGTCTTTCCAAATAAAACAACTATATTACAGTCACAATCATTTTTTAAAGTAGAAAATATATCAACAAATTTTATCAGTTACTTTCTTCAATAAATTTAAATTGGCCAACATTAATATATCCTAAGGAACTGGCAATAGAATTTGAAAGTGAGTTAGAAAAAATTCTCCATAAAAATGTTTTGAGTAAGAATAACATGGATAAAATGCCTGCATTACAGGTCATTGGCACTGCACCAGGCTAATCAATCTAATCAATGAAGCTACCTATCTAGAGTTAAAGTACTTTCTAGAGCTTGAATCCATCAATATTTGGCTTATACATCTGGAGAGAAGAGGAACCATGAGGAAGACTAATTCCTCATGGTATCCAAGTCTGTCTTCGGTTATTTATGTCAATTGAAACACTTTCCTATGACAGAGCCAAAACTGTGTTTTCTTGCATCTTCCATTCCATAATTCCATCCACTTTCACTATTCCTACTTTCTATTTACTCTTCTTCCAAGAAGCAGGCACTTTCAAATTGGAAGCAACCCAGATGTCCCTCAACTGAAGAATGGATATAGAAAACGTGGTTCATTTACACATGGGATACTAGACTGCTATTAAAAATAAGGACATCATGAATTTTGCAGGCAAATGGATGGAACTAGAAAAAATCATCCTAAGTGAGGTAACCCAGACCCAAAAGGACATGCATGGTATTTACTCACTGATAAGTGGACATTAGCCAAAAAAAAAATACAGAATACACATGATACACCCCACAAACCCTAAGAAGTTAAACAAGAAGCAGGTCTAAGAGCAGATTCTTCAATCCCACTTAGAAACAGGAACAAAATAATCATGGGAGGCAGAGGGAGGGAAATGGGCAGGGAAGGAAAGGAGGAGGGGAAAAAGTGGGCAGGATCAGGTATGGGGAAGACAGGAGCGGAGCCTAGAGGATCAGGAGGATGAATGGAAGTATATGGCTGCTAGGGGTGAGGGGTCAGAGAACCTCTAGAAAATCCCAGAGATCTGGGATGTGAGAAGCCCCCAAGACTTAATGTAGGTAACCTTAGCCAAAATGCCTAAAAGTCAGGAGATGGAGCCTGAAGACACTACCTCTACTAGTTAGCCAGGGGCCCCAGTGATAGGATAGGGACACCAACCCACCTTCAGAAAGTTTCACCCTGAAGTTTTCCTGTCTAAAGGAAATGCAGGAACAAAAACAGTAGATACTGAAGGAAGGGCAAACCAGTGACCAACCTAACTTGGGATACATCACATGGGCAGTCACTAAACCCTGACACTATTACTGATGCTATGTTATGCTTGCAGATGGGAGCCTAGCATGGCTCTCCTCTGAGAGGCTCTACCAGCAGCTGTCTGAGACAGAGGCAAATACTTATTGTTAACCATTGGATTGAGGTTGGGACCCCCATGGAAGAGTTAGGGGAAGGATTGGAGAACTGAAGGGGATGGCAACCCCATAGGAAGACCAGCAGTGTCAACTAGCTTGGGCTGTAGGCTTAGATTCTTTAAACCTACTTTTAATAAGAGCTCTCAAATGTTTCAACCCCCCTTCTAGCCTACTGTCCAAAAGTAGGTGAGAAAAGATGGTAAATAGGACAAGGGGATGTGGACCTATTTAGAAGTAGTTCTTTGGGGAGTGATTCCAGTCTCCGTTTGTCAGGATACCAGCAGTCCAGTTCACTAGTGTCAGGATAGCAAACACAAATCAGCAATGATGGCACAATCCAGCAGAAAGTGCCAGGCTTTCTACAGAATCAATGTCAGTCATATGAGTCATTAGGAGTGACCAGGACCAACCAGGACACCAGGAAAAGTTCTCTGCTCTGCCTCTGTCAATGAAGTGAAGATCAACAAAGGTGAATGTGCGAGAACAACAAAACATTGTAAAGCTAGCTATGCAAGCATGCTGTCACTGTCCGTTGAGTCCTATTTATATTATACTCTCTCCAAACACCATGTGTCCTCCCACAGGTCTTGCCTCAGCAAAAGACCACATGCGTCTCTCTTAGCAAATACCATGTGAGTCTGTATCACGTGATATATACAGAAACTTCCATTTTACTGAACCCCTGAGAGCTCCCAGAGACTAAACCACCAACCAAAGAGCACACAGGGGCTAGTCCAAGGCTCCCAGCACATATGTAGCGGAGGACTGCCTTAACTGGCCTCTGTGGGAGAGGATGTTCCTAATCCTGTAGAGACTTGATGCCCCTAAGAAGGGGGATGCCCAGGGTGGTGAGGGAGCACCCTCTCACAAGCAAAAGGGAGGGGAATGAGGTGAAGAACTCTGGGAGGGGGGGCCGGGAGGGAGGGCAACATTTGGGATGTAAATAAATAAAATAATTAATTAAAAAATAAAAATATTCTTCACAATTTAAAAAAAAAGGCTTTTCAAAAATGTTTTTATTATGTTATCTCTGGATCATTTTTAAAAAGATATATAGATTTATTTATATATTTAACCCATTATAGGATATCCAGAATTAAATGTCATAGTTTAAGGGAGGCATGTGTAATGTGTGTAAGCTTGTTTTTTCCAGACAGTGAAAAAAACAATGGTGTTTACCTATTCATTGAATATGTACTAATTAAAGTTTTACTATGTGACAGGAACAGTCATGGACAAAACAATACTAAATTATCCTAATGATTTTAAAGGTCAACTTTTCTGCCTTTTTGTTCTCATGAAGCTTATATTGTAGTTTGGGAGGGATATCAGATATATAAGAACATAATTGACGATCAGACAGATCAATGCTATGGAGAAGATTAAAGCAGAATAAAAGAAGAGAGTGTTGGTGTGGTGAGGACGGTCTGGCTCTTTGAGGTTTGCTGATTAAGATAGGATTTGCTACATTTTTTGTATCCATTCCTCTGTTGAAGGGCATCTGGGTTCTTTCCAGTTTCTGGCTATTATAAATAAAGCTGCTATGAACATAGTGGAGCATATGTCCTTGTTATATGTTAGAGCATCTTCTGGGTATATGCCCAGGAGTGGTATAGCTGGGTCCTCCAGTAGTGATACGTCCAATTTTCTGAGGAACTGCCAGACTGTTTTCCATAGTAGTTGCACCATCTTGCAATCCCACCAACAATGGAGGAGTGTTCCTCTTTCTCCACATCCTCGCCAGCATCTGCTATCACCTGAGTTTTTGATTTTAGCCATTCTGACTGGTGTGAGGTGGAATCTCAGGGTTGTTTTGATTTGCATTTCCCTGATGACCAAGGATGCTGAACATTTCTTTAGGTGCTTCTAGGCCATTAGCATTTCCTCAGTTGAGAATTATTTGTTTAGCTACGTACCCCATTTTTTAATAGGGTTATTTGGTTGTCTAGAGTCTAATTTCTTGAGTTCTTTGTATATATTGGATATTAGTCCTCTATTGGATGTGGGATTGGTAAAGATCTTTTCCCAATCTGTTGGTTGCCATTTTGTCCTATTGAGAGTGTCCTTTGCGTTACAGAAAAATGGAATATTACTCAGCTATTAAAAACAATGAATTTGATAGATTCTTATGTAACTGGATGGAACTAGAAAATATCATCCTGAGTGAAGCAACCCAATCACAAGAGAACATACATGGTATTCACTCACTGATTATTGGATTTTAGCCCAGAAGCTTGAAATACCCAAGATTCAACTCACAGACCACATAAAGCTCATGAAGAATGACGATCAAGTAGGGGGTGCTTCAGTCCTTCTTAGAAGGAGTAAAAAAATACTCAAGGGAGCAAATATGGAGACACAGTGCAGGACAGAAACTGAACGAGGGGCCGTCTACAGACCATTCCACCTGGATATCCATCCCTTGTGCAGTCACCAAAGGTAGACATTGATGTGGATGTCAGGATGTACATGCTGACAGGAGCCTGATATAGCTGTCTCCTTAGAAGTCTGCAAGAGTCTGACATACTCAGAGGCAGAAGCCCACAGCTAACCATTAAACTGATCATGGGGTTCCCAATGGAGAAGATAGAGTGAAGGCTGAAGGAGTTGAAAGGATTCGTGACACCATGAGGAAAGCAACAATACCAACCAACCAGAGCCCCCCAGGGTCTAAACCACCAGCCTGAGAGCGCTTAGGGAGGGACCCATGGCTCCAGCGATATATGCAAGGGAACTATATATAAGTGGGAGAAGAGATCCTTGGTCCCATGAAGGCTGGGTGTCATGGGAGGGGGGTTATTCGAGGGTGGGGAGGTGAGGTACGGGGGAGGGTGGATGGGGATAAACCAACGTGGAGGCAGGAGGAGGGGGAAGGGATAGTAAGTTCCTGGGAGGGAGGGGGGAAATGGAGTAAGGAGAGAACATCTGAAATGTAAATAAAATTTCCAATAAAAAAAAAAAAAAGATAGGATTTACTGAATGACATTTAAATGAAGCACCTGATCAAGCAAGGCAATGAACCAGAGTACTTGGATGCAAGCACATTTATGGCAGATGCAATTGCATATGCAAAGATCCAACAAATATTGCTCCTGGTATGTGTGAAATCCCCTTGGATTTTAGAGTTCTGTTCTAAGGAGCAAGAAGAAGCTCAGTGGTGGATGAGGTTAGAGATTTATGTTTATCCAGTGACCTCTAACCTTGTAGTGAGAGGGGCATCCATTTGACTTGTTTTGCTCAAAATCTTCATGATTCTGAGACCATCACCTTTGGTTTTCCTGGACAGATATGACTCAAGTGACAGTGGAGAGGAGAATGGGGAGCTGTGAGAAGCCGAGGTGACAGAACAGGGCAACAGATGCTGGCACACAGGACGAGGGAAGGCTGTTGGATTTAAGATTCATCGCAAGAGATTTGTCTGCAGAACTTCCTGGAAGATATTAGGGATGGAGTAAATTGATTTACCATAGAAGATAGATTAAATGGTTTGGAAAACAGAATAAACAGATCAAAATGAAAGAAGTTTTATTGAAATGTGAAAAACATAGCCTAAGAAGTCCAATGTTTCTGAGTTTCACCATTTCAAAGTTGACTTGAGTAAGAAAATTTCCCATCGTTGGGAACCTCAGTCTCTTTATTTATAAAAATGAGAGAATTAAATCAAGTGCCTCCTAAAGGTCTAGTCATTGAACTATGTCTGTAAGAATTAAATAAAACCTTTGTTTACTAATAGATGCTATGAACCCATTAGTGAATGACTTCACAGGAGACATTGTTTCGTGGGGTTCTCTAGGGGAAATATTCCACACAGGAATAATGCAAAATTCCATTAGAAATGTGCTCAGTGAATTGAAATGTCATTTACAGCTTACAGAAAGAAGCCTGTTTCAATGACCTGACTTATAAATAAACCCAGCCTTACTAAGTGTTGGGCACAGTGAAAATGTACAATCTAGTCTTTACATACCAGTGTGTACTTCACAGAGATTTGAGTTCCTTTGGCCAAAAGAGTCATCTAAAAGCTCCCCATAGGAAAAGAATTTCATGGCAGCTGAATTACATGTTATGGCAGCATTTATTGACAGCAAAAGTACAGGGATATTCAGCCTTGCCTTGAAATTTGTCTGATGTAGAATAATAGAAACATGTGGGAACATTGTATACCGAGTATGTTTGTACCCCACTGATATTTCAAATGTGCATTTTCTCCCTTTGGGGGAAAAACGTCCATATGGAAACCTTAATTTGTCATATTTAGGATGTATTATGTCAAAATCATGTGGTACAGACAGGAAAATGAGAACAGCTGAGGTGGAGTGAAGGACAAACACAGGCACATTTGGTTTTAGTGGGAGAAAATCCCGGGGCAGACTAGAGAACATATACAAGATCATGCCTCCCATTCACTCCCTCCTAACTTAGTATGGATTATTGAGAAAGGAAAGAGGAAAGAGTATTCCACAAATATTGCCAAATTTTTCTTGTAAACTTTTTTCATCCTTTCTGGAAAAAAGGTTGATTTTGATGCTTCCCATTCTAAATCACCTAAATATATGCTCTTGAATTTAATTTCATGATGCCTTTTCATTATTCTTTGAATTGCAGCTGTAATGATCATGTGACCCATACATGGAGCTTGCTGAGAAAGCACTAGGGTGGTTTTCTCTAGGGGTTCCGACTCAGTATGCCCCAGGTGAGGCCTTCTGCCTACTTTTTAAAGGAGTACCCAGTTGGTTACCCAGTTTATTCTGACACAGATGATCTGTAATCCACACTTGAATCTTTAGCTTTCAGGGCAACAGATTATCTAGCCAGGATTTTTAAAATTGCAACCCAATGTACTTTCTGTGAGAAGGATATGTTGTCTGGTTTAGAACATCAATCCTGCAGAAATTCTACAGACAGGGAGGTTATCCCTGAAACTACATCATTATGCATACTGACCGGATGAAATGCAAAGTTCAATCATATGCTATTTTAAAACAATGTATAAAGAAAAGGATAGCAGAGGTGACAATTTTTATTTTAGCCAGGAGGATTTCAAGAAGTCATGAATGAAAAATAGGTGATAATTTTACACTGCCAAATACCAGACTCTAAAAATGACCTGATGCCTACAAATAAAGCGTGAACTGTATTTTAAAATGTAACTTTTAGAAATGAACAAGTTTATTTTAATTACTGTTTGTGTGTATTAGTTCATGTGAGTGTGTGTGTGTGTGTGTGTGTGTGTGTGTGTGTGCTGCAATGTATATGTGGAGGAACATGCATTGGATGTATGTACATTTAGCGACCTAAGGTCAATGTGTATCCCTGTCCATCATTCTGTTTTGTTTTAATTAGACAGTGTCTCTCTCTAAACCTGCAGCTCAATAATTTGGATAAAATGCCTGGTCAGCAAGCCACAAGACCTGGTACCTTCACTTGGGTGCTAGCATTCTGACTTGGGCCCTTATTCTTGTATAGGGGACATAACCAGCCTCCCAAGATGCCCCAAAATTTCACTTCTAACACCACAGTCTTTAACATAGCATACATGTGCTGTTTTTCCATATAATTGAAATACTATATTCTGACTATACTATATTTTGTTTGCATTTAATTTCTACTGAAGGCAATGTGAATTTTTATTGATTTTACTAAAAACTAAACACTACTTTATGCTTAGTTAACTTGATATTGAAGAGAACAAAACAGTATGTGAACAAATCCAAAATAAAAAAAGGATCGTTTTTATTTGAAACAAAAGCTAGCACGAGAAGTAAATGAAGTCTTGAAAGTAACCAAGACCTCATTAATTAATAGCACAGTGCAGTGATTTGATGTCAGAGTGGACTTTAGCAGGTTTTATATTAATGAATAGTTTTTATTTTTAAATGGAATTTGATAATTTTCCTCTTATCTTCCTTGAAATGCAATGCTGACATTTATCTATAATACGTTCTTGAGTTGTATGCGTATTGTGTGTTTCTGTGGCCTGTGTGTGTTCCAAAGAGGAAGAAACTAGTGTCATGATAAAATAGTCTTTGGAGACAGGGCCTAGAGGAAGGTCTCTGTTCATTGTGGACATGCCCCTGATAGAGTTTATCGGCCCTTAGGCCTTTCTTTTCTCTCCTTTGATTCCTGACTTTGGGGTGAACGATTTTCTCTACAACAATGTTTCTTAACCTAATGTTGAGACCTTTTTAATACAGTCCCTCCTGTTGTGGTGGCCCCAACCATAAAACTATTTTCCATGCTACTTTGTAACTGCAATTTTGCTACTGTTATGAATCATTATGTAAATATTTGATAGGCAAAATATCTGGTATGTGGGCTCTGAAGGGTCATTTGACCCCAAAGGGATAGTGACTCACAGGATAAGATCCACAGTTCTTTAAAATGCAGCCTCCATTGTGCTTGCACACCCATCAGGGCCAAAAACAATAAAGTCACTCTACCATAGTCAGGAGCCTTCAGAACGGGTAAGGCTCCCAAAAGCCGTTTTAAAAATGTTGGTTATTTCAGGCGTTTCCTTACAGTGATTAAATCTCTTTAGCATAAGGATTAGACACAAAATAAATTCATCATTCCAATGAAAATGTAGAGTGACTGGATTTTAACTTAGCATCTCCTGTTTTGACCTTCGTTTCAGTCTCTTACTAAAACTTTGGGCATTTAACATTACCAGCAAAATTACTAATTTTTGAAATTCCAGAAATCGACACAGGGTTGCAATCTAATAATAAGACATTATCATAAATGAATGCTTGGCAAGACAAAAAGAAGATATTTCACTGTCCTTTAGATGTGTTTTACTGGTGACATTAGGATAGCAAACAGGTTTTAAAATCACTAGAATCATATTTTCTGTATATGGCTATATTCCCAAACCCAATACACAAGTATTTCTCATTATAATTTTAATTTTTAGAAACATTTTATGTTCTTAGTTTCTAATTATTTTAAATACTTATTTTATCCACAAGTTAAACATATAAAACAAGAAATTTCCAAATTTTGTCTTTAATTTTATAATATTTTCCTCCTATAGTTTGCCTTCGTAATTTATGTATATTTTAAAGTAGCAAACCAGTCAAATGGGTGCACACACACACACACACACACACACACACCACATATTTGACATCACACATACACACATACACTCACATATAGCACACACATACACACATAAGACATATCACACACACTACAATCACACACTTAACAAATACCTACACTCACTCAAACATGGAATCACATTCTTACACCCACGCATACTCTCAAACACATACACTCACACACATATTCATACACATACACTCACGTATGCACAGATACTTTTACACACATACACTCATGTATGCACATGTACTCTTATACACATATGCTCACATCTACAGAGATATCACACAGACACAATTTCACATAGACACTCACACATACTTTCCCATAATATACTCTCACATACTCTTAGAGACATTACACAGTCACATACACACACACACACACACACACACACGGTGCTATATTTTCATCCTTTATCCTAAATCCTTGCCATCATCTTGGTTTTTGTCTTCACTTAATGATATAGGATAAAGAACTTCCTAGCTATATGTAGCAGAAATCTGCATTGGGTATACAGAATATTATCAATTCTTATCCACTGTTTGGGTATAGTGATGCATTCCTTTAACCCCATCACTCGGGAGGGAGCTAGAGCCAGATAGATTTTTGGAGTTCAAAGTCAGCCTGGTCTACATAGAGGGTTTCAGGCCAGGCAGGGTGACACAGTGAGACCCTGTCTCAAAGAACCAAACACAGATTCCTTTATATAACACAAATCAATCTCAAATCACCTATTTCTTTTCATCGAGGGGCTCTGAATAAATTCCAGACCTCGAGCGTTTTGTAATTAATAAATGAAACTGCATTAGAAGGGATCAAGCCTTGTACTGAGATTCATGCCAAGAAATCCAATCCAGTTTATAAGCACTTTTACAAATGCACTTTCTGTTCACTAAGTCCTCCTCACTTTCTTTAGCATTAACAAATATTAACTGAGAACTTCTTGCCAGGATTAGGTACACAGGAACACCCAGGATGCTGTGTTGTGACATAGGAGTTAAAGAGACAGCAGATGAAACCTAGTTATCAGCACCTATACGGTCTGCTAAGTCCCTTCTAACTCTTATTTTCTAGCTATTGCCCTTGATGGTCTTGCTGATGGCAAAGGTCACAGAGGCCTTTGGTAAACTGGGATCCCTCCAGTGGAAATCAGCTGTTTGCTGAAGGTCAATGGTTATGTATAGACAGCTGGCTTCAAAGCATGGTGAAAAATGCGGAGGAGACATTTAATAAATATTACCAGTTCTCTCATCAACCCAGATAATTTCCTTCCTGCCGTTCTAAGTGTTATGTCATCCTCTGACTCACCTGCCTTGGATTGTAATAGTTGCACTCTCTGCATTAAGCATAACCCTCTCAGGCTGTCACCATCCCTGTTACTTTATCATTTTAAACTTCTCCTTTGAACACTCCTCCCCCCACCTTGCCTTTCCCTCCCCTATTGCTTCTGTTTTATAGCTTCCCAGTCAGCTTTGCTGTTTACTCTTTTATCCTGATGTAACCAATCCTCCTCAGACAAACCCAATTCATCCCGAAAGGAGACTTAATGTGCCATAAAACTAACAGGGAGATTGCTCTCAAGGTGGGCAATAAGCTGACACAGCACACAGGTGATATTTATACAGCAATCCAACTTCAAGAAATACCAGCCAGTGCACTGCTTGCAAATCACAGGGTAATTATCCGCTTTAGGTCCTTAATCACTGGAGCAGAGCCCTTTATAAGTAAACACAACTTGTGAATGTGAATCTGGATACAAAAGAACAATGAGATGAGGGAAGACACCTTCTTTACAGAGCCGAGGAGAGAGGGTGGAGGCCTCTTCCTGAGTCTTTATACAGAACGGAATGGCTACTGGTCAGTGTTGAGGTCTCTCATCTCAGACTGGCAGAGGTCTCAATTCCATGATCTGAAGCCTGGTATGTAAGCGGTGTGTTTTGGTGTAGTTCCTCAGAATAGGGTAAAAATACTCCTCTCAGATTTGCCACAGGGAAACTTCTGATATTACCACTATGGAAATTAATAGGAAGATTCCTTACAAATACTGAATATGCAACTGCCATGTGACCCAGCTGTATCATTGATGATCCTACACCCAAAGGACTCTAATGCCACAATGGACTTGTATGTCTGTGTTTATCACTCCATCTCTTACTCAGCTTTCTATGGCTAGGTTAAGATATCGAACAAGCCATCATAGGGAAGAAAGAGTTTACTCCATCTTACAATTTATAATCCAGCATAAAGGGAAGACAGGGCATCAACTAGAGGCAGGAACTGAAGCCAAGACGTTGGAGGAACATTGCTTACTGGCTTGATTCCCATGGTATACTCAGCATACTTTCTTAGAGCACCCAGGACTATTTAGGGGTGGCACTGCCCAAAGTAGGCTGGGCCATCCCACCTCAGTCATCAATCAAAAAAATACCCTATGGGCTTGCCTCTAGATCAATTGATGTAGACATTTCTCAATTTGATTGCCTTTTCTCAGATGGCTCTAACTTGTGTTATGTTGGCAAAACCAAAAACCAAAACCAAACCAAACCAAAATAAAATAAAACAAACAAACAAACAAAAAGCCAAAGCAACCTAACCAGAGCACTTTATTGTTTAAAACAGCATAGATGTCCATCACATTTGTAATATTTATTGTGTGTCTAGCTGTGTACCAGAGTTTAGTGTGAGATCATTCATTGTTTTCTCAGGTTCTTGGGTATTAGCTATCATCATTGTTCTTATAATACAGATTGAGAAATAGGAGACAAAGACTAATTGGGTGCTAGTGCAGGTCATCTAGATCCAACAAGGCCTGTTTAGTGACAGTGGCATGATATTTCCTTTTGTGCAAAGGTCAGAGACATAACCGAAGATGACACAAGAAAAGAAAACACAGTTTTCAATAGCTAATAGCACAGGTTACCATATATACATTTAGATATTAAAATATAGGCACTTCATGAGTTCTGGATAAAAGTGGGAATGTCAATAAAAGTGAGAGACTTCATGTGACTCTGGCTAAAGCACTGATATAATAATCATGGTGACTTACAGATCTAAGGAAATATTCTCACCCATCTTTCCCACTCTACAACTGAGGAAGTCTGTGGACTGTAGTGATGCTTCTAAAGATTCATGAGTATTAATGGCAAGGCAAGAAAAGAGCCTTGTCCCCTCTACTCCCCAGAGCTCTCCTACTTTCTCATTCACTTTTCATGAAGGGCTGATGTTCAATAAATCAAGCCATAGTGCACTTGGCTTTAATATAGATTCAGACTTTGAACAAAGTTAATATGTTAAAGATGGCTTTAGTATTTCAAATAAATTGTGGTGTGTGTGTGTGTGTGTGTGATGTCAGATACCCTTGGAAGTGGATATAACCAGTGAACTGCCTGATGTGGGTGCTGTGGACACAATTCAATGTTCTTCAAGAATTGCAAAGGCCCTTAACTTCAGAGCCATATATCCTCAGTCTGATGGTTCCTACATTAGGCTTAAGAAGTCACATTTGATCAATTAATTGTAAATACCACTACTCTCAGACCAACCAAGGGATTGTCTCAGACCAACCAAGGGATTGTCTCTGACTCTGTTGCCTGCCTTTGGACTCCTTTCCCTAACTGGGCTGTCTTGTCTAGCCTCAGTAGGAGAAGATGCATGTGCCTAGTGCTACTGCAACTTGATATGCCAAGGCTGGTTGATATACATGGGATACCTGTCCTTCTCTGAGAAGAAAGGGAGGGGGTGAGGTGAGGTAAGACTGTAGGACTGAGTGCAGAGGAGGGAGGGGAAGCTATGATCAGGATGTAAAGTAAATTAATTAATGGGGGAAAAAAGAAGCCATATTTGCTGGTTATGTCCAGTTAAATTGAATCTGGAGGTAGGAATGTTATCATTTGCTTAGGCAGAAGAGAACAATCCATGGGTATTTGTTTCAATGATCTAAAGTGGATTACCCAACTATGGATTTTATGCTTCAGGGAAGAAAAACATAAAATCACATGACTTTGCTTGGTCACATGACACAGAATGCACTATAGATGTCATTCAAAGATAAAGTTGGTCTAAGTAAAGAAGACTGTATTTACTATAAACATCATGCATAAAATACTTAGTTGACTTGGGGATACTGGATGTAGCTACTTTTCATAAACATTCATCACTGTGATTCCATTTCTACAACACATGCCATTAAGGCTCTGGTAGAAGTTAAAGTAGTGATGCTGAGGAAGGTGGAATAATAGATTCTCAAAGATGCATCCATAGTGTGAGCTTCAAAATCTGTGAATATGTTAATGTACATGGGAAAATGACAGTATAGCTCTAATTAAGGCAATTGAGATTGCCCAGGATTATCCAGGTAGGCTCACCTCACACTGTAGAAGAGGAAAACAGGAAAGCAAGTCAGAGAGACAGGATGGGAAAAAGAACTGGGAATTTTCAGGTATAAGAGAGAAATCAGTTTCTATTGCTTGGTTTAATAACACATAAGGGCTTGATACGAGGAAGAAGAGAAGACTCCAGAAGCTGGGAATGACCTCAGATAACAGACAGGAAGACATGGAGACTCCAGTCTTGATACTATAAGTAAACAAATTTTGACAAAATTTGAATAATAAAGAATTGGAATCCCCCATAGAGTGTCTACAAGCAGAAGAACCCTTGTTACCTATTCTTTTTAGTCTAATAAGACCCAATGTCAGGTTTCTGACAATGAAGCTGAATAACAATGAATCTGTGCTGTTGTAAGTCATTAAATTTATTGTTGTTATTGGAAAACAAGGAACTATACAAACTTACCAGTGAAGCCTTCTTTTCACATTCTCAGTGAAAGTCAAAATTGGAAGATGATTTATTGGCATAATCTGTCATTCCACACAGGTTTCTTTCCTTATTTGCTGGTGTCCCCATTTCTCAGCATATGTTTTATGGACAAGGGTACTTCATATGGCCAACTATGGCTTGTGTTTCTATATTTCAGATGGACACACACATTATTCTTAATCGCCATGTTTGTCTTTATATAGAAATCATTCAAGTAATTTTTATAAAGCATAGACCCACAAGACAAATAAACAAAACTTTAGCCACTGTTATTTCCTAGAGACAGATACAAGCTGCATAGAAGTATATAGAGATGGGCATCACATTTCCTACTCTGCCCTTGTAGTGGAACTCACTTCATTGGCTATATCAAATTATCAAGGACCTACTGAACATGTGGGAGGTTAATCCATATGATTGAGAAAGGCAAGCACGTAGGTTTGCCAAAGGCAAATTATGGTCTTATGTTTAGAAGGGAGCAGTTGGATGTTGAGCTGGTGTCCTAGTTAGGGTTACTATTGTTATGATGAAACACCATGACCAAAACAACTTGAAGAAGAAAGGGTGTATTTGGCTTAGCTTCCATATCATTGTTCTACATTAAAGTAAGTCAGGACAGGAACTCAAATAGGACAGGAACGTGGAGGCAGGAGCTGGTGCAGAGGCATGTATATAGAGATGGGTTGCAGTAGTGTGAAATATTAAAAAGTACCCACGCTATTGCAGCCATGTACTGGCAGACTGGCTGACCTGTTCTCAGCCTGACAGACCTTCTGTCTCAGAGCTCTCAAATCTCTCCACCGAGTTCGCTAAGTTCCCATGGTGGGCATCTTGCAGAAGCGGGATTAACATTAAATACAAACAGCACCAGGGCTATCCACAACGGGCTTCAGAGAGAGAACAAGCTAGACAAAGGTAAAGAGAGAATGAGCCATAGAATTAGCAGGAGCTGGAATATTAGAATAGATTGCCAGAGTTAGGAGGCCAAGCAGAGCAATTCAGTAAGAAACTGGGAAGCTATATTGAATCAGTTTGGTGAGGAGTTTGAGCCAGAACAGCTGAATGAATCAGCCTTCCAGCACTCAGAAAGAACTATGAAGGGGTGCATTTATTCAGCAGTTAAGTCTCAAAGACTGAAGACATTCTAGGCCTAGATTAGGTTGTACAGCGGCTGGAAGTATCTAGAACTAGGCCTAGGTTAGCAGATGGAGACAGTAAGCCTCCATGCAGGGGCTTGGCTTTGGCGATTGCGCTGTCTTTGAGTCATTCCTGTTCTTGTAAGTAACCTTTTGCCCATCCTCCTATAAGTAACTCCAATAAGACTATTTGATTCAACAAGTTGGGCTTTGGTGGCGTCTGTATCTGGTTTGTGATGGGTTTGCTCTCTGAGCTGAGGAGTCTTCCCAGGAAACATTTTGTCACACAACACTGGCATGGAGCTTTCCATTTTGAGTTAAGTTAGCAAAGATTCCCAAAACAATGTAAGTTATTGCTGTTGCCCTTATTTTCCTCCCAGACTTTCCCAGAAGTTGAAACTCAGGTTCTATAGTTAAAAACTCCATACACTTTGAGAATTGGGCATGGAGGAATCCAACTGGAACTAACCTGGGAGCCACTTCCCTGAGGACTAGCTCTCACAGCATCTGAAGATGCTATGGAAACTGCCAAAGGAGAAAAACAAAGCAAGCAATAATCCTACCTAGCTGTTAAGCCTAAAACCACAACAATGAGCAGCACAGCAAGATATTGCCCATGGTGTAATAGTGACACTTTTATCTTGGGGGTAACCAACAGCTGTTTAATTGGATTTAAGGCTATTAACTTTTAGATTACACTCATTAAAGGATCCTTAGTTTTATTAAATTGAAGAAGTCTCATCTTTCTCAGTTGTATTACATTTTCAGCCATTACCATTTCAAAGGTTACATCTTTATTATCTCTTCTATCTGTAAACTCTATTATACATACATCTATCTATCTATATATCTATATATAATATATCTCTATCTCTATCTATCTATCTATCTATCTATCTATCTATCTATCTATATCATATATATATCTATATATCTATATCTATCTATCTATATCTATCTATCTATCTATCTATCTATCTATCTATCTATCTATCTATGTGGTGATAGCTATGTCTGCCTTTTAATTTTCCATATTTCATGACAAGGGGCTTTATCTTGTACATTTTCACCCCTCTCTAATTGTGTCTAATCTACCTCTTCATCCATTCATTGAATTCCAACTCAAATGATATCCGTATATGTGGGCATGCACAGAAGTGGACTCTGGGACTTGGTGGGTTATTTTCTCCTGTCCTTTACAATTTTCAGTGTGAAACTTCTTCTTTAGACTGGGTTTTACTGGGAAATGCTGTAAAAACATGGCTTAGGAGTATACTTTTCTAAGGTACTTTAAAGTTTTTTCCTAGAGCTTCATTGCAAATTGGGATCAATTTTCATATTCTCTCCCCTGTTTAGAAGTCCACACATCACGCATGTATATAAATCTGGCTCCAAATTCAAGTGTGAGGTGGTTTTATAATTCTGAATTTTAAAGGAAGGCCTGCTTCCACATTCAAATGCCAGAGACAAAGTCTTTTGTTGTGTTTCACTAATCTGTTTTATGTAGAAGTTAGTTCTACCTCCCTAGTTCCCATTGGTCCATGATTTCATCTCCTGCAGTAATAAAATGAAAGAATATAAAGGGCAGATTATCAAGGTTGATGGTGCCTTCTGGGCCAGCAGCAACTTCTGTTCATCTACTTACTGCATTTTACAAGATTCTGTTTATATTGAGTCCCTGAGACTATTGCTTGCTTTCTCAGGTTCTTAGATGTGAGTTTAAAGGATATTAAGTATATTTTCTAGATCTCCTTGGTGGTTAATGCAAGTGTTACAGCTCTGAGGGGAAAGGTATTCTGTCAAGTGGGATCCAAGGAATAACAGAAAGTCATACCACACAACAAAACTTACATAAGAACTTTACTGAGGAAGGCACAGGAGGGTGGCTGCCTCTGTTCCAGCGAGAAGCAGCATAGAACTGAGTGGGAGGCAGCTTAGATAGGATTTCTTGGGGGCAGAGTTTTCCAGGGTAGAGAGTTCCAGCGTTGGGGACTGGTGAGATTTCAGGTCCTGAGCTTGGGGCGAGCTCATAGATGGGGTTTCAAACTCAGGCATTGGTGGGATTTCAAGCCCTGGAATTGAGCTCGGGTGTTTTATTCTACACTTAGTGGGGGTATTTTATGGTTACTTAGTCTCTCATTTTTGGCAGATCTAGATGTCTGACATTATTAAAGGTTAATCTTTGGCCACAGAAACATATTAAGACCTGTCCATCTACAAATGCAACGTTGTTGCTACCATTTGAAAAGATTGTTTATTGATTGTCAATCCTTAAAGGGAAGTAACTCACTCTGGAAGGCTTACTTTCTGATGTCAGGTACATGATGTGGGTTCTTTCTGGAATGCCATTTTTTGTGTTAATTTTTTACTGTTTGTTAAAGATAGTTTTATTATTACTAATTTTGTTTGCATGTCTATACCAGTGAATACAGTTGCCCAGAGTTCCAAAGAGGGTTTGGATCACTTGGAGTTGAGGTTACAGTTGGTTGTGAGCAGCCACACACAGATTCTGCAATCTCTGTTCTTAACTTCTGAGCCATCTCACTACTCCCATATATTTGCTATGACATGAATCTATTAAGGAAAATTAGTTATGAAAATAAAAATCTGTATTCCATTAGCATCAAGTCAGAGTTGCTGTTTTCTGGGGCTAGTACCAATGTTGAGGATCTCACTGCCGCCAGTGTAGTGAGTGCTATCTCCTAGCACCCTTCATCAATTGACTGGTGTTTCACAATTTTTTTTTTTTTAACCATCTCAAAAAGTCCATTAAGTCCATTGTTCTTATAGCGTCAAGTATTTGATTCCTTTTAACCAGAGCTCTGGAACGTTAGATGATGTTGTCCTTTTATATTTTTATGATTTTCTAAGAATAAATAGAAATTAACATTATAATTCATAACAAAAATACAACCACCAAAACATTAAAAGTGGGTGTGTCAGCAAAGATGGACACTTGAGTTACATTGAACTCTTCTTTCATATTTCAAACATAGACTTGCTTGATTAAAATAATGAAGTTATAATCATCATCTTATAAATATAAAAAAGTAAAAATCCCAAATATTTGAAATCTTATAAACTGTTGTACCAGAAATGAGAGAGAGGGGAGAGAGAGAGAGAGAGAGAGAGAGAGAAGAATTCTAGACGTATTTGAGATTTTACAGTTCATGAGGCAATTTCATGGGCTGTGTGCTCTAACGGCTTGTGTATGTGCACCTTCATAGGAACTAGTGCCAGACTCAGAATCCTTGAATTTTTGGAACAGTGACTATGGTTATTTTTTTCAACCCAGGAATAGGAAAGAGAGTACTTCTGAAAACATTCCATTTGTTTGCTCAAGTATGCCTTCTGTAAGTACCTCCACAAGTGCATGGATGTAGCTAGAGTCAGCTGTGAGACAAAAGATATAAAAACAAAAACCTTGAATCCTATGAGTCCTGATTTCATTCTCTCTCATGGTTAAAGGCAATTTCCTAGAATGTAGCCTAAAACCAGCTCTTGAACTGAGCCCTATTTGGTCTTAAATTCATTGATCACAAAATTATTCTTTTTCCACTTAGGGGGTTTCATCTTTTTCTATGACCCAGGTTGTCTGTATTGTTATCAGCATTATTTTCTGAAGAAATCAACAGAGTCATGAAATGTACAAATATCTCAAGGAAAGAGCATGAGTTGGAAAATTGCTAATGAAGGAACAAGTTACAGAAATTTTGGGCAAGGTGTTTTCAAAATTGGTGAACTTGAATGCAGATGTTATCCATATACACCTGCTCACAGAGATAGAACAAAACATGAATCCTGGGAGCAACAAGGAAATGTGGTAACAGGCACAATCGAAAGGAACTAAATACTGATTTACAGAATTGGTAAACAACTGAGCAAAGAGACACTGCAATGGGCTAACTAGAGTAGATTAAACACATCTGAAGAGAGAATTAAGAGAGCAGAAGGAGAGCACTGACAAATTAATGTATGAGATGCATCAGAAATATGACAAAGAGAGAAGAAAATTAGAAAGAGACTGTGGCAAATAGGAAAGAAACAACAACGTAACACCTCAACATAATTTTAATGGCATTTTAAGACATGAATCCTACTTTAACTTTTCAGAAATGATCAGAAATAGGATTATTTGTAATTAAATTTTCAACTCTTATGAGTTCATTATGTATATATTTTAATGTCTAACTTCTCCACCAACATAGATATGCCACACGAGAGATGGTGTAACTTTATTTTTTTTCAAAGCTCACTGTTAATGATGATTCATAATTGCTTTAACCTTTCTTCTAGCCCACCACCCATCAGAGGTAGTGGAAAATAAAGGATACAGAAGAAATGGACCTGTTTAGAGATGGTTCTTTGGAACAAATCTCATTTGTGTTGTCAGGAAATCAGTTCACTTGATAGGTCAGCAGTAGCAGCTCAATTTACTTGCAAACAGTTTATGAATATATCAGCAGTCCAGTTGAGTAGTATTGGGATAGCAGCAGCAATGACACAACCTAGGTGGAACAGCCAGACCTCAATGGACTCTGAGCGAGTCAGCAGGAAAGACCAGGGTCAACATAAACTCCATGAAAAGTTCTCAGCTATGCTTCTCTCAGTGAAGCAAAGATCAGTTAAGACATAAGACCAACAAGCATCATACAGCTAGCTCTATAAGCAAGCCTAGCTTAGCCTCCATCACGGTCCCTTGAGTCCTATTTACACTCCCTCCAAACATCATGTGTCCTCCACAGGTCTTGCCACAGCATTTGAGTCTGTCTCAGCTGATATCACTCTGCCCATGCCCCAAGTCTGAGGAAGTGGCTCAACACCAGAAATTTCTTGGTGCATTTCTCTCTATGGAGTCCTGACAAAAAGAGTTCAACTATGCAATGTAAGGTGAACCAATACATGGATGCCATTAGCAAAGAATCCTTCATCGCATCTCCTTTCACAAGCTTACTTTAGCAGAATATCCTTTCATCCATGTCTACATCAGCGAAACATTCCTTCATGAGTCTGCCTTAGCCTTTCACCTGTGTCGGCTTGAGCAAAATATTCCTTCATGTATTTGCCGCACCAAAACACCATCTGACACAACTGAGTTTCCAAAGAACTCTCAAGTTTCTATATCAAGATAGTTTTCTATTATAGTCTTTTCTAAGTTAAAACCACTTAGAGCTTCTGTGGGTATGTATAAGTATTACATATATTATTAAATATTTGAATGAATGAATGAATGATAATCACCAGATTATCAACCTTTTGACTAGGGAATTAGGTATTATATTCTTTATTTTTTGCTACCTAAAATCTCTTCTTTTTCTACTGACATAATTGGTTAAGTTTTTATAATTTCATAAATTATATTTTTCCCTTCTTGTTCATCCTCCATGCTGCCTTCAGAGTCTATGTTCAGATGTAAATCACACTGTGTTCAGATGACTCTTGCAATTTCTCATGTTCTGTCTTTAGCCATTCTTCTGCAACCCATCATATAAAATCTATCTAAAATACTATTTCAACTTGTTCCCTGCTTGAAAACTTTCGATGTGTACATATTATACAAATCTCATTGTGACATCCAAAGCCTTCCACAGTATACCCACTACTTTTCCTAATGACTTTATCTTATATCTGAAACTTCTGTTCTAGATAACCTATCTTCTATTTCATGAGTCTAAAAATTTTCAAAATGGTAATTTGACTATAGTAATGACTATACAAAATACTTTTCCTCCATATATAATAGGTTTATTAAATACAATAATCTCTATACATGTATTCTCAGTCTAAACCATATAAAATTTATTCCATAATCCTTTTTTGGTTTAATTTACTATTTTTATAATATAAAATATGACAAAATTTATGCTTTATGTGCATTCGATCTATATTTATAGATATAAACTTACAAAATCAGTTGAGTTATAGAAAACCATCTGAGAGATTTAAATAGAATAACATGATGTGGCGAAATTTAAAATATTTACTATATTATATAATTATGTGTATATAAATTGTATTTATAGTGTGTGTGGCATAGCATACAAGTGGAGGCCAGAGGACAGTTGGTAGGAATCATTTCTTTTCTACCACGTGAGTTCTGAACTTAGGTCATCAGCCTCATAGCAGGTGTCTTTATCTGCTAAGCCATCTTGCTGGTCTATATAATTAAAATTTTAAAACTAACCTTTTCAATTTCTGTCTTGTTGGCATTTGAGGTCTGAGAAACTCTGTTTGGAATAATTCCCATTCATTGAAGGTTGCTGAGCTGCATCCACGGCTCCTATTTCTAGATGATGTTACATGACAGAGTCCCCCATTGAAATGATCCAGTTGTTTTTGGAGGACAAAATCCTCACATTTGAGAATTATCACTTTAAAGAATCAAGGTTGTTTGTGATGAAGAGAACAGAGGAGAATGAAGAAGAGAAGTGGTTACAGAAATTCCGTCTGTTTTTCTGTCTATGAGGCACAGGGACAGAGTAGAAATGCTCACTAGGTTAACAGAGCTCTGGGAAGACACAAATAATGTATTGAAGGCCAACTCTTCTCTGAAAGATAATGAAGAAGAAGGCTATAACAGTTCCAGTGATGTAATTAGGTTTGTGCTGCTGTGTTAGGTCTGATTATCCACAGACATAACCCTATAATTTGAAAAGAGAGAATAAAAATGGTCACAAGCGTTTCTTTTCCATCTTGGAAATTAACTTTTATTCATCTCTGGGATCACACTGGTATTCAAGAATCGGGTTTAAAAGTTTAACTGAGAATAAAGTAGCAATAACACACACCCAAATACGCTTCAAAAGCACCACCACTATTGCAATATTCAGAATCCAAGAAGGTTTATTCTTAATTATTTTTGAGAGATAAGGTGTTCCTATCTTTCTGACATCAGTGAAAAAGAAATTTTGGTTAACACAATGATAGTAATGCTGGCTTTTACTCCTTGCAGTCTAAGGTAAATCTCTCTTTAATCCTAGCCTGAAGCCTGACTCTAAAACCAATCCTGGCTCCAGGCACGGGCACTAGAACATGCTCCACATCATTTAATTTTTGGCTTAGTTTTGAGTATGCATTGCTTTCAGTATTAATCCTACTGTAAAATCACTTTCCCTAGGATCTGGTCCCTGATTTGTTTTTCTCATCCCCTTTTAATGCCTGGACTTAAAATGTTGTCAACCAGTTCTCCCTACCTTGCTGAGACTGTTTCAATTATATATATATTAATGGCACTGGCTTCTGAGCTAAGCCATATTTTGAAAATGAGTTTTTGCCTTCTTTTTGCAATCATAAAAATACTTTAATTATTCATTGAAAATCAAATGGAGACTTATGCATTTATGACATTAAAACCTGAAATCCAAGCACTTTTTCCTTGTTACTTTTGTCGGCTGAATAGAGAACTCCTCTCTCCAGCCCCTATCATGATAGATTCTAACAGAGGCAGCAACAGATACAGTGTCATGAAGGGTCTAATTGGCTTTTCTTTGCATTCATTTCTTCTAGGATTTGAGGTATTCAGTCAGAAAGCAAAGAGAAGGGCTTTCAGAAGAAGGCCTGTGAGTTACAACCCAGAGTATTGGACTTTTGAGAGCACAAAAAAAGTAGAAAAAGCTACAGTGTTATGAAGGAGAAAAGGGAAAAAGAGGACCAATGGAAAGGACTCCCTTGTACTATCCAGTTGGAAGGAAGATGAAACAGAAGCATGTGGCCTGGGGAATATTGTAATGTAGTGTAAAATCAGAGGGCATTTTATTTTACCTCTGGCCCCTTGGGATTCATGTTTGCCTAATGGTGATTTTGCTTCATAATAATAGACTGTGACTCTCTCAGATTACATAATTGAGAGTCACCAATAACGCTGAGAGTGTCACCACAAACCCCAGCATTTTTCTTCCCTCATTGTTTCCAGTAGAGTTCTGGTTTCATGCTATGTTGAAAAGGATGGAAATGGATATTCTTCTCCTATTTTTGATCTGCTTTAAATAAGACATAGCTGCACCTCTGTCACTTATGTTGTGGTAAGATCCATTTGTACATAGTGTGTTGAGAATTTTTACCTTGAAAGAGTATCAGATTTTACACAGAAATTTTTTGGGCATCCATTGAGACAATCATGTAATCTTAATCCTTTATTTTATTAACTCGATATATCATGATTATTGATTTTCATGTGATAATCTATTACTTCCGTGTCTGGTATAAATTCCACTTAGCATAGTTTATAAATCAGTTTGCTAGTACAGTGACATGTTACCATGTTTTAGTTGATGAAAGACTGTGTATACAATTATTTTATATAATATATATATATATATATATATATATATAATATATATATTCCAAGCATATAGTAGACCACACTACATAGGTTTACACTAGTGCATCTATGACCTTCACAAATGATGAAATTGCTTAACAGTTTTTAGAGTGTCTCTGTTGTGGATTGCCCTGGTGCTGTTTGTATTTTGATGCTAATTCCGCTTCCCCAAGAGGGGCTACCTGGGAGGAGGAGTGAATCATGTACTCAGGTGATTTTATGTGAACTTTCTCCTCATTTTAACTTGTAAAATACAGGTTATGGCTGGTGATTTGGCAGTGGAAGAGAGGTGGAGCTAAAAAGTTTTGGGGAGAGAAGGAGAGAAGGCGAGAAAGAAGGGGAGATGGGAGGAGGAGAGGAGAGAGGAGAAGAGAGAGAGAGAGAGAGAGAGAGAGAGAGAGAGAGAGAGAGAGAGAGAGAGGTATTGAAGGAGTTGGAAGGAAGATGGAACAGAAGCATGTGGCCTGGGGAATATTGTAGTGTAGTGTAGATCTGCCTAATCTAGACGCATAGCCTGTATTCATATTAATTGAGTTGTGTTTTCCTTCCATGGGATTATTTGGGTTGGAGATTTACTGCAACATGTCTCGCTACTGTTAAAGTGGTAAACGACCTTATTTAGTTAATTTCTTTATTTTTTTACAATGTTTTAATATTGTGGGTTTTTAATTTTTTCTTAATAATTGAAATTAAATATAATTATATTGTTCCCTCTTTCCTTCCTCCAATCCTTCCCATGCATTTCAAATTCATGACCTCTTTTTCTTTGTTGTTTTACACACACACACACACACACACACACACACACACTTAAATTTATAAATACACTATTATGGTCAGTCCAAACAACATGATTAATGTTACATGGATTCATGGCTGACCACATTAGGTACTGCATAACACATGGTTGTGAGCTCTTTCCTGGGGAAGACTATATTTCTCTTACTCTCAGCGTTCTTCACTTGTCTTTTGTTTTTTGCTTAGGTTTGCAGTCCCAGGAAATTTCCCCTTCCATGCTAACATGTCTGATGGTATTGTCCTTGCTCAGGTGTTGTTTGGTCTGAGACTTCATGTTCTAATGAGGTAATGGATCTTAGAGGAGAATTTACACCTGCCAATTTACTAAGACAGCTTAATTTCTAACTGCATTCTCAATATTTATTCTTATATGTACAGATAGCTGCAGCTCTCACCCCATAATAAGAAACTTTGCTTTGCATCAGACAAAGACTATTACAGAAACAACTGATTAACTGCAGAGAAGAAGAGATTATTCACATGGTACTTATTAAGTCTCAAATCCTGGAAAAATTGGCTGATGTGCCTATTAACATATCAAAGTGGACCTGGCCACTGGGTTCTCCGCATTCCTCAGTCCTACCTGTTACAGGTCTTCCTGGCTGGCATGCACCTTCCTCTATCCCAAAATCTCCATCCCAGGGGATGGGCTGCTTCTCTTTGACAGTCTCTTCCCTATATAATCAGATTTTGGTTACCAGACCCTTTTACATCTTCATATTCTTGGCTACTGCAACTGGTTCCTCTCTCTTTCCCCTCTTCCTTCTCCTCTCCCCTCTCCTCACATGGTTTAGGGTCATGTCCACTCTGGACTCTCCTAGATGTCTCTGCCTCTGGCTATGCTTTCCCTTTCATCTACAATAAACTTTCTCCTCCACCGTACTTAGGAGCTGTCATGACCTTCCCTTTTTATTTATTTTTTTCATTCAGTACCCATTCCCAACTGAACCATTTACAACACAACTCCTGTACCTAAGACCCAGTGAACATCATGATAGGGATGGAGAAAGAGCCTAAGAACCAGCAGAGCAGGGTGTCTGCTGTGAGCATGCTGAATATTACAATGAAGTTGAGTAAAGAAGCATCTTCTTTTACTGATGAGATGGCTGTACATATTCAACACGCTTAAGGCTTTTATAAAATAAAATGCTGTGCCCTCCACCAACCTTGAGTAGGCTGGAAAGACCTTGTCTATCACAATAGGACAGAGGTGGAGTTATCCTCCCTGGCTGCACTTGCAGCTTCCTACAGGAACTTAGAAGAATAGACTGCCCGCTGAGCTTGACTTGCAACATAACCCTGCTGAAACAAAGGATGGTGTGGGTGGGGCTTTCCCTATATATACAAGTGCGGAATATTAAACTTTGAGCCTTGATCAGAAGTCTTTGTCTTAGCTCCATGTTTCTCTCACCCCTCCATCTCCTTTTTATTTCCAGCCCTCCTTTCAGGTGAACCCAGTTCTGTCTATGGCCGCTGGATGGCTACAAAAAGCCTCTTGAACCAATAATTGGACTCAGGAATTTATAGCACACAAAATCAAATGATGGAAATCAGTTGCATTTCAAAACATCAATTACATTCAAAAAGGATATTAAGAAAAGAAACCACATAAATTACACGAAAATGAGTAAGACACATACAAGATAACACTAATTAAAGAGGGAAAGACTTGTATGGATAAAACAAACAAGAAGCAGCGAAAATATTGAAGGAGACATAAATAAAGAGAAAGTCATCCTAGGAAATAGAAAATGTTACTGTTGTCAAAATGTTCATACCACCCAAGGTGATATACGGACCCAATGCCTTCTCTACCAAGTTCATCATGGCATTATTCACAGGAACAGAAAGTTTCCAAAATTAATTGGACACCTCTAAAAACCTAAAGTAGACAAAGTGATATTGAGAAAGAAAAACAAAGTTGGAATAATCATATTAATTTATTTTCAAAATATACTCTTAAGCTGTAGATACAAGTGGATGGGAAATTAATGGCCATTTCCATGTACATAGTGAATTTTGGATCAGCTTAGGTTTACATATGTCCCTGTCTCAAAAACAAAACAAAACAGGACAAACCATCCAACAAATAACTAACAGAAAAATTGAGCGGATATTTTTTCAAAGGAAATATACAAATAACAAACAATTAGACTGAAAAGGTACTCACTATCATTGACTAACCAGCAATGAAGTGCAAATAAAAACTCTAAGGACACATCATTTACATTAGAGATACCTATTGTAAAATAAAAACTCTAAGGACACCTCATTCACAGTTGGAATACCTATTGTAAAAAAAGTAAAAATGGTTCCATGAGTAAGGTGTTTGCTTGATTAGCTCCAGGAACACACATGATACAATATGAGAGCTTACTCCCACAAGGTTTTACCTGTCTTCCATACATGTACATGCATTCATTCACAAACAAATAACTGCAAATATAAATGTAAAACAGTAAAACTGAAGATAAGCATTGGTGATAATATGAAAAAATTGTAGCCCTTGTACAGTCAGGAGAAGTATATAAATGTATAGCTGAATGCGAGACAAAAACAAATTTCTTAGCTGAGAACTATTATATGATCTGAAAGATCAAAAATTATGACCCCAAAGAAATGTCTCCAATCTCTTGCTCACGGAAGCACTGATTACTCATGGTGACTGACATAAGAAAACAATGAGAGGGCACAGGACAAATGAATGGATAAGGAGATGTGACAGACACCTATGGGAATAACATCTAGCTTTAAAAGAAAACTGCGTGGGCGAAATAAGTCGGGACTGGGAGCAGTATCATGATCATTCAAATTCATAGCAGTTGGACTTCAAGATGGATGTCAGTGGCTGGTCTGAAGCAAACGCACAGTTGTTCTTTGAGATGTTCAGAGAGTCTCTGTTATTATGGGTGAATGTATTCTAAAGATTTTCCATGCAACACAGTGCCTGTAAGATCCTCTCCCGATCTCTCTCTCTCTTTCTCTCTCTCTCTCTCTCTCTCTCTCTCTCTCTCTCTCTCTCTCTCTCTCTCCTCTCTGTCTGTCTCTCTTTCTCTGTAAGTATGTATGTATGTATGTATGTATGTATGTATGTAAGTATACCAGAGGTCAACCTCAGGTCTTGTTTTAAAGTCACTGCCCTCCTTATTTTGAGATAAGTTCTTTTCTTGGCCTGGAGCTTAATAACTAGGTTAATGTGGTTGATCATCAAGCCCTCAAGGCCTCCCCAGCACTGGGAATACAAGTCTATGCCACCAGACAGCTGTATTGCACAGGTCCTAGGGATTCAACTCAGGTCCTGATGTTTGCACGGCAAGCATTTTACCAACTGATATACCTCCTCAGTCCCTGTCAATTAAGCTTTAATAAAGCAGTTAAAAATGCCTAAGGTATGGTAGAATGGTAAGCAAAATTGTTATTGTAATGTCAGCAATTCATCAGACTGGTAAGATTAAAAACATAATTATAGAGAAATACATAAAACAACTGACATTTATTGAAGACTTCTAGAGGCCAGCACTGTGTGAAGGGCTTGCTAAGCCAGCCTTTCTCTTTGCCCTTACACTAACTAATGCTTTGCAAGCTTCTTTCTCAATGAATTGGAAAAACCAGTGCCAGCTGCGAGTACAGAAATACCTTGCAGGCACCGTTGCCAGGGGAGTTCATGAGCAGGGACCAAAATAGGGCAGACTATTTTTTTCCTGGGAGTCTGACTACCCAGAGGGCTGCCTTCACTGTATTGAAGCTGCTTTGTTCATTTCTTAGTGACAAGAGCCTGCTGGCTGTCAGGACAAGATCCTTGAAAGCTCAGAGCTGAATTAGAAGACAGCCTCCCCTTTCTAGGCTCTAATGGAATCATTGCATTCTGAAAGTTGTTCTTAAACAAACTCCCAGGGCTGACCATTGGACTGTGACACTTTGTGGTAGACCAGAAGGCTATTAGAAGGTGAGCTAATGATACGCTGAATGGGCAGCAGATGTTTTCAGCCAATCCTGGGGATGTTTCCTCTTCTACATATGGAACTGCATGTGATTCTTTCTTCATCTGTCTCTCTCCACAACTGCTTCCACACTCCATCTCTTACGACCAATCACCCCCTTGAAGTGTCATTACTTTCTACTGTTTGGTGAGTTATACTTGAAGGGAACAAAGTCCTCAGAGCGAGGGCAATTTGTCAGTGCCATATTAAAACAAAGTGTGAGGAAGGAACATTTCAGCAAAAGCCAAGCTTACTAACCTTTATGATATAACTGTATTTAATTTGAGCTGAATCAGGGAGACTGTTTGGATGTCTTACGTATTATAAAGTTTATATGCAGGATCCATATTACCCCAAAGGCTGCTTGCAATCTCAACCCTTCTCCACAACATCATTTCCAGCTGTAAATTGAATTCTGAATTGCATTTCATCTATTGATGGAGCTCCAGTCACTCATGTGAGGAGGTACTCAATACTTGCTTGCTCCAACTGAGATTGGTTTCCTGAATGTTATTCCTACTCTCCATTCTATGAGTCCCACACCCCAAAGGAAGTGGCTAAATAGGTCTCAGAGAAGTACAGGTGTGTTTGTGAGTGTGTGTGTGTTGGAGTGGTACATATATGCGTGTGTGTGCATATGAGTGTGAAGGCTAGAGAACAACCTAGAGTATTGTTTGTCAGGAGTTCCTCATCTTAGTTTTTGAGAAAGAGTCTCTGGTTAGGACCTGGAGATCCCCAATTAGTCCAGTCTGGCTCAACAATGAGGTACAGAGATCAACCTGTCTATGCCTCTCTGACTTTGAGATAACAAGTATGTACAACCACACCTACATATTTTATACAGGTGCATTGGGACTAAATTCGGGTCGTCGTGCTGTGTGACAAGCACTTTACTGACTGACCCATCCCCCCAGCCACAGAGAAGGGATTTTTAATACAGTATCCTAACTTACTCTTCCTGTGTCCATTTCCTACCTCCCCTGCTTAAAGGTAGCAAATTCTGTTTTTCACCTTTTTTTATTATTTTGTTTATTTACATTTCAAATGTTGTTCTCCTTCCCGGTCTCCTCTCTGCAACCTTTCTTCCCCTTTGCCTCTAAGATGGTTTTCCTCCTACCGACCTACCCACTTCTGCCTCACCCCTCTACCATCCTCCTTCACTGGGGCAACAAGCCTCCATAGGACCAAGAGTCTCCCCTCTCATTGATGCCAGATAAGGCAATCCTTTGCTACATATGTAGTGGGAGCCATGGACCCACCAAAGTATACTCTGGTTGGTGGTTTAGTCATTTGGATCTCTGAGGGGTCTGGTTAGTTGATATTGTTGTTCTGATGCTTTTCTGGAAGCTATCTGGTAAGAGGTCATGTGATGTTTTTCGAGAGGTTGTATTTTGCTGAAACAGACACATAAGAGGATGTTTTGTGGAAGCTGACATCTGAGAGGGCACATGATGTTTTGCTGGCATAGATTATAAGTAGAACCCCATTAACAGTGAAGGAACACGCTTGCATTGCTATGACTTGCAACGTTTCACTGGTCTTCACTGGCCTTCACTTTGTAGTGAGAAAAGGACCAAAAAACTTCCTGTGGTATTCTACTTGCTGTTTCAGCTGACTCTTGCAGATTCATTAGAATCTTAAGGCTTCTGCTGGGTTCAGCTGCTGCTGCTACTGATTTCTGTTTGGTGGTAGGAGCTGTATCCTGACAAAGAAAAGTGGAATCACTCCCAAAGAACTACCTCTAAACAGGTCCACAACCCTCTTTACCTATAAACCTTCTTTATCTCCTACTTCTGATGTATGGGCTAGAAGGGAGGTTGAAGTGTTTTTGAACCCTAGATAAAGTAGGCTTTGAAAAAAAAATCTAAACCTACAGTTTCCTTGTTTGAAACTTCTCCGGTCCATAAAATCAAGTTTACTTTAGTGAAAGTCATGGTTGTTATTTCTCTGTACTTAAAGCCAGGTTTCTCTTTCATACCTCCTATTACTTTAGTCGTATGGCTGGGTAGTATCAAGTATACTTGGATTTTAAAATATTATAACTCAATAGATAGGAAATGAAGCATAAACTTTGTTTATAGAAGAGAAAAACTGAAGCCAAAGGGTACCAGACAGTTGGTCCAAATTTACACAGTAAATGACAGCTTTAGCACTCGATTCTATATTTTTTCTATCACTCTGTTGCATTATTTGTATGTCTATTATGGTTTCAAAGATACTTATGTCTAATTTGTGAGAAAAATCTAATGATTACTGAATAACAGGTTTTTCTAGTAGGATTTAGCTTAGAAATCTGTTCTCTATAGCTGAAAACATCATTTCCCCCACATCCTTCCTCTAAACTAAACTTCACAATCTTCAGTACCCAGAGTATAGGAGAATCTCTGACATATCCTGGAAGGTACATAGATGCAAGAGAGACCCACTCTCAATATTTAAAGACACCTGTAATAAATAAAAACACAAATCGTAATTAGAAATTCAATTTGTGAGAAGAGGCTTGCTTAGACATGGTTGGAGTCTTACCCATGTTGTCTAGACCTCACTGACAGCCTACTGACTCTCTTTCCATGAGTTCACAGTAGTAATGGGGTCATATATCAATCTATTAGCAAGCATATTGGAAGAGAACGGGATTTTCTGTGTTCTCCAGGAACTACAAGTTAGTGGTGAATAAATAGCTAGTCTCTGTGCTTCTTCAATAGGGAAAGTCAATCCAGGAGTCTGCTTGGCACCATTTCTTGAAGTCTCCCAGAGAAGAGAAAGTTCAGCTGTCTATATTGAAATATGTGGGTGTGCCTCCCATTTGCTTTCCTCTGTTCAGCCATAAATTTTTTGTTCCATTCTTGTTTTGACTTCTTGGGGTTACTAACTTAGCAAACCACTGTAGTAAATTCTGTTAACCTTGGGTTTTACTTCCAGGGGGAAGCTGGATTACTAGCTTAAGACTAATCTTCTGAAAGGATGATCTTGGGTGATACACACACACACACACACACACACACACACACACACAGTGGGGGGAGGAGAGAGACAGTCAAAATAGCTTGAAATAAGAAGGTAACTGCCCTATATAAACTGATTTCCCACCTTCCCACCAGAGGAGGTGAGTGTCCCTTTTGACCAATGGCCTAAAGAGCATTGGGACAGGACTATAGCCTATGTAGTTAGATGCGCACTAATTCAATTTTGTTGTGTCTCTGTGCATTTGTTGTCAAAGTCTGCAGTTGTTCCCATTGCCTCATCACAAATTCTTAGCAAAAGGCATGTGACTTCCTCTTTGGGAGTGGGGGGGCTATTCTTTTTCCACTTGATCTCTGATCCTGCCCTATCTCACCTTCTCAGGAATCCTGACATGTCACCTCCATCCTCTCTTTATTCTTGACAGTTCCCTTTTATTCTCCTTCTCAGTAGCTACAATTTTCATTGTGTTATAATAATAAAAATGACCCCTGGAGAGTTCTCTATTTCCAGAATTGCTTCTCAGAATTAACAGATTCCTCTTACTGCTGTCAACTGCTTTCTCTCCCACTGTCTTCTCAGCCTACTGCAATCTGGCTTCTACCCTCTCACCACTTGAATTAAACTTTTACTTCTATTACTTTTTTGTTTGGAAATTGCCATGACAAAATTGTCCATGTTTGTAGGGTACCAACTGATGTTTTCTACATATATATGTTTTACAATCTTCAAATCATGCTAAACCTTTCTATGCCTTTGAGTATTTAAAATTTCTTTGTGATGAAAAGATTCAAAGTCCTTCCTTCTGGCTCTTTAGTATATACATATTGGCACATTGTCCCTTAATACAATAGAACTTCAGAATTTAATTCTTCTAACTATAACTTTGTACCATTGATCAAGCTTTAGCTATTCCTCTTGGATACTTTTAATTGTCAACCTGCACAATCTGTGATAGTCAGAAAAGTAAGTCTCAATGATGTTCTAATGTCTAGATTATGTGACTTGTGGCCATGATTGTGGGGTATTATTTTGAGTGCCTTAATTGAGGTAGAAAGACAAACCCACTGTGGGTGGTAGCAGTCCCTAGGCAGAGGATTCTGGATTGTGTTAAAGTGGAGGAAAGAGAGATGAGTACAGACATGTATGCATGAATTCATTTCTCTCTTTGATTGTGGATGTAATAGGACTGACTGTTTTAAGTTCTAGTTGCCTTGACTTTCCCAAAATTGTGGGGTGTTATCTATAAATGTGAGGCAAATATACCATCTCTCCCTTAAGTTGCTTCTATCAGAGTATTTTATCATAGCAAACAGGAAGCAAAAGTAGATATTCCTTCTTTCCTTTTCTTTGTAATCTCTGAGAACTACTATTTTATTCTCAACTCCTCAAAGTCCAGCCTTTTCAAATATCTTCTATAAGCTCATGAGGGATTTGTTGGGGTATTTTGTTTGTTTACTTGTCTTTTGAACATAGGACCCAGGGCTTCATGCACCCTAAGTAAATATGATAGCATTGAGCTCTATCATGTGTGACAGAATTCCATTCATGTCATTGGCAAATTGTTTTTCACTGTATCTGTTACACAATCACTATTCATTTATTAGGTGATGGACTCTTGGGTCATTCCCATTTCTTGGATATTGTGGATAGTTTTGCAATAAATGTGGAGACAAGGGTCAGATGTTTCTTCTACATACTGATTTCATTTCCTTTGGATAAATACCCAGTAGTCTGATAGATAGACCATATGGTAGTTCTATTTTTGCTTTTTTGAGGGACTTCCAAACTGTTTTCCATAATGGTGGTACTAAATTTATACTCACACCAACACTGTAAAAATTATTTTTTCTCATCTTTGCCAGTTCTTGTTTTCTTTAATCTTCTTGATGGTGCCCCTTTCTTACTGGAGAAATATAAAGTCTAAGATTTTCATTCGTGTTTCCCTGATGAGTAAGCACGCTGGGTATGTTTTCATATATGCAGTGTCCAGTTGTATATCTTCTTTTGAGAAATGTCTATATAGGCTTATTTCTAACTAAACCAGATTTTTCTAATTAGTTGAATTTCTTATATATTCTGTATATAACCTCCTTTAGATGTACAACTGACAAATATTCTTCACCACTTCACAGGTTGACTCTTCACCTTGTCAATTGCTGGTTGCCTCTTTCCTTTGTAGAAGGCTTTTCCTGTGCTATTTCCAGCTTTTACATTAGCCTTTTCCTTTCTTGCTGTTAGGGTCATATTCAAAACTACCTTACCCACTCACATGGTATAAAATACTTTAGATTTTTTTAAAAAGTGCTCTTGTTGCTCTAGGTGTTTTATTCAGGCTATTGATATATGTCGTAGAAGCTAGAGCTCTATTGGCTTCATTCTTTGTGGGATGTCCAAGTTTCATAGCACTATTTGTTGAAGAGATGGACATTTCTTTACTGCATATTCTCAGCACCTTTTTAGAAGACCAGCAGGTTGTAAATGTGTGTGTTTCCAACAGGCCTTATATTCTCTCTCCAGTTTTATGCTATCACCATGCTGTTTAGATTATTAAGGTTTTAGAGTTCTTTGTTCTCAAGGTTCATTTTGGTTATTCAGCTGAAGTTTCTTCTGAATTTAAGGGTTTGGCTTTGCTAGTTATATGTCTGATCTCTCTTCTACCATTTGAAAGCCCTCCATTTTCTTCTCAATAACAAGGTTTACTTGTTGTCTTCACTATAACCGACAACACAAGCACAAACTGCAATGCTTTGAAAATGCAATGAAAACGCTCACCAATGTTACCTATTATCACTGAAATTATGATTATTCATTCTCTTAAGATTTATTGCAGAGCTCTCTGGGAACATTCTGCACTGATTTATTTGTTTATTTGTTTTCTGATCTCTCTTACCTATTTCCTTCTCTGTACCACATGCTTGTGTTGCAATATTTTCATCTCTTTCAATTCTGTTCCCCTCTCTTCTTTATCTCTAACACAAGCTCTCAGTGAGATTTTATTTACTTCCATAATTTTCAAACCCATTTTCCTAATTCATAATTATTTACTGAATTATAGTTTTTACTTCATCTCCTTGTAAAAACGTCTCTGGATGTTTTTATGAGCTATATGGCCCACAGCTTATACAATGTAAAGTTGATTCCATTTCATGCTTTGTTCCCCTCTTCATTTATCTTCTAGAATTTTCTATCACAAGGGATATTACATCCTTAGAAGTTCAAACCAGAAACCTATGATTAATCTAATTTTCTTCCTTCTCCTATACCATCCACTCCTCCAATTGTCTCCGTCTGTCCATGTTAGCCCATAGATGGCATTATCAGAATATCTCTCCAATCTGCTTCCTCCCACAGACATTCCTTGAGTTTGTGGCCTCATGTCGTGTTGCTTGGATGATTGCCCTAGCATCCTACTCAACCCTGTCTCTAGTCTTGTCTACTTAAAATTTAAAGCTTGGTTGGTGCCAGAGAAGTATTCAAAAATATATTTTTATGTATAACTTGAACATGTTTAAATCTTTCTCTTGATATTAATCACCCACAGGCATACAAAACACTGAGGCCAATAGGAGATTTTATGATCTAGACATGACAAGCTTTGGCTCCCCATAAATTATCATGCTTCAACC
This sequence comes from Mastomys natalensis, assembly GCA_021653895.1. NCBI lineage: Eukaryota > Metazoa > Chordata > Mammalia > Rodentia > Muridae > Mastomys > Mastomys natalensis. The sequence goes on along the minus strand of JAJTUV010000581.1, from coordinate 576,014 downwards.
AGAACCTTACAAAACCGTGTAGTGATGTGACTTGAGTGTGCTTCTTTTGAGTCCATCCTTTGTCTTTCTCTCATGGCTGCTTTTCTCAAAATTATTCCCAGGTGATATGAGCATACACCATTTATTTACATTCAATCACATATTTCAAAAAACTTTTTTATATGTTTGTCTTCCTTTGTAGTTATGACAACCTCCATATGAATTAGATTCTATATACTCTTCAGCCCTGAACTTATTGGAATACCTTAGTTCACACTAGAGTTTAATGATTTAATAATTTAAATAAATTTATTATTTATATTTTTTGAGAATATATATATATATATATATATATATATATATATATATATACACACACACACACACACACACACACACACACATATATATATAAATGAGGTTGGCCTTGAATTTCTGTTTTCCCTGCCTCTACTTCCATAGTGCTAGAATCTAAGCATGCACCACTAATGACTGCCCTGTATGTTACCTTTTAAATTGAAAATCACTAAAAGCATAGTAACTATGCAAAAAATAAAAATTTAACTTTCTACAAGAGCAAACTGTACTTCATTTGGAACTGGAGTCAAAGGGCAAGGATTTAAATAATAAAATATGCTATATCGTTATCTGTGCATCTGAGCAAGTTATTTAAATCTCCTGACCTTAAATTGACTTATCTTTAAAGTTATGATAATTATCAGAATTTCTGTCTTATTATACTCATGTATATATTAAATGAGATAATGTATGGAAGAATAACAGTTCTGCAAGATAGGACATGATAAACAAGGGTAATGTGTGTTGTATTTACCTCACATAGATTATTAATCATGTGTCAGAGACGTAAGTTCTCTACTAATCAGAAAGATTTTAATTGCAAGAATGACAATTAGAAAAATAAAGTTGCTTAAAGAGACTTTTTTTCTCATCAAATAGACGGACGATGATAAGTAGTTAATTCAGCTGGTTTAGCAATGAGATCAGACACTTAGGTGGTGTTTTATTTTAAGACTGTCTTCTATAGCACACTGGCTTTGGATTTAATAATTTTGCTTTGAGGACAGCAGCAATAGTCATGGCTCTCATGTTTGAATCCAAGGCAGGAAGCTGGATGCCCAGGCTTTGTTTGCTCTGTACATTGGGGAGCCACACAGTTTTCCACAGTCTCCCCTCATATTTCTGCTCATGTCTCATTGCCAAGAAATGTGAGACCCGTTTGTAGCTCTGGGGACCTGCAGAAGACAGCTTACTTTTCCTAACAAGCACAGTTAAGGAGGATGGCTAGAGAAGGCACTTTTGGGTTTGTCAGCTAACTGTCTGCATGAATATCTTCCAAAAAGAATTTTCAGTTTTTTATCAATTACTGAGCAATAAAGCACAGAATCCTGTCCTTGGAGCTGTGGCCAGCAGATGAAGGATTAATCATTAAGACTAATTAAGTGTCAGCATTTTTCCCCCGATGCCTAATCATTCTTTCAGATATCAATAAACTTAAATAAAGACCATAGAGTCTTCTATTTGGTGGATAAAAGGGTCACCTTAGCTATATAATTTGCCCTTGAAAAGTGTGTTTATTAGAAATCGAAGAAAAGCATAGAAGAAGTTATAGCTTGGCAAATAGCTTGCACAGTGCAGAAAGACAAACAGACGACTAAAGATAGGTCAAGATGTAGCCACAGGAAATAGATACAGAAAGACATTACAAAAGAGGAACAAAGGAAATTAAAATAGTTGCATTCCTCTCTTTACTCAAGTCCCAACATAGCACTTGCTTTATAAAGAGCAAGGCAATTTCCTCTCTAGTCCCACCTGTGAGCTGAAGTCACAGTAGGGAGATCCAGACAGTCTCCTGACTAGTCAGATCATTGGGTTATTTTTATCTTCTGGTCTAGAAAAGTTAGCAGTAGTTTCTTTCTGTTCATTAACATGACCAAATAGAGACAGAGGACACCTTGACTGAACAAGCCCCATAATTAAAGCTCTCGGGGACCATGGCTGTTGAAGTACCAGTTTGGTCAAGAAGTAGCCTCAGGCTGTGCCTCTTCTGCTGGTTGGTGCAGCACTTTAGAGTAGAATAACTAGGCAGGCCCAGCAAGCAGATGGCTACTTTCTGTTTTTAGAAGAGGCAACTTGGGAGGCCTTCTGCTTTTTATCTTACTGAAAGGCATTCTAAAAACTCGAAAGCTATCAATTGCTCTTCAGCCTTTTCATTTAAGCTAGAACAAAAAATACATTAACATTAATTTATTATTTAAAAATGATTGGAGTGGAATGTATAATGCCCTTCACAGAAAATGTAGGAATTAATTCTAGCAATAAATCTGGAACCAGACTGCAAAATCACAGTGAGCTGTTCTAACCGTCTGTACCCATGGTTATGTGAAAAATTACCTAGCATTTTATTATACATTTCGTTCCAGGCTGTCCCAGCCTCATCCTTTCATTCATTTTCCCCTCTCTCTTCATCTCCAAAGACCCTAACACAGGTTGCAAAAGCAGCAAGATAGGTGACTTTATAACAGCTGTCCACCTGAAACATCCCATCGCTTCCTTATTATAAGCTCTGCAGATGTTTTTATACACAATAGCTTGTATTAATTTCACAGCTGGCAAGCCCTTTTTGTGAAGGACATGATACATTTCAACTCTCTTTCTTTTGTGTATGAGACAATGTCTCTCACTCTGTAGTCCAGGCTGGGCTCAAACTTCCTATATAGACCAGGTTGACCTCAAGTTCATGGCAATCTTCCTGTTTCACTCTCCCTGATGCCAAGAATACACGTATGAGCCACTATACTCGGCAACACAATTACATTCAATCTCCAGTTTAAAAACAAACAAACAAACACAAAACTTCAATTCATCTAATGGCATTTTTGTTGTTGAAATTAAAACACTAGTTCATTGGACTGAATTGGGTTTAAATTGTATGTTTTATTGAAGTCAAGGAACTTATTTACTTCTATCTATCTATCTATCTATCTATCTATCTATCTATCTATCTATCTATCATCTATCATCTTCTGTCTACCTATCTATCTTCTGTCTATTTTCTATGTACCAAATCCATCATCTATCTTTCCATGGGGGCTATCTATCTATCTATCTATCTATCTATCATCTACCAATTGGTTATCTATCTAAAATCTATCTACTTTCAGTAAGACCGCAAAAATCTTTCAGTGGTCAGTTTCAAATAGTGTATTTGCTACTTTTTCAAGTTGTAAATAAATTAAATTGACTAAATTTGGCAGGTAGGCAGATACATTGAGTTCTTTCTTTTACAATGTGTCTGAACTATTTTCCTCTTATGACTCTTGTACAAAGCTCAGTGTGGGGGCTGAAAAAAGAGAGCTCAGTACTTAAAGTGCTTGCTGCTCTTGGAGAGAACTGCACTGCAGTTTGGTTGCATAGCATTCATATCAGACACCCATAATGGTCTGTAATTCCAGCTCTATGGATTGTATGCCCTCTTCTGGCTTTCATGGGTACCTGCATGCGTGTATACATACTAACATGCAGACAACACTTATACACATAAAAAACAAACAAAAAACCTAAAGTTAAATAAAAAAAACCCTCAAAGTTCAGTATGGAAAATATATAAAGTAAGTTATTGCTAGATGATTGGATATTAGACCAGCGAAAAGAAGAAACTCAAAGCTTTCTTATTAGTTCACATTCATTTTACTAAGAAAGGATATTTTTCCAAAGAAGTCAGGGCTTCACAAAGTCATTTTACTCACTGGCAGAAGATCTCAAATGTGTTTTTAATCAGTACCTATTCTCCTAAAGCTATTTTAAAATATTAACTTGTATAGCAATGTCTTGAATATGCATTCAAACCAAACTCAAGTTGAAGGAAAGTGCTTAAGTTGTAATTGGTTGTATTAAAAAGAATTACAAAATTATATTAGAAGGAACCACACTTTCAAATATTTCTCAATGGAATATATTGTAAGGTACACATATTTGTGAATCTGATAGATGATGTTTTGTATCTAAATCTGTATTAAAACTTTGAGAAACGTCACTACATCTTCTGGGGAGAAGGATACCTATTTCCTCATTGGCATGAAAATTGGTATTGTATGTGAAATATTGGGCATGATTCTTAAAAGGCAATAAGTACTCAAAACACAGAAGCTTTTATCAGGCAACTTCAAACAACTTCTATATAGTTATAGTAAAGGCGACATGATCTTAGGAACATAGGGGAAACTGCGGACTTTGTAGGCATCTGTGTAAGAAGAATAGACGGATAAAAACTAGTTTATGTAAGTATAGCATGTACACATTGTTAGATTTCACCTCTGTGAACATGAGTCAGTTCAAAAGCTGAAGGTCTTTTCTGCAACAGGTGCACATCACTTAGGCATTTATTCAAACCTAAGTAAAAGAAGGGATGGTTATTAAAATTGGTACCCAGCATGATGGTCCCTCGCATTGTTTTCTGTAAACCCTGCAGTATTAGATGACACACCCACACATTCTCACCACTTTATTAGTTTTAGATTTATTTTCATTTTTATTTCTGTGTCTTTCTGTGTGAATTTCTATGTATATGTGAATGCAGGTCAGAAATGGGTGTTAGATTCCCTGGAACTGGGGCTTCATGTGGTTGTGAACCTCTTGACAAGGGTTCTGAGGAGTGTCAAGGTGCCCATAAGAATGGAGCAAGCCCTTGAGCCCCTCTCATTACCTTTTTCTGAAGTTTGTCCGGGCTTGGTCCTGAACTTCTGCCATGGTGCCATGATTCCTATATTGGAGTTTAGGACAGTTTGTTGAAGCGTAGGCATGGTACCTAGTCATTTACTGCCTGTTTTAAAGATGGACATTGACTTTTGTAACCCTTGATGCTGACCCTCTTCTTCTATGTGGATGTTTCATTTTTAAGTAGAATATTTCCACTTCCTGGAAACTACTGCTTCCTAAAAGACCAGGACAAACCCCAGCTTTCTGCATCCTCTGCAGAACTGATTGATTGCTCTGGGCATTCTTGCCACCAGGGATAAATACACATTTTAATTTATTTATCCATCTTGGTTTATTCCAGTGTGGGCTTTTCTTCCTTTCTTCTATCAATGGCTTTCCATTAGTCTCTGTCCCAAACTTCTCTTGGTGAGCTAAAAAGTCTTTAGATGAGCTTGGAGTAAAACAATACATTTATAGACATCATGGATGAAGCTAAATTTAATAGAACTTTAATGTTCTCATGTAATATGTTTCCCTTGAGCTAAAATCTTGCGATTTTTTTGATGCAAAGGTACAGTAAAATTCTCAGAGATGTACTGTAGAGTTTCATGGATAAAACTGTTCCCTTCCAAAGAGATTTGGTACACTAGGCAGTCAGTGGTTAACATCGCAATACCTGGACACCTGTCTGTCCTTCTGGTGTTGAATCCCTGCTTCTTAAACAAAGCTTGCACACCCTCAGCTTTCACTTTTGTCATTTATTTAAGAGCTAAGGAGCTTTGTAGTCAGGCCCTCTAATATACTAAATCTCAAAAGATAAATCTGACAGGTGTTACTTTATGGAACCTTAATGCAATTGGATGCAGTCTGGGTACCAAGGGGAACCTTGGATGAGAATGAGTGGGACATAGAATAGACTTCTCTGCTCAAATGACTATGTTTGGGATGGTGATTTTCCTAGGTAGTAACTAGTGTTTCTGTGGAAGACAGAAGCAAACATTACCCTTTATTGAGGCTCCCGAATGAAACTCATGTACTGTTTCCAGGATGAAGATGCATTGTTCATCAAGAAAGGTTCTCAATTTTGATGTATTTCATTCTATTTTCTGCAACTTTAAAGTTAGAAAAGCAACTTCATAGTCCATTATGTCATTAAGCAAACAAATAAACAAACAGATAATAGGCCCAACCTTCATGAAAGGCATGCTTTTAATTCTTTATTTATCCCACACTCCCCTAGCAATACAGGTGAATTCTACGTTAAACTTTACATTTGTCTTTGAATTCTCATTGTTATTAATGATATGATCTAATACTAACTATGAGTATCCTATTTAGTCATAAACTTCACAACTTCAGGTATATTAAATGACTAGAAGTGAGCAATAGACACTACGCATGCAGAGATACTTACATGTGTTAAGGTCTTCTGAGTCACATGCAAAAGCAAGTTACACTGAGAGGCTTAGGCATAGTGATATTATACAACATCTTACTGAAATACAAAAAGAAGTGGGGCGCAGGAGGAAACAAATCGGAAAGGCATACAGACCTTCCCAGCAGGTGTTCAAGGCCTTTGCTTGGTGGTGTCAACAAATAAGCTCACAGCACTCCTGGCCTTATGTTTTTCATTTACATCAGATTCTTGAGGTGGAATTAAAATATCATGGTCAGTAGGGAAAGGTCCTATCGAGAGGGCAAGTCTACTGGAACTGAAACCTCCATCCTGATGGCCAATCTCAGAGAGAGAAATATATTATTTGTTCAGAGAAGAGAGCTACTTCTCAGAATTATCCATTATGCATTTCATATTCAGATAGGAATCTTGACCACTACAGTCGTCTCGGTGCTTAAGTAGAAGCTGCATGGAAAACAAACACAATATGCACATACACTCGTGCATCCAAGTCTTAAAAAATAATATGGTGACATAGCACAAGTGATGACATTTTGTTATGATGGGGAAAGTGTGTACTTTAACTCAGAGAATACTGATTTTTGGGTAGGATAAGGTGCCTTCAAATTTCAATTTCATATGTTCTATTTCCAAGTATGACTATTTAGAAGTACCGTTTTTAGGGTGATGAACTAAAATGGGTAAATTAGGACTTAATCTAACATGATAAAACTAATGTTCTTATGAAATGAAGACATCTGGAGACTGAGCACAAAGAAGTGTCTTGGGAAGATGAGGGCAGAGAGCCAGATGAAACATTTATGAAGTAAGGTATATTAAAGATCACTGGAAGATGATCAAAATCCAAGCAAGAGGCATGAATGGGCTCTTCTGCATGGCCTCCAAGAAAGAACCAGCACTTGATCTCTGAACTCCAGATTCTAGAATGTGTGACAAAAAATTTCTTTTATTTAAGTCCCAAGTCAGTGTTTGGTACTTTTTTTTCAGGAGCTTTAATGACATAATAGAATATTAGGTCCAAAACATGAAAGGCCAGTGGTTACATATTAAAATATAAAAAAAAAAGTCTTTCATGCCAAAGTAAACAGGGGAAAGACTTATAGGCCTTAACTCTACACAAAGAACTATAGGCAACTAAGGAATGCTGAGAGGAGGAGAAATAGTCTTCGTCAGGAAGAACACACCAAATGGTGAGCCCTGAATGCATACAAACAAGTAGCAGGACACAGGCTGAACAGGTTTTATTCAGGAGTATACATGTATATACATGAACACATACACACAACAACAGATAATGAAAAAGAGGCCATGAATTTGAAAGACAGCAAGGAGGATGTACGGAAAGTTATGGAGGGAGGAAAGGGAAGAAGGGAGTTATATAATTTTAATCTTAAAAGTAAAGAAAAAAATGTCTCAAAGACAAATTTTAATAAAATACAGTCTCATAAAAATATTTTATTTATTTATTTATTTATTTATTTATTTATTTATTTTAAATTCCAGATTTTATTCCCCTCCTAGTCCACCCTCCAGCTGTTCCATATTTCATACCTCCTCCCCACACTCTGACTCCACAAAGATGTCCTCACCCCTCCCCTCACCCCACCAGAGCTCTAAACTCCCTGGAGCCTCAAGTCTCTTGAGGGTTAGGTGCATCTTCTCTGACTAAACCCAGACCCTGCAGTCTTCTGCTGTATATGTGATGAGGGCATCATATCAGCTGCTGTATACTGCATGGTTTGTGGTCCAGTGTCTGAGAGATCTTGGGGGTCCAGGTTAATTGAGATTGTTGATCCTTCTACAGGGTCACCCTCTTCAGGTTCTTCTAATTTTCTCCTAATTCAACCACAGGAGTCAACAGCTTCTGTCCATTGGTTGAGTGCAAATGTCTGCATCTGACTCTTACAGCTGCTTGTTGGGTCTTTCGTAGGGCAGTCATGATAGGTCCCTTTTTGTGAACACTCCAGAGCCTCAGTAATAATATCAGGTCTTGGAGTCTCCCTTTGAGCTGGATCCCACTTGGGGCCTGTCACTGAACTTTCTTTTCCTCAGGATCCTCTCCATTTCCATCCCTACAGTATTTTCAGTCAGGAACAATTACAGGTCAGAGTTTTGACTGTGGGATGGCAACCCCATCCCTCACTTGATGCCCTGTCTTTCTGCTGGAGGTGGGCTGTACAAGTTCCCTCTCTGCACTGTAGGGCATTTCATCTAAGGTCCCTCCCTTTGATCCCTGAGAGTCTCCCACCTCCCAGGTCTCTGGTGCATTCTGGAATGTCCCCCCAACCTCCTACATCCCAAGGTTGCCTGTTTCCATTCTTTCTGCTGGCCCTCAGGGCTTCAGTCCCAATACCAGATCATGTTCCCCTCTCCCCACCCCATTCCCTTTCCTTTCCAGGTTCCTCCCTCTCTCCCCACTTGTGATTGCATTCTTCCCCCTCCCAGCTGAGACTGAGGCATTCTCACTTGGGCCCTTCAGCTTGTTGACCTTTTTGAGTTCTGTGAACTGTATCTTGGGTATTCTGTACTTTCCTTTTTTTTTTTTTTTTTTTTTTTTTTTTTTGGTTAATATCCACTTATTAATGAGTACATACCATGCATGTCCTTTTGGGTCTGAGTTACCTCATTCAGGATGATATTTTCTAGTTCCATCCATTTGCCTGCAAAACTCTGGATGCCTTCATTCTTAATAGCTGAGTAGTATTCCATTGTGTAAATGAACCACATTTTCTGTATCCATTCTTCTGTCATGGGACATCTGGGTTGTTTCCAGCTTCTGGCTGTCACAAATAAGGCTGGTATTAACACAGTGGAACATGTGCATTTGTGGAATGGTGGGGAATCTTTTGGGTATATTCCCAAGAGTGGTCTTGCTGGGTCTTCAGGTATATCTATTTCCAATTTTCTGAGGAACCTCCAGATTGATTTCCAGAGTGCTTGTACCAGTTTGCAATCCCACCAGCAATGGAGGAGTGTTCCTCTTTCTTCCCATCCTCACCAACATGTGCTGTCACCTGAGGTTTTGATCATAGCCATTCTGATTGGTGTCAGGTGGAATCTCAGGGTAGCTTTGATTTGCATTTCTCTGATCACTAAGGACATTGAACATTACTTTAGATGTTTCTCAGCCATTCAAGATTCCTCTGCTGTGAATTATCAGTTTAGTTCAATACCCCATTTTTTGATTGAGTTGTTTGGTTTTCTGGTGGTTAGCTTCTTGATTTCTTTATATATTTTGGATATTAGTCCTCTATTGGATGTGGGGTTATTGAAGAGTTTTTCCCAATTTGTAGGTTGCCAATTTGTCTTTTTGGCTATGTCTTTTGCCTTCATGAGGTCCCATTTTTCAATTCTTCACTGTTCCAGGCACCCTCTAGAACTTAATAGTAAGATACTGTTGCTGAAGACAACTTATAGTTTAGTATGTAGTGTGCCAATTGGGAAGCTTCATCCCTACTGTCTAACATTCAGAATGCTAGCAGATTGTATACTCTGCCATGGGGAAAATAATCAATAGATATATTTAACTATAAATTCTGTGAGTTACAATAACTGACCTGGCAAGAAATGCCTGCTGGTATAGTAATGGCATGATATTGTCGATGTAACCAACCAATCACTTTTAAGATAAAACTCAGGCATGGTACCTTTAACTGTCCTTCCGTGCATACCTCCCACCCCGCCAACCCATGGCTGGCTAGGACCTAGGGATAACCTAATACAATTCTGCTAAATGGATATAGTATTAAAATGGTCCCTAATTCTGTGTCTTACCCAGAGATGAGTAAATCTCTCAACTCTCATCAGAGAAGCTTCCTTTTGCAGTAGATGGCAATTAACTAGAGAGTCGCAACTGGTCAACATGCAAAGAGCAAGAGACTTTGAATCTCTGACAAGCTCTTCTATTTTCTACCACTCCACTCTTTTTCCGGGATCATACATAGCAGAAGAGGGAACAGAAAAATGTGGGAGCCAAAAGTAGTGGACATATGAAGAAAATATTTACTAGACATGACATACTCATTGCATACATGAACTCACAAGAGATGTACAAGATCAGTCCAGTCTGAAAACCATTGGGAATGGAGGAAGGGCTCATAATGCTCCACCCTGACTGAGTTTCAAAGTGCTAGGAGATTATGCACTTTGTATTGAGATACTGATAATTGATGACTGCTGAGAAGGAGAATGGGTTTTCTTCAGAAATGCAGCCTGAGAGGGTGTTTATGCTCCAGTAGATGGTCTTACACACATGCACATTCACAAAGACTAAGTTATTCAGTAGGCTTAAGAAAAAGTGAACATATGAAGTTGAGAGGGGACAGCAGAGAAATTTGAGGGGAGGGAATGAACGGTGAATTTGATCAAAATTCATTATATGTATATATGAGATTTCAAACAATGAAAACATTTAAATATTTCATGTTAGATGGTTAAGCTACTTTCTCACTGAGGGCAACCTGCTCCTTCATTCCTGTGGACTATCATGTGAGTTTTGAATTAAATTCTGCAATGAATTACAGATCAGATAAGATTGGCTAAGTGAGCTTTTCTACAGTCATATGTATATAGAGATGTGGTGTAGTATTTGTTCTTAGGAAAATCTTAAAGACTATTCCTCTCCAATTCGATCATAACTAAGACTTAAGGTAAACAGTCACCAGAATAGTTACAAAGGAAGAGATTCTGCTGCGTTTTCAGGTCAAGAGTGGACTGTTTTTTCTCTGCAATTACTAACATTAGCTCAACCATCTGTCCTTTTTCCCCAGTGAGCCCATACATTTCAAGCCTCCAGCTGAGAAAAGCCCAGACTGTTTCTCTTCTCCAGCAAAATGCAATGGTTCTCAGCAATTTACAAATGTTTAGAAAAGAAAAAAAAATCTTGCAGGATATCACAATGCTTTATGTTGGGGTTACTGAACCCTACATTCACCGATAAATGTCATATAGCTCAAAAGGAAAATGTAGTTCTGCTACTGTAGTAAAAGGTAACTTCATTGAGCTTGGTAGGTGTGAGCTTGGTGAACTGAGTCTGTGGCTGAGTAGCTGTGAGCCCTGCAGCTCTGTAACCTGCTGGTGTAGAATCACCTGTGATGATTGCTTTCACATGCTCATTGCTCATCTCCCTCAGAGAAAGCCAACCTCTCAGGGGGGCCATATCTACCCTTCTCCTGGTCAACACTGTGTCTCAATAAATCCAGCATGGGGCAAAGATTTCAATTCCTTTCAAATGTAAGAATAATGAAGCATGAAACACAAACAAACAAACACACGCCCACACCATCAGTGATTCTTTCCTTTTTTTTGGGCAAACTATCAGTTTGTTATAAGAATATATAGAAATGTGTCTGTACTTTTATTGATACTTAATCTTTTCCTATGTATTTATCGACTTTCACATGCTATATCATTTCTTTAGTATGTTTAATTTACCATTTTTATAGCACAGCGTCTATAATATGATAGTTATCTTTATAGTTTGCCTGCAGCCCTATTCTTTCCACTCAGCATGCTTCTCTTTCTCTCCCAATATGCTCTCTATGATGTAGCCATACCAAGTTATTCTCAACCCCATATGCTTGCTCCGTGTACTTTCAGAACTCTATGATGAAGATCTAGCCTAGCTTACTGTCATCTCCGTTTGGTGAAATCTATTAAGCTTGCAAGACGTGCTTCACTTCCTCAGTAGAAACATCCACGAATACACCCATTTCTTTTGCATTCTTAGCCACTTCTTTACCTCGTTCTAGAAAATGGTCTTCATTCATCAAATGTTATGACTTGATTCTCATATGTCTCTAGCACTTGAGAATTCCTTCAGGAAATTTATTCCCCATTCCTAAGAACATAGGTTAGCTTGTGGATCCCAAGAGGCTGCTTAATTAACATTAAATGGGTTCTTTTTTACAGCTTTCTAAAAGTTTTAATTTCAATCTTTCAAAAACATATAGTTATCTGGTTTGACTTTTATTCATATGGTTACCTCACAGCTGAAACTGGTCAGGACTGTCCTAATGCACAGGACAGTGTAAGGGTCAGACTATTGAACCCTTATACCTTCTGTAAAATAAGCTGTTTGTTCAGGGTTCTATACAAGTAGCTCTAAGGTGTCTGGCAGAGATAGAACATCTCAATGCTGTGGGACTCTTCAAATTTTACATCCATCTCTTTCTATTTTTACAAAATAATCAAGCTAGTGAAATAATACAGACTTTCTTTCCTGTTATACCCTTAGTCTAATTGACTTGGATTCTCCAGAGTCAATTAAAACTGAATATGTAATCCCACCCAGACTTGGGAAATGAATGAAGCTTCCTATTTTCTTTGTAGGTTAATACAATCTTCTGTGAGAGAGATGCTCAAGGCATGTATATATCTCTAAATACAGTCAATTTGGGGAAGAAGTGTGTGGGAGCTGGGAGCTGGGATTACTGTATGGCTCACTGGGGCAGCTGTACTGTCAGTACCATAGGGGCACTCCCATCTTGCTGTCGATGTGTCATTTGGGACTGAACACAGCAAAACCTCCTTGGGATAATGGAGGCTCCACACCTGGTTTTAGTTGCCTAAAAAAGTGTGCCATCAATAAAAAAGATGCAAATAGGTGTATGCTGCTTTATTACTGAGCTTCTATGCAAGTCACATGGCCTAGGGTTGTTATGGATTATGCCCAGTTCCTGCTGCATCTTTAATGACCCTTAATTTGGAAAAGACTATTTTAAGAACATCCCAACATAAGCAGAATTATTATAGAAAGGTGGGAGAGGTCCATTTGATGTGCCATTTTGGTAACAGAACTGTTTATTTTATTAGTGAAATGAATTTTCTCCTATCACAAAACTAAGAAAACACTATTGCTGGTTCATCAGCTGAGAAGTATCTGTATGAGTTTTAAAATATAATATTCCATATTTAAGCCTAATGTCAACCAGTTCCTAAATTGTAATTTAGCCCTTTTATGCATAGTACCAAATCTATTTCTCTACACATTATGTTTTTCAAATTTTATTTGATCCCATGATTTTAGATGGAATGCAAAAGAATGAGGGAAAGTATCAAATAGTCAAGAACCATTCCAGACTCCAAAGAAAAGTTAGCCAACAAACAGCTCACTCAGAGGGAAGGTCCAACTCCTTTCACTGGCCCCTAGGTAAGCATGGCTGATCCCTCAGGCCTTTTCTGAGATGACTTTTACGTCTGCTCCTTCATTATTCAGCACCCCTGGACTCTTCCTAGAACTTCCTGTTGGTAGTAGTTGCTTCTTCCGTTTGTTACTCAGGTTTTCCAGTTGTCCCCTCAGCCATTATCCCCCTCAGTGCCCTTGTATTCCCCTGTGCTCATGACCCTTGCATTTCTGCTCCCCTGCCATGCTTTGTATAATATCTCTTGTCATTTACTACATAGTATAAGTGTCTCCAAATTGTCATTTATTTGGCTAATATTCTAAAATGTAATGCCTTATCTTTGTTGATGTTGTTTTGCTGTTTTGTTTTGCAGTGTATTCTAATCTTTCAGAAGGCAGAGCCCCTCATATTTGCTGAATGAATAAAATTCATAGATTGCTTTATCTGTGTCTCAAGCCTTTTCATACATAGAATTTCCATTAAATTTATTCACTTCTGGACTTCATCATTTTACTCTGTACTTGTAAGTGAAGAAGTGTAAGTACAAGAGCCAGAGAGATGGCTCAATGGTTAAGACACTGACTATTCTTCCAGAGATCCAGGGCTGATTCCCAGTACCCATATGACAGCTCACAACCAGTTCCATATGATTCTGGGCCTTCTTCTTGTCTCCATGGGCACCACGTGTGTGCACACATACGCATATACAGGGTGCATAGATTTATATACAGGAAAAACATTCATACACATACATATAAATATATAGTAAAATTAATTTGAAAAAGAAAATAAAAAATGCAATGCACTTAGATATCTTGATGGGAATTCATAGGATCAGTCTGTTGAAGATTTTTCTTGACACACTGAATAATTCAAAATGGCAAGGAGAAGGAAGGATTCAGACCCTGCTTCCTCACAACTGATAAGAGTGCTAAAAGTAAACTAACAAACATGGCCAGTAATTATGGCCATATTAACTCTGATGAGTCAGTTAGCAACACTGAATCTAATATTTGAAACAGATAGAAAGCAGAAAAAGGATCAGGGGCATCTAAAGGAAAAACTGTACTACTGAACCACAGAAAACATAATCCCTAAGAGGAGTGAGTGGTACAGTGATTGGGTGACATCTCCCAGCAAGCCAGAGCAATAGGAACACTGAATCTGCTCTCCTATTGAAAAACAAACTACTTAAGACCTTTAATTGATGGAACCCTGTGATGATGTCTCCTTATTTCAGCTTAGCAGCATTGGGACAGTTGCAAAAACCACTCATTCTATGGATCACCTTCCTTTTAGAGTAAGACATACTCTTTATATCTTTCTGTTCATTTAACCAGTTTTCATTGATTTAATCAAAAATTAACCCTTTTAATGCCCCCTTTCTTTTTGATCTTATCATGGGAATTATAAAAATAATGCATACTCACTTCATAAATAAAAATAATATAAAACTGCAAGAGTTATTTAACAAATTTATCTTTCACCTCAGCTACTTCTCTTCAAGGAATCTACAGTTACTATTTGCATGTACAATAATCACATATGCACAGATAGGCAGATAAAGAACTGCATATGTGGGATAACAGGATCAGAAATTATATTGTTAAAATAGGGCATTTTTTTTCTTGGACTTTTCCTCTTTCTCTTAGACAATTTCAGCTTCTTAGAAAATGCTCTGTAATGTACTCTTGTGGACACGGACATTTGGAAAGCAGTGATGTGGGAAAGAGATATAGCAAACCCAGGTCTGTCTGCTCTAAAGTCTTGCCTTACACTTGCTAGCTATGTAGCTCAGGGATTGAAGCTGGACCTTAGCTTCAGTGCAGCTCTGGGCCTGACATTCCTAAGTTGTAAGGGCTTTATGAGGCTTGAACATATTTAACCAATTTGCTTCAAAGATGCAATGGAATGTTTACAAAACAGCAGCTGCTGCTCATCTTGTTTTTACTTCCTCTACCCCTTAGAAAACTTCCTGGACTTAACCATACTGTTCTATTAAAAAAAAAAATGAATTTTTAGGGTCATCTAGGAAACTTGGTCACCTTGCTGTGAACTCAGAAAGAAACCATAATTGAGAGCAGTGGGATGATACGTTGGGGGTGGGGAGCCTTAAGGAAAACTTCTGCCCCTTTCTTTCACCATTTACATAATTGAGATATTTGAAATTTTAATACTTGGAATTTAAATGAGAAAGGCATTTAAGTTTTGGCTACAGGTGTTTAAACTGCAATTAAAAAGATTTAGGATTCTGGCCACAGAGAAAGAATGCACCATTAAAGTGGAGACCATTCATAACTTGAGATGAATCAGGCACTACTCTGAATTTTATGAGTCCAAAGTGAGACACATTTTTTTTTTTGGTTTCCCCTTTATCCTAAACTATATGCATTAAATGAACCCAAGTGGTATTTGAACAGATGGCTATTTGCATAATTAAGAAATACCATAGTATATGCCACAGTTGACCTAGTGTTCCCCAGCGGTCCAGTGGTCCTTGGGATGAAATGGTCAAAGTGGCTCTGAGATCCTTTTTTTGATTAAGACATAAAGAAGAGGACACAATGGAGGACACAATCAGTGGAGAAAATTCAATATATAAATAAATTTTTGTTTAATTCCTAGTGAGGCATCCATTGATAAAATTATTATTATTATTATTATTATTATTATTATTATTATTAAAACATGGTCTCAGGTAGCCCAGGCTAGCTTTAAACCCACTATGTAGTTGAGAGTGTCCTTTATCCTTTTTTGCCTTTGAACTCCTACCTCTACAAAGGCTGGGACTACAGGTGTGTGCCACCATACCCAGCTCCACAGGTTGATTCCAGCAAAGGAAACAAACGTTCTTTATCACTCGCTCATTGAACACCTTTCAGACATCTGTCATATATAAGGCCTTGTGCTAGATCTTTGGAATCAATATGTACAGACACATCCTAGCCCACAGGGAATGTGTAGTCTAGATTGTTAACGCTGATATCTGCTTTAAGTCTGTAAGTTCACGAATTCCCATGCAAGATGACTTTGTGCTTCTAAAGAAGTTTCCGACTTTTTTTTTTTTTTAGAACAGTGGTCAAAACTGCCTCCCACATAGCATGGGCAGAGTACCTCTCCTTTTCTTTCTCCTTATTCTCCTCCCTTCATCCCTCCATCCTTCCATCCCTCCATCCCTCCATCCCTTCTGTCCCTTCTATTTTTTATTCTGCTTCTGCTAGTTCCTCCTTCTTTTGCTTCCCACTGCTTCTCTTCCTTCCTTATTGAGGACTTTAACAAAATATACAAAGTCATTCCACTATAATGTCATTATCAGTTTTTCTTTATAGGTTTCCTTAGGTATAAAATTCTAGAGGGATAGACACATTTTATTTGAATTTAATTCTATTTAAATACTTAAAAGAATAATGAGTTGAGGAGGGGATAATTATAATATAGTTATGTATTTCAAAATGAATATTTTGAAGAAAATTCTGGGTGGTATGTTACATACACATGTGCACACATCTCTCCCCCTCTCCCTCTCCTTCTCCCTCTCCCTCCCCCCCTCTTTCACACACACCACATGAGAACTGAGAGTAGTGGAAAGGTGTGTATAAAACAGCTGACATGGGTGAATGGTTTCTGGGGACATAGAGAAAGATTCATTTAGAATATTGAGTATATTAATTAATTTCTATAGATTGCTCTTGGACATCTGTCAAACATTATAGTAGACATATATTAATATTTGGATTTTATAAGTGTTTGAAGTATTCCATCACACAAATTAGGCATGTAACATCTGTTTAATTTATAAAAATATCTAACATAAAAAACAAAACAAAACGAAAGCAAGATAAAAAAGGTGATCTTTATATTCGTGTACCCAAGAAGGGCATTTAGAGGCAGACCGAGATGTGTAAGCAGGTTGTATTCAGTAACCTGTAGTCTCTTGCATGTGACTTGAAGATAGGATTGGGTGTGAGGGCTGAAGATAAAAAAGAATAGGAGCAGAGCAGTGGGGACTGCTGAGGGCCTGAATTCTGCTAAGGACAGAGGGTTTACTCCTGAAGCTCCTGTGGAAGATGTAAAGCGCCACTTTCACATGAGGTTGGACATTCAGAGGGATGATTGGCAGGATTTTGATGAAAGCCTAGGGAGATGTGTGCAGGGTAATGTCTCAGGGTATTTCTGGCGGAGTTATATGAGAGAAAGAAATACTTTGCTCTCTACCTTTTTGAGTTCCTCGCTGAGAGTTCTAAGACAGAAGACAGATGAACGGAAGAGTTTACTAACAATGGTATTTGATACACCCATGAGGGAGATAGCCAGCTCATAGTAACCCTCATAGAGCTCAAGGCTTAGAGCTCTAGTTTATGCAGAATCTTTCACAAAGAATAGCACTTTTTGAGAAATAGTAAGATGAAGGAAAAGGACCGGAGTTTCTAGACAGGGCAGATTATATGAGCTTACTGAACATCAGGGAAAAAAGCCAGTTAGTGCTGCTTGATGCATGAATCCCTCTTGGGCTGTCTCCAGGTGGTTCTGAGTTTGAGTAACAAGCAAGCTTCGTTCTTCCCTGGGATGGAGGGGATACCTTTATGAACTCTGATCTTGCATTTGAGGAAAGAGGCGCACAGGTGACTTTATGTCTTAATTATGTCTCCTCTCAAATGCCTTCTGCTCATCAAAGTATCTCTTCACCTTTGAGGCCTATTTAGACAGTGGTGTGTGTGTGTGTGTGTCTGTGCACAAGGTGGACTATGTATGGTTGCTCTTCAGAGTACAGGTGAGAGATATTAAGAGTCTGACATAAGAACTCTTCTTTCTAAACCTTTCTTGAGACCCCTGACACTTTTCTCCTTTTGAGCATTTTATGGTATATTGCTTATACCATCTCCTATTTTTCCTGAGTACACAGGCTGGCAGGTGGGTAAGGGCCAGTCGTCACCAGTCCAGAACAGGTACAGAGGTGCATTCTGGTTCTTCTAGCTCTGAAAGTGGACATCTAAGGAGCATGGGGGTAAAAGACAATGTAAGTAAGTTGTTCTTAGTGAACAGAACAATTTAAACTTGTCCTGTCTCTGAATCAAATGAGAGACAAAGGGCCACAGAAGAAATACAAGACAATGCTGATATATTCAGACCCAGGACTCATAGGAACCTTGGCAGATGAGTAAGAAGTAGACAGAGAGAAGAGAGAACAGTGGGGTTCGGAATCCTCACTTTTATTTTAAGAAACCTAAAATGGTCTGGTGAGAGACACTAGGGGAAGAAAAAGTCCAATTTTTGCACTGAGAAACAACAGGAACACGCAAGTAGAACACATTCATGCTCCCCCTTCCTCCCCCAGCATCACCCTCCGGGAATGAAAGAATGCAATGGGGGCATTGCATCCGTTCTGCTGAGCGTGTGTGAAATTAAGGGGAAAAAAAAGGGAGGAAGGAAAGCAACTATATTTGAAACAATGAGATGTCTCTGTAGCTGGGCTTCTGACATTGTCGCCCTGCAGGGACCCAAGGAGGACGGTTGATGAGTACAATGTCCTGTGTTAACCGGGACGCCAGAATCTTCTCCAAAGATGAAAGGTTTTCATTTAAAACACAGAGGCCCAACTCTCCCGTGGCTCACACAGTGTGAGACTAGAATTTTCAATTTCTTGCCCCCTACTACTCTCTCTGAACAAGTTCATATATTTTATTGAAAGTGTATTATGACATGCAGGCTGGTGGTGTTGAGAGCTGCAGACTTACTGTACAGTGTGCTTGAAAGCACAGAACCCTGACATATGTCGTGGACAAGAGGACATTAAGTTAACTGGATGGAAAAAAAAAACCAAACAGTGAAGAAACTCAACAACTTATATTTTAAAAGGCCAAGGCATTGGGGAGGAGCCACTGGTGATCATAGCCATTTTAAAGAGCTCATTTCCAAAGTCTTGTATCTTACCAATGGTTGAAAAAGAATGGGAAAGCACTTGGTATTGAAAGGCCACCTGTGCTGAATTTGGACTCTTCCTTATTTCAGCGATCCACTGGATATTTGACTCAATCATCTCTAGCACATTAGCAGGTGTGAATCTGAGAATTTTACAACTGGAAAGGTTCTTAGAAATCACTGAAGTGGTCTCTATAAAGAAGGAAACTGAGGCTTGGAGAGACACAGCTAATTTTGAAGGCTTAATGACTGTCATATATACCCCACCCAGGCTCGATATTAAATCTTAGTATTGTGTCATCAGAGCTGGAAATGTGTGTGTATACATATATATATGTGTGTGTGTATGTGTGTGTGTGTGTGTGTGTGTGTGTGTATGTATACATATATACATAATCATATACATACACACACATATATGTGTGTATATATATGTATATATATATATATTATATATATATATCCACACACAATACACATAGATCATATACACATACTTATACATGGAACATATTCATATATATTACATATACATCATATACCTATATATGTACACTACAGTATACATAGAGTACACATAGATCATATACACATACACTACATATATATTTTCTCATTAAGTGATGATCCACTCATCTGAAGCAGCAGATTGGTAGGGAAATGCTGGACTATACAGATTTCTCTGGTTGTCAGAGTAGGAGCCAGATCCCAAGAAATCAAAAATGTCTGTGTGGGTCAATCTGCCTCTCCATGAAAAATCATTCATAGCTTCAGGGGAATGTAACCCTTGCTCTCTTGCTTACATTCATGAGAAGCATTTCGGGAGTTAAAACTTTATTTCAGACCAAGAAACCAGAATGGTGCTTAGGGGATATGATTATGTCCCTTTAGGTTATAATGATTAAACGTGCAGCCAAAATTCCTAAAAGAGAGGGGATGAAAACAAATCCTCCTCTCAGGATCTTCTCTCATGCTTTAGTCTTCATAATAAAACATGAATGAGGATAAATTATGCAGGACTTTATTGCTTTCTGAGTTCTTTCATAACTCCTAGTATTATTGCCGAAATGTACCTAAAGTATTTCTGCACACGATTAAAAAAACGTAGAAAAGCCATTGACATTCGACATTAAATTGTTCCTGCTATTGACATGCAATTTAATGAAATCCCATTTCCAGTCATTGATGAAATCCATTACTATTCTCACAAGCTACTACTGTCTTCACACTTTCAACCTTGCCTCTTTCCTTGTCATGTAAGGAGGATTCAGTTCATTGATAAAAAGTAAGGCTCATTCATGCAATTTGAAGTTAGTTTCCAATTAATGCTGCGTGGCAAAGGCAAACTAGGAGAGATGCCTCATTTCTATCTGAATGCAAACATTTAACCATATCTTGCTCCTTACTTATTTAACAATTATTTACTGAGTGCTCTGTGTGTCATAATTACACTCCTTCACTCTGCCTGTTTCTCCTCCTGAGCAGTCAATGGGAGGTCTTTTGAAAGTGTAGCATTATGACAAAAGCCTGACTCCAGCAGTCTCAATAAACTAAGTTGGCCACCCATCCCAGTAAATTAATCAGAGGAACAAGTAATGGTGAAGGAGGTTCCATTCATGAGCACAGAAGAAAAGAAGAAGAAGGATGTTAAAAACTTACTAGTTCGTTTGTATTTATTACATGGTACTGTTGTAGTATCTTTGATACACTGACTTAAGTAAAACACAGTAAAATTAATTTCATCTGTTTCTTCCCACTTTGACTAATATAGCTACTAGAGTGTTTTAAATAGTGCTCTGCAGTTTATTTCTATTGGAAAGCTCTGCTACAAAGAAGGCATTTCTTCTGGGGATGCATCTTGAGACTCACTGAACTAATTGGTCTCCTCGAGTCCAGCATTACCTATTACACTAATTTGTTCTCTACTGTGCTACCAAAATTAACTTCCTTAAAAACAAATTTTACTTTGCTCTCCACCCCCTTAGATTATTTCATTGGTTTTTTTTCCTTAACTGTTGGATAAAATATATTCCAAACTATACACAGAGGAGAGCTCATTAGACTTCCGTCTTTAATTTTGGAGGGCATCCCCCTCATCCATTTGTATATTTCCAGTCACAATGGGGAATCTGCAATTTAGTATTCAAACAACCTGGGGTATTTTAAAGACAAAGAAATGTCACTGTTTATGATTACACAGACAGAAACTGAGATAGGACCAGGCAAATACTAGCCAGAATCAGGTTTTACTGAACTGTGTGTCATCATATGTAGGCAGCCGTGTTTACAGTTGCAAAGTCGTATGATTAGCACCTGACAATGTAAGCAGCTGGCTTCCAGAGTGGCCAGCTCAGCTAAACTGGTAAACAAGTCCTTTGTGCATGCGTCAGCCTCGTGCCCCTCCCGAGCGGGCTTATGCTAATGAGGTATTGGCAGCTTAACCTATCCTGAGAGGACACATCACCCAGCCCGCCTTGGGCAGATATATAAGCAGATCATGTCTGCTGCTTGGGAGCCCTTCCCTTCCCTTCCTGGTCCAGGTCCCCGTCCCTAAGTCAAGAGTCGTTCCTGGAATAAAGCTGACTGAGAAGGATCCGACTGTGTTGTGTCTTACTTGCTGGACAAGGCGGACGCGACAATCATACATTTGTGTATGTTCTTCTTTCTACCTAGAAGGTTCTGCATCCTGCCCCACCCACCCACCCAATGGGTCATTCCCATTAGTTTTTCAGGTTCTGTTTTAACCATTTCTTAACATTCCTTGAATTCCAGTATTTCGTAGACTGTGGAATCCTAATTGATGTGCCTGCATGCTTGCGATTTCGTGAGTGAGTGATGTGTGTGTGTGTGTGTGCGTGTATGCATTTGGAGGCCAGAGGACAACTTGAGTGTAACGCCTCAAGATTTCTCACTGGCCTGGAACTCACCAAGTCACTAGGACAGCTGACAAGTGAGCTCCAGAGAATCATCTGCCTCTTCCCCTCCTCACACTAGGCTTATGAGCAAGCACCACCATATCCATTTTTTTTTTTAAATGTGGAATTCTGGGGAATCCAACTCAGGTCTTTCTGGTGTTTTCAGGGGAGCGCTTTCCTGGCTGAGTATTCTCCCTGTTTTATCTACTTCTTCAGCATGTCAAATGGACCTTTTTAGTATTGTCTCCCCAGCACCTTCGCTGTGGCACTGCCTAGGATCAAAATTAGAAAACTGCTTCCAAATGAGTATTAATTACCTCTTCCCTCTTATTGCAACTGTGATCCTTGTCCACATGCACACAAGTGTGGAGCTGGTTGACTGACAGAGGAAGATTTATGGTCTTTCATCCAAGTTTTCTCCAGATGCAACTTAACCTCTGTTAAGTCTGTAGGTCCTCCTCTGTAAGTTAGGGATATGAAGAATTTCTAAGTACGCATTTGCATGACAGTGAGCTATGCAGGAGAAAACAGAGCCCAGAGCCAGAGCTGTAGAAGAAGGCTATGTGCTGTGGCATTTACAAAACTCCTGCCTCTCCATTCCTGGGGACTCAGGGGCTGCTCTGCTTTCCAATCTTTCATTAAGGTGCTGTGAGGGTAGGCAAAGGACAGCATTCCTCTGCAGAATTCCTTATCAGGTCTCACACAGTCTCTCACACCAGGCATCCGTTTGTTCTGGGTGCCCTGTGGAGAGGCCCTGGGATCTTTCCTCCTGGAAGAGACACATTTACAGTGTAAAAATGGTTATTTTATCATACCTGGAAATAAGAAACCATAATCACTAATGAGATTTATGAAATTATGGCCCTAGCCGACTTTGACTTTTGTAATAAAATATACTCTGACTTAGTCTGCCTACAGCCATTGTCATCTCGAAAGACTCTGGAGGCTAAAAGATGTCCTCTTTTGAATTATGGATTGATTAAAAGGACCACGATGTGTTATTTGAAGGTTGTGTGAAGGCTAAATAATCCCATCTGTGTAAGACAGGATTCAATATTTTACACTGTCTGTGGAGATTTGTTCAATTATGTTTTATGGTCTCGACTCCAAGATTCCAGTTTCTTACTTTATTTAACTCTGCAGGCGAACATCGGACAGGATATCTACTCCCTCTGGGACAGAGATGGGGTATGTTGGATCCTGGAGCTATGATTTAGCTATAAATTTTGGTTGTTTGGTGAGGTTAGATGCTCCCTCTGATGTTCTCCACTATACCAGACAAGAGAGAAAACTGGTTCTGCTCCTGATCTGCTCAAGGGACTTTGTAGGGTCCTTTTTACTTCATGCCCAATGACCTGAACTGAGATTTCAGTGCACACACTCAAAACAGTTCAAATGGGGAACTATCTGGATTATAGACAAGTGTGGCTCATCTCAGGGATCTTCTACTTTACAAACATGCTAGCAAACATCTTTCTTCTAGCCACCTCATATTCTCATCTGCCATTATATTATACCTAGAAATTTTAAATCACTCAGATTATGTGTTCATCAGGGGTGGACTTGGTTGTTTTCTCACAAGAATTCATGAAGAGCTTGCTCCAGAAATAGCAGAAAAGATAGAGAAAGCATAGGTGTGCATGTTGAGAGCTTTTGGTGCTGCTTCTAAGAATTTGGCATTTGTCACTGGGCTCAGACAAGGAAGTAGGTTCAGATAAGAATATTAGAAGCAGTGACCATGGGGCTTTGTTTACTACTTTGCTGAATTACTACCTTATGTGATCTCTTTGCTTACTACTTTACTTAATTACTATCTTGTGTGATCTCCTTGTTTACTACTTCACTTGATGACTTTATCTTTGATCTAAGAACTGAACATGTTTCTTGAGTGTCCCTAGAATGATATAAAAGCAGACTGGGAAAGATTAAAGCTGCTTTAGCTTCAGCACTGGCTGGAGTCATGTTACAATTTTGTCTAATTGTTTTTTTTTTTTCTTTTCAATCCTCCCTCCCTCCCTTGAGACCTGGTTGACTGACTGAACTGGCTTGGTCATGTGCATGGATGTTTATCTTCGCCTAGGCACGCACCTTTCAGAAGCCAGGAGCCAGGAGCTTCCCATTCATTTATGGCGAGGTAGGAAGGATGCTTCTTGGTATCTGAGTTTGGAGAAGCAGAATTTACATTGTTTACAATGTCAAGTTTTCCCAAATGTTCTTGTCAGCCTTCTCAAACAAACGATGTGCTTCATTTTTAACATAAATTGTTGAATGAAAATTAAATGTGAGTTACTATCTTCTTAGGTGTTTCTTTCTGTGTCAAGAATGAGTTGATTGAGGGTAAGTGACTTGAGCCAGGTTAGGTCAGGCTAAGCTCTCAGTCTTTTGTATTTTGGTAGTAAAGAGTGTATTTGGGAAGTCTTCCAGGAAAGTGGAGTTGAGTGATGGCCATTTGTGGAGAAAGATACCTTAAGTGACTGATGTGAGCTTGTAATAGAAGAACTGTGTGTGCAAGTGTACATGTGTGCATGTGTGTGTATGTGTGTGTGTCTGTGGGTGTGACTGTGTGTGTGCATGCTTGGAAAAAAGAGGAGGGGGAGGTCTAATTTCTTTCCTTTTGGGATTTTAGTTTTATTACTGATCTTTCGTTGAGTATAAGAACCAATAGATCTCTTGTCTTGTCTTAGCTCATCAAAGTCTAGTTCTGTCATTTGTGAGATCCAGCTTCTGTGAACATAAAAGAATATTTGCCATTGCTAACAGAACTACGTAATTTGCTCTTATAAACCAATTTTTATTAATATTTCGATAGTAACTTTTAAGTGTGTATACTGTCTGCTTGAGTGTATATTTACATATGCATGGAGTATATGTGCTTGTGGATACAGGGACAGAAAAAGATAGTGTTGTGGATTATCCTCCATCAGTCTTTGCCTATTCTTTTGAGTCAGGGTCTTGGGGTTCATATTTTCTTGGTCAGGTTGAAAACCAGCAAATCTGTCATCTCTCCCCCCCCCCCCACCTCAGAGCTGGGTTATAGGTATTTTCAGGATGCTTTGCTTGTTACATGAGTGTTGAGATGCAAACTCTGGTCATCATGGTTGTAAAACGAATGTTCCCTTCTCTGAACAATCTCCCCATGCCACAGTTTTATGATTATGTTTATAATCCTATATCTTTGTGTAATCTATAGTCTCTCTGTAAAAGGATGCTCCAAACCAGAATAATCCCATATCTAAAGAATAAGCACATTTTCATATTATTATAATCTATATCTATAAGTCACAGAGTATTTAATTTTTTTCCAGTAAATAATTTTATTTAAGGATGACTAGGATAGATCCTTATTAAAAATAGCATAACTGAGGCATTCTAGTTTAATGGAGGTACATAGAAAAACTGTGTAAGTTTCTGAAATGCGAAGCCCCAAATACAGTTAATGAAGCCTAATGACTTTTGCTTTGTGATGGAATCTATTGTGTTTCTCTTTCTGTCTTTTATCCCAGTCTACAGGTGTCAGAGTTGTCAAATAAAAACAGATATGAGGCTTCTTTTCTGGGTCATGAGGCTATGAGAAAAGGAAAAGTTCACATTGAGGGCCAAAGATTTTAGGTAGAATGGTGAAAACTGCAATTTTTATTTCTAGTCTATTAATGATATTTGCTATACTGGGGACTGTAGCACATGAGTGTGGGATCTGTATTATCTAGCTGTTTAAGTTTTCTTGTTACCATAAGGAGAAAATAGGCATTGTGGGACAGTCGTCAGTGTCTACTAGGGGCTTTAGACTGACACTACAGTGAAATAAACATGTCCTACTCACCAGATTACAGGACCTTCCAATAGCCTTGGTTTGTTACTCCTGCAAGGAACTGTTGTCATATCACTCAATGCCAGTATTCTAGAAAACAGTAAGTTAGTCTTAATACTATATCTACTTACTTTGTAAGCCAACCCTCTGTAGTGTATGCGGTTAGATCTTCCATGAGAAAGCAAGATATAGTTGCTCTTAGGGGCAAGAGATGGGTCAATATTTTGTCTTCAACTCTCTGTCATTTATCTATCCTGCCAATACTGTAGAAAAGTCCTTTCTCTCTGCAGATGCTCTGCAGGAAGTCTGACTCAGCACTATTCCTCTTCTTCTATTTCTCCAACCTGGGCTCCTTTCTTTTTATCCTCTGTACATCTTGTACATTCAATGAATGTTGTTGGATCTGGTTGGCAAAGATGTTTCCAGGGGAGAAGATATTAGTTGGTGAATTTGGCAATCACTGCCCCGAGGGCTGCAATGCAACAAATCCTGTTCCCGTCATCTCACTAAGAGACAGAGAATCATTCTCTATCTGTTCTTTGTTGGGTTAGTTGGCTACAAATATTCTGTGTAATGCTTAATTGGCCTCCAGTTCATTAGGAACCCTGAAGCATGTCACAGCCTTCCAAAGCAGATGGATTGTGACACCTTCCAATAATAGGAAGCTGCATTTTAGCTGAAAAGAGCAGAAAGCAAGTTTCCTGGCTTTGATCTGGCAGGAGAAATGTTTTTGGTTCAATTTAGGGCCTTGAAAATCTCTGAGGGGAGCTGGAAGACTCTGGGGGAACATAGGGAGGTCAGGAAGTTTGGGGAATGTAGGCGAGATTAGGTCTTCTTAGTGCTAGTGATTAGATTTCGTTGGATGAAAGCCACAATTCCACTGGTTGGGTTTGTCTTTTTTTTGAAACATTGGGTTGAAAGGGACATTTTCTTTGGAATGGTTTTAAATCTAGCTTAAATCTTACTACTTGAACTGAGTCTAAAAGCTGATGTGAATGAAGTGGGCACAAAGTTTGATACTATGGAAAAGTTAATTCCTCAATGGCAAGAGATGAGAAATCAACTGTCACTTTCATAATAACTGGAGTTTCCATAACTTTTAGACAGTAGACATAATTCTTATGGAGCAGTAATTTCTTTATGCTGTATATGAAGGCTGGCAGAGTTGCACAGTCCAGGTCTCATTAAGTGCAGTGTTTATCACTAGTCGTTTTCATAGATAAAAGGTCAAAACCTCTCACTACACGGTCTGTGAAATTCTGATACGTTTTCTGTGAGAAAATTTCCAAGTTATGAAAGAACAAAGTCATGTTGTTCAACAATATCTGCAAAAAAAGCATACAAGAATAATGTATATACATATGCATGGGCATGTCCTTGTAACTAAAGAAATATTTTTTACCACAAATAAATAAAACATGCAAACATGTATGCATAATTACCAACTCCAGTATTTTTTATGCGTGTTTGCATAGGATCATGTGTATGTTCAGGAACTGGCTAGGTAAACATGAAATCCACTCACCAGGGCATTGGAGAGTCAGGTTGTAGTTTTCAGGCATGAGCTAACATTGCCCTTGAGAGGTAGAACTTATTCTCTGAAGCCTGAGATCTACACTTAGCACCAACCACTGAAAGAATGAAGCCCATGTAGGATAGTTTAGAATATTTCCTTCACTTACATTCATTGTGGACATTATCATATCCACATGATGCTTTCATAGCAAACAAAAAGATTAACATCTGGTTAAGTAAGTGGAAGCTCCTATTTAAATTAGTTGGCACAGAAAAAAGAGCTTTCAAATGATTTAGTGATCTATAAACTGCTGTCAGGTACACATACACATCCCGTTTCCCTCTATAATCACTCCAAGTATTTTTCTTAACAACATTCTTGGTTGGTATCACTTCCAGTTTGTACACATGTAGGCACATGTTTTCTAAATATGTATTAGTAAGTGAAAAATTGCATAACAATGTGCAATAGATAGAGGTAGCTATGTCCCTCCAGGACACATTAATTGAAACTCAATCCCCACAGTGTATTGGTATCTGGAAGTGGGCTCTTTGAGCAGTGACTGGGTCATAAAGCTAGGGCTCTTAGATATGAGAAAAATGCTCTTTTAAAGGGACCTCAGAGAGCTCACTTATGTCATTCTGCCACATGATGACATGACAAGAGGAATGTATTCTGCAACCTGGAAGAAGCGCCCTCTAGAGTGTGCTAGCATCCTGAGTCAGACATTCAGAGTCTACAAATGTCAGAATTAAATTTCTGTCATATATAGGCCGTTTAGTCAAAAAATACGTTATAAAGCACTGTGAAATAAGACACGATGCTAGACAATTTAGATGAACATCCCCCATTATGTTCTATGACTTACTTAATGTATGTTATCTTATATATTGCTTTGCAAGTGACTTATATAAAGAAAGTAGTGCCTATTGTACTATTTGGGGAGTTTCATATATTATTTAATATCCTAAGTAGCAGAGATGGAGATGATGGTGATGGTAATGATTGTTGTTGTTATTATTTTGTTGTTGAACAAATTGAGGCTCATGGAGGTTAAACAACATGTCCATGGTTGCTGGGCATGGTGGTACATACTCATAATCCCAGCAATCAGGAAGCAGAGACAGGAAGATTACTATAAATTTGAGGTTATCTTGCTCTACATGGTTAATTCCAAGGCAGCCAAGGGCTATATTGTGACTCTATGTGAAACAAATACATAAGTTAAAAAAAAAAAAAAAAGTCTTATCCAAAGTTACAAATTGGTAAGTGGTTACGCTTCATATTTGAATGCTGTCTGGCCCACTCTAAAACTTGTACCTTCTCAGCTTGACTGCCTTTGGCTATCATCGCTAATTAACAATTGTAGCATGATTAGGCTCTCTAGTCAAAGACCAGCGCTATAATTAACTCTTCCTCTTTACTTTTTAATGTCGATCGAATTAAATTTTATATTTTACTGGAGTTTGTAAAATAGCATAAGTGGATGCTAACGTCAAGTTCATTTCCACCCGACCCACAGTTAAATGAGCAGCAGGAAGCAGGATGTGGAGGAAAGGATGCATGGGATTTGACCAAGGATGGAATGGAGGGATAAGGAGGTAGCTGGGAAGAACCTAGGGTCAGCTGTATCAGAGAATAGTTAAGGAGGGCTGGCACCTAACATGTCTGTTACGTTTACAGACATCTTAGAAGAACAGTAACCCTGAGAAGCAGAGACCTGGAGATGCCCTAGTTCTAAATTTATTCTCTTGAACACATCACTTTCCCTGTCTTTGCCTTCATTTTCTCCCCCCCACCCCCAAATGCTGTGAATTTTATTCAACCTGGTCTGCACCATTTCCAAGAGAAGGTGTGTGGATAAAATAAAACTGAAATCTGTGAAAAGTCTGTAAAAAAAAATAATTCTCTTCAAGAGCTACCCCAGTGCAGAGTGTGATTATGAATGCATGACAGTGGCCTCATTTTTTTCCAGGTTGAATCACTTTGGGTCACATTGTCTGACTGTGCTTCCTTTGTTCCTCTGTGACCTTACAGATTGCCCATGACTTGGGCCTTTGTGCTTTCTGGTATCATTACTAGGAGGGTATCCATTTTACCTTGATGTTTCTGGCTGGGGTGAATTCATAACCAACTCTCTTGAAAGTGGAGTCTGCACTGATCACTGAGAAATGGTGCCTTTATCAGAATGTCTAGGACATGAAAATCTGCTAAGGGATAGCATACGCTGTGCTTGCCTTTCCTCAAGAAGAACTGGGTTTCCTAAAGAGAAGTCTGGAGTCCTCTACTTCTTCCAGCTAGAAGCTCTCTGTGGTTCTGTTATTAGAATCAGAAACAAGATGTGTGATGAGTACTGTAGCCTCTTTCTTCCACCTGTGTATTCTTTTAATCTCCCCAACAAGTTTGGGCTTAGTCTCAATCTATTTGAACCAAAATTTTAGTGCAGGCTCTCCTAACTTCCAATTATTCATAGGAACAAAACTTTAGACAGGAGACTTAATTTCTGCAATAGCCAAGTTGTGGAAAAGTCTTACATTAATATTACATTGTGATTCTAAAGTATGGGCTGTAGACTTTTATCTCCACAGTACTTTGTAATAATATTCAGTGCAGGATGATGTAACTTTAAAGAAGTTTCAACTCCCAAGATATCCAGCAGTAGCATTATAGGGTATATCTTTGAACACTGAATCTTAAATGTCACAGTGGTTGGCAAGTTTTCAACTGTAGGCTTTTCAAATATATACTGGTTGGTGGAGACTATAGGTGGAGCATAACACAATTTGTTGACTTGCAGAATTCCCATTAACTGAAAAAGCAGAAGAATAAATATCAGAATGATAGTTAGACATAACTTTTCACTCTTGACTGAGTATGGGGCCAGCCTGTGCTTGAAGATACCTATAACCAAATGAGAAATTTTCTCCTTTAACTAGTTAAAAACTAATTACTTCCTGCGGTCCCAGTATTTTAGTTGTTGGCCTTAATGCCAACATTATCGGGATCCTGTTAAGAGAGTCTATTGTTATGCCAATGACTCTAATTGTATTCAGCACTTTTCATCTATCAGATTCAAGGCATCATGTCTTATTTTGTGGTACTTGATCTATATAGATTTGAGTTTTATACAGGGAAAAAGATAATCAGTTTGACAAGCACCGTTTATTGAGGATGTTGTCTTCTTTCCTGTGTATATTTGGTCTATGTAAAAAACTAGGTTGCTATAGGAGGTGTGGGGTTGTATGTGGATCCTCAGTTACAATCTATTGATCACCATGTCAGTTTTTATGCAAGTATCATGTTATTTTTATCACAATAGCTCTGTAGTTCAATTTGAAATCTGGGGTGGTGATACCTCCAGCTTTTCTTTTACTGCTCAGGGTTGTTTTGGCTATCTGGGTCTTTTTGTTCCTAGGTGTAATTTAGGATTATTGTTTTCAATTTCTTTGAAGCATTGTATTAGAATTTTGATAGGGGTTGCATTGGATCTATAATAAAGAAGAATTAGTGACATTGTGCCATATTTAAATATGCTACTCAACAATGAGTAAGTGACCACTATCAGATGCATGTGGCATCATTCTCTTAGAACGTGGGGATGGCTAGTGCCACAGTGCTTCTCAAGATGACAAGTTGGATGAAACTTGTTCTTAGTTCATTCAATGGCATCAACAGACATATTAGTTAACATTTGCAGCCAAAATACCTTATAGAAACAGTTTAAGTAAAGAATGATTTATTTTGGCTCATGGGTTCAGAACTCAAAATCCATTATGCTGAAGAATGAATGGCAGAATAGCTCCACTCTGTGTGGTAGAGACTTACTTACTTTTTGGCTACAGAGTAGGATACAGAGTAGAATATGCTGCAACCAGAGTGGTTATGGCCTTCAAAGGCTCACCCCAGTGCATCCCTTTGTGAGTCAGGACCCATCTCTTAAGGTACCCACAGTCTCTCAAATTATTGCTACATTTGTATAAAAGTCTTTGAAGTATGAGTCTATTCAGTTCTGTCAAACGAAAACAATCCATCAGAGGAGTGTGCCAAGCAGGAGGTTGAGGGGATTAAACTACAAAAATACCCACTACTGTTGAAATAACTTTGCATCCTTGTAATTTAGAGTATACCTTTGCAGCTTCCTCTTCAGTGTGTGTGTGTCCTTGAATGTAAGCTGAACCTATCACTTCTGTCAGCCCATAGAATGCAGAAGTATGATGAAAATACAATAAACCAGGACACATTAACTTTTTAGTTTTTTTATTGGAATAGATGAGAATTCATGAATTGTGTGCTTGGGACTAAGCAAAAGATTTAAGAAAGGGCGAGCAGGGAAACAAAGCAAAGAAAATTCTTATACCACTAAGGGGGACTTATTTTGAACATCTCAGTGGAAAGGACCTAGGTAGAGGTAAGGACATTTTAGACTAGTTAATCTTAAGATTCATTCTATGTTTAGAATGCTGTGTTTTGGTTTGCTTGTATGGCCATGGAGTGTTCTGTAGCTGCTGCAACCTGATGACTTTCTTGTTATTTAACTGTGAGTCACTTCTACACACAAGCTTCAATATTTTCACTGCTGCTGTCTTGTGATCGTGTCATGCAATCATGCCCAGGCTAGCTGTCTGGAAGAGAAACTTATGGCTCAGTGCCCTGTTTCACCCTGGTTCATAGCCAGATGTTAGACTTGTGAGTGAGATCATTAAAGGCCTGTCGACCTTCAGCCACCCTGCCAGTCTACCACATACACAACTGCAGCTCCAGCCACGATCTGTCAAGCCCATCCTTAATGAGATCTGTGAAATCACTCAGTCAGTTAACCTATAAACTCGTGGAACGTTAATAATAAATGCTTTCTAATCTACCAAGTCTCAGGAGTGTTATGTGCAATGATAGATATCTAATATAGAGGTCATCATTAAAAATACAATCAAGATTTTAGTGCCACCAGTATCAGTGCAGCTCTTTCCCAAAAGAAAGCTTGGAATGTCCAAACAGTCCAGTTACTTGGGCTCTTGTAGAATTTAAGTGAGACATCATCCAAACTCTGACTCCTGGACAGCACAGGCAATATAACATTGCTAGCACTGAGAAAATACAGCTATGTTACAGTTCGTATAATATTGGAGTTTTAGTCTAATGTGTTTGGCTGATCATCCCAGTTATGGTACAAAATGAATGTGAAGTTGTCCTTCATGTAGAAATTTGTCAAGACAATCATCTCTGCCAGGTACTAACATCTTCTCATGGTTCAATGCACTAACATGGTCTTATTTATTTATTTATTTATTTATTTTGTTTTTGTTTTTGTTTTTGTTTTGTTTTTTGTTTTTTGTTTTTTTTTGAGACAGGGTTTCTCTGTGTAGCCCTGGCTGTCCTGGAACTCACTCTGTAGACCAGGCTGGCCTCGAACTCAGAAATCTGCCTACCTCTGCCTCCCAAGTGCTGGGATTAAAGGTGTGCGCTACCACTGCCTGGCCTATATGGTCTTTTTAAAGTCAGGGATATTTTACAAAGGCAATACATTAAACTTAGAGTAACATCTATGTGATAATATCATTGGGATGGAAGAAGGACTATGTGTCATGTGGGTATTTATTCGCTATATAGGGAAATACTTGAATTCCTTTAGTCTGGTGAGCAGACAGCTCTAAATTTACTTTACTACAGACAGGTATCTTAAATTAGGCAAATTTTAAATTTCTTCCTTATAGAACATTTAAAATATCATCTTATATTAATGAATCATTTCTGGTCCTGGCCATGATATTATAAGATGGACTTTGAAGAAATGCTAATAAACTTTAGTTTTTGCTCTCTCTCTCTCTCTCTCTCTCTCTCTCTCTCTCTCTCTCTCTATCTCTATCTGTATCTCTATATCTATATATATATCTTTCTTCTTACTCAAATAATACAAAGTTAATGAATTCAAAGTAAATTATAGTTGTATATGATTTTAAATGATTGTTCACAAAGTTAAAAAGAGGCCATTTATTTTCAGTATTACCATGGTTATGTCTAAAGTGTTAACCACATGAAATGATAAGGTCTCACAGGAGTTCTAGGTGAGAATTCTCAAAGTGGTGATGCTCATGTTGGTTACCGAAATATGCCTGAGAGTCCATCAGACCCAGAAAAGAGATAGGAGTTTCCCTGAGATGCACATGCCAAGAGTGAACACATCCAAGATAATGCTTAATTGAACTACAAGCAGCAGTATTTTGAACACAGGCTATTTTGTATGTGTATTTATGTAAAGAAAACTCACAAAAGGCACTAACACAGCATGGTAGGTCAATTAGCAGTTTTATTAATCAAGATATTTTAAAAAATGTGTTAGCTGAATGAAGCAAATAGATATTATCTTTGTCATTCGAGGGCTCCAGCTCCCATACAAGGGACCAGTGATTCTCAACCAGTGGTTTGCTGTCTTTTGGGGTCTCCTAGGATCCCTGGAAAGCACAAATATTTACATTACAATTCATAATTGTAGCATAATTACTTTTAGGAAGCATCAGTGAGAATACTGTTATGGTTGGGGTCACCACAACATGATGAATTGTATTAAGGGGTCACAACATTGAGAAGGTTGAGAACCACTGGTTTAAACAAACCCTTTAATTATTCAAAGCAGAGGAAATGTCTAGCAATGCAAATCCAAGACTTACCGTCAGCTATCTCTTTCACTTCCTTTTAGGAATCAGATGTATTATTGGAACAGAGGGTACTGACACTATTATGATTGTTTAATGATATGAGTTGTGGGAATTTAATCCTTTCCCTCTGAGTGACTGTAAATCATTATTCCATTTGGGGTTGGACACGCACATTCTGGCAAACAGACTTCAGATATAATACACAGTGTTATGACTTTGAGGAATGACAACCAGCCTATCAGATGTCTTGTGTACAATGATTCAATTCATAGAATTAGGCAGTAGACCTTGAGTCAGGAAAAGATAGATAATAGAAAACAAACAGCTTTCCTTAAGTATCACTATGTCTTCTACCCCACATTTTCTTGCATATGGTTCAGACCAACTCTTACATCATGTGTAATTCAATGACTATAATTTGTTGCCTGTTTTGCCTCCCCAAGCTATGAACTTAAAATGATCTACAATGCTCAGTTCAAACTGGGCCTTGTCATTTGCTGTGAGAGGTTTCCATACAGTATTGGTAGTTACTGAATCAGAACAAACAGGCTTGAAACTTAGATTAAGATCATTTGGATGTTGTGACTGGTTGTGTTCAATATGTTTCCTCTCTGTGTGGCCAGGCCAAGAGAGGTCCAGGTGGTGTGAATCTTTTTTGGGAGCTAGAACTGGGGTGTGTAGGACATGTGAATCATTTGATGAAAAACCAAACCAAATCCAACCAACCAACTAACCAACAAAACAGACAAACAAATTACAGTCACATGCAAAGGGAAACTTTAGTATTGAGTTGAAGACTGTGCCTAAAGCATACAGTACTTTAAAAATGGTGCATCTCAGAAAGGTAAAGTTAGAGAAGATGACAGTTGAGTAATCAGTCTAAGGGTTTGATATGGTAGGAATTGCCACCAAACAGCAAGAGAAAAGAAAGAAAAGCAAGAGATAAGATCCTGATCTGGATCATCAACTCTTTGTATTTCAGCATACACAAACTCATATAAAGAACTGGATACAGGCTGGAAAGTTGGCTCAGTAATTAAGAGCATGTGATGGCTTATCTTGCGTTATCAACTTGACACACCTAGGAAGATGAAACAAACCTCTACTTAAGAATTAGCTTGATCAAAATGATCCATGGGAATGAATGTGGGATTTTTTTTTTTTTATTGCTACTTGATGTAAGAGGCCTCCTGCAACCGTGGGGGCCTGGTTGAATAAGAAAGGTAGGTGAAGAAGCCAAAGAAAACAACCCAATGAGCAGTGTTCTTCTACTGTTTTGCTTTAAGTTCCTAGCTTGGTTTTCCTTGAGGATGGCTTATGACATGGAAGTGAAAATCAAGTAAACTATTTTTTCCCAAGATGTTTTTGATTATGGTGTTCTTCACATCACCAGAAAGCAGACTAGAACTAGACATACTGGTTTTGAAGAGGAGCCAAGTCCAGTTCCCAGCATCTGTTTTGGTTCCAGAGATCTAATGCTGTCTTTTGGCCATCTCATGTTCTACACTCATGTGCATATAATGCCCCCCTCCCTGTAGGTGGTGGGGTGAGATAAAAAAATAAAACAAATATTTAAAGGGCTGTATGGGGTCTTTGAATGATTCTACCATCTAAACATGCAATTTAGGAAACTGTATTATAGTCTTCATAGAGAAGAATTTATTCCAAGTAAAATGGCCAAGAGTTGTTATTCTAATATTGCAGTCTATTGTCTGGGGATACTGGTTAAGTTTTTGGTTATTATGCAACTTATTTTTCTCTAGCTGTTAAAAGAGGAAGGAAAATGATGCATGCTTCATATGGCTGTTGTATTTATTGAGATTTTTTCTGCAAAATATTTAGCAAGTGTCTAGCATGTTGTTAATATTGCATATTTATTAACAGCTATTATGATTATGGTGATGATGAAGATGTTGATAAAGGAAACTTAGTATCTGTGAAGATAAATTAGACTAAGAAAACGAGCAGAACTCAGCTAAAGCATCCAGCTGTGTTAAAAAGTCCTGAGGTATGGATTTACCTTGGACAAGACCTTTCATTTATTATAGCAGAGTCAGTTCTCAGGCATAATTACTTTTACAAGTGAGTCATGCTTTGGGTCTTTTGGCTTTATTTATTTATTTTTTTGGTAGTTTTTGAAATCAATTTGCAATGGCCTAAGTCATTTGTAATCAGAGTGTTCTGTGGAGTCCCTCATTAGTAAATCTTGTTACTTCCCAAAACAGAGGCAAGGCTGGCTCTGCGGGACCATGGTGCTGATGCTGATTTCTCTCAGACTCCATTGCATCTATGAATACAGATTTCCAAATAGTTAAGTCACAAAGCCTGCCTTTGTTCCAACACTCAGTTTCTCAGAGGACGTCTAAGCTGATGTGAGGTAGATTGAAGGCAGGGAGGGAAAGGTAATGGGTCGTGGATAATTCCTCCCTACCAATGGGGGGGGGAAGTATTTGAATGTGAACACTACAACTTCACAATTCTAACATTTTTGGATTTACTTGCTTTCAAATAATCACAGTATTGACTTTCATAGCTTTAGGGCAAATACCAGCAAGTATCATATATTTTTTTTTTTGTAAAAAAATGAGAATTTGAATTGCTGTAATATTTGCAATATAATTTTTTCCTAGCTCATTCGGTCTCAGGCTTCCTTGTTAATAAGGCAGGTGTACTTACTTGCTCATGTGTGAAGATTCCTATTAGGGAAATCTAGTCTTGGCACATTCATCAAAACTCCATTTATGGAGAAGAGGCCTCAGTCTATTATCCCTATTCCTTAAGTAATTGTCCTCAGTAAGAAATTGGATCTGTTTTGCCTTCAGTCTTCAACCTCATATCTCTCTCCAAATAGTCCTTCTACTTGAAGGAGACTGAGACTGGGTCTCCCTAGCCCACAGCAGGTACATTCACTGAGATCTGAGCCTGAGTTTCAGTAAAGAAACATTTGCAAATGGTTCCCAACCATGCTGGTACCACATCTCTAATTATAGGTGACTATACTCTAGAAATCATCTTCCTTCCCCAAATATAGAGTCTGAGCATGTGCAGTTACTTGGTATTTCATTAAATGCAAACTTTATCACGACCATGCTCTTGTCTAGACTGGAAGACATTTTACTCACCATTAGGTGGCTGATTAGCACCTGGGATTCTCAAATGAGAACATGAAAATCTCTAATGTAGGTCCATCAATGACCTAACTTCTTTCTCAACAATGACAATCTGTAACCATCCAGTGGCCACAGACAACTGGGTTCACCTGAAAGGGGGGCTGGAAATGTTAAGGACAAGGGGGCAAGAGAAGCATGGAGCCAAGACAAAGTTTCTGATCAAGGCTCAAAGTTTAATATTCATCACTTTGTGTATATATAGGGGAAGCCTACTGAACCCATCCTTTGTCTCAGCTGGATTATGTCACAAGGCAAGCTCAGTGGGCAGTCTATTCTAAGTTCCTGTAGGAAGTTGCACTTGCACTTGTGGTCCGTTGTGGTAAACAAGGTCTATTCTCTGCTCAAGGTTGGGAAGGGCACAACTGTCAGCAAGTCTGTGGAGACACTTTCCACAGAGGTGGTGTGCCTATTCACTGAGCCTTTGTGTCCACACTTAGGCTTGGCTAAATGGGACTGTGAGTTTGTGTTTCCAAAGTAGTCAACATAGTTTGACTTTGAGTTCCTCCCTGTTTGCTGGTTCTGAGTTTGTTCATGAGCAGGCTACTTGGTAACTCTGCAGACCTTTCTTTCTTGGTAGGTCAAGTACTTTTGGACATCTTTGCCCCTTCCTCAGAACTATTGCTATTTCCAATCACTATTTGGGACCTTCTCAGATATTCTTAAATGCATAAAACCTACTCAGCACACTCTCACTAGAATTTCAGATCATGCTTTCAAGCATCTATCTTACTGCTGAATCAGTTTTATAGTCCCAGTTAAGCACATTCCAAGTTTTCTTCCCAACTAAGCCACTGCCTGAGCTTATTTTGGGAAAAAAAAAAAAAAAAAAGCGCACTAGCAATGGGTGTGGCCTGGCTCTCTCCTGTTCTATTTCCCTAGAATATCATGTACTGATCATTCTCCTTCCGGTTTACCAGCACTTGGCATCTTCCTAAACCTAACACTGCACCCTGCACTCTCTTCAAGCTTCTCCCATTTGTTTTCTTCATTAGCAAATACAACTTCTAAGTGTTTTTCTGTGATGGAAGCAGTGGGAGGAGACACAGGCTGAAGAACAGATACATGTCATTTAAGTGAAAGTGAGTGGTATGAGTGTGCACAGATGAGGGAGGTAGGGAGGGAAGGAGGGAGAGAGAGAAGAGAGAGAGAGAGGGGAAGGGAGGGAGGAAGGAAGGGAGAGAGAGAGATAGAGAGATATTTGTGAGTTGAAAAAGTGAGAAAGGAACATCCATACCATTGATGTTCCTAGGCCATAGTAACAAATTGGAATTTACACTAAGTGCAATTGAAATTTCAGGAGAAAGGTGATTATCTGTTTTATGTCGAGATGCTGCTTATCTGGATGTTGTTTCAAGAATGAGGAGGCAAACACAGAGGAAGATAGGCAGGAATATGATTGTATATGGACAAGAGATGGCGTAACTTTGAGGAACAGCAAAAGGACTTGCTGAAGAGTGTGCACACATGTGGGTGTGCAGAGGCTCTTCTGTGTGGCATGTGCAAAGCAAAGAAAAGGGCAGAACAATAATGTTGAGGCCATATTTACCATGTATCAAGATTTGTACTTATTAATTCACTTGGTCCATTTAACAACCCTGTAATTTAATTATGTTCATTATTCAAGTGAAAAATCTGTATAGCCAGGTCAAACAGTATTTCCCAGAGGCACACAGTGGGGAAACCAGAGCTGTGATTTGTCTGCTAATCACAGGCATTCTGAATGTATGTCCATCTTTCCCGTGCAGCTCTATCTATTGATGTACAGGATTTCATTGTTTTCTCGAACCAGTCTTTGGTCCAGGGCTGTAGACCAGCCCATAGGATGATGATAAAGCTACAGTATACTTGCGTGGGGAAGAACAGCAAGACCACAGGACATCAGGACATTGTTCCTTCCTTTGAACATATGTAGCAAAGCAATGTCTTTGCCAACAATACCAAACAATGGGCACGCTCTATTTTTGTATATCTGACATTATTTTATAACTCTTTAATCTGTGATCACTCATTTTGAAGCTAATCTTAATTATTGATCGATTCACTGAATAGGAGGCTCACAGAAAAAAAGGACATGCCTCTTCTCTTTTGTGTCATTAATAGTATCTGGCTTCAGTATATGCATACAGTACAACCCCAGGAAATACAACTTTGATTTGTAAATCTTGAACTATGTATGTATGTATATATACTTGTATTTTGGAGATATAGCATGGCTTCTTACTTATGTTTTTAAACAATATGATTATTTAAAACCTATTGACATTGCCCACAAAACTTCAATTGAAATGTGAGCATTAATTTGAAAAGACTTACCAAGATGGCCTTAATCTCACCATGTAGTCCAAGATGACTCTGAAGAAATATTCCCATATTTATGATCCTCAATGATTGTAGTCTTTCTTCAATTATAGCTGAACTTCTCAGCTCCAGGTAACTAGCATTAACTGTTCCAGTAAATCAAAGATTTCATGTAGCCCAGGCCGACTTTGGCTTACTTTGTTGCCTGTCCTTGTCTTGAACCCATGATCATCCTGCCTCAGCCTCTTGCATGCTATGATTACAGCTGGGTACTAGCACATCTGGCTTTAAAGTTTAGAAAGTTTCTAGGAAGTATCACCTTACTCTCCCCCAACTTTTCCATAACTTGCACCCTATCATTTCAAATACATTTTCAAGTTTAACTTTTAATTTTGATATAAATTTCAATGTTAACCAAAGAGCCTGAGACCATTTATTGGACTGAGATACCCTAAATATTGACAACAACATACCTAGTTGGACTATTTAAGCCAGAGAGGTGACATTTGATCAGTGCCGTGATCTTTTTTACAATTTTATTAACAGTTTGTCAGTTTGTCTCAATTGTGGTCCTTTTCAAATCCAGGATCAATACAGTGTCACCTATCTATCTATTGTTACCTCTTCTTACCTCCTTTGGTTTTGGATGGTTCTCTTGTCTTTATCCTTCTTATGGCTGACACATGCTAAGTGGACTGGCTGGTTATTTGAAGAATACTCTCTCTGACTCAGGTTTGTGTGCTACTTCGTCATGGCTGTGGTTAGGTTATAGATCTGGGGCAGGAGTAACACAGAAGCAGAACTATATTCTTTCCATTACATTACTACAGGGAAGGTACATGGTATTAATCTGATCATCATTGATTAGACTGGAATTTGCTTGTTATATAAACTTATTTCACATTCTTCTGACATGTCTTTAGACAACACACACTGTGGTTTCTTCTTAACTCTGGTGTAATCTGGGGACCCAATATCCTCCTACTTATTATTTCTATCAGCTATTGGATGCCAAGACCTTGTCATTCTCACTAAACATAATATTTCTGGCTGATGAAATAAACCTAACACAGAGTTAGTTCACATATTTTACACCAACTAAAAGCAAAGCTTCCCCTATAATTTTAAAGTTCAGTTATTTGTCCCAGATCACAAAGTAGGTGACATGAATTGTAGGCAGCCGTGTTTACGATATCACCTGGGACAGTTGCAAAGTCGTATGACTAGCACCTGACGATGTAGGCAGCTGGCTTCCAGCGTGGCCAGCTCAGCTAAACTGGTAAACAAGTCCTTTGATCATGCATCGGCCTCCGTGCCCCTCCCGAGCGGGCTTATGCTAATGACGTATTGGCAGCTGAACCTATCCTGAGAGGACACATCACCCAGCCCGCCTTGGGCAGATATATAAGCAGCTCATTTCTGCTGCTTGAGAGCCCATCCCCTTCCTGGTCCAGGCCCTGGCTATACGTCCCCATCCATAGGCCTCCGTCCAGTTCCCCGTCCCTAAGTCAAGAGTCGTTCCTGGAATAAAGCTGACTGAGAAGGATTCGGCCGTGTCGTGTCTTACTTGCTGGCCAAGGCGGACTCGACAACGAATTCAGATACCACTGTGTCTGATGTTGGAAGCATTTTTTACCCACTATATAATTTTGCATATTTTTAAAATCCATCAAAACACCGTTTGTTTTTTCATTTTGAAATTGGTATGCTTTTTGTAATCTTATGCATACCAAAATATTTTTAAAATATTTTGTCATTACTTATTTATGGGTTAGAGAGTGATATGAAAGTCAGAAGACAAGTTGTGGCAGTCGGTTTTCCCCTTCTACCAGGTGAGCTCTGAGGATGGAGCCCAAGCTGTCAGGCTTGGGAGCCTGGGCTTAAGGCAACAAGTGCCTTGATCCACTGTGTCATCTCCCTGGATCACCCTGTTTCTTTTGAATACAGAAATCTCAATTATTTACATGTAGGGAGGGAGATGAGGACTCTTGCTGATAAGTGGAGTGTATAAGACACCTGTGGCACCTCTTGTACCTCTGGCATCCTGCCAAAAAGAATTTGGGAGGCATTTTCAGTCTTTTGAGACATTTTATATTCTTTTTTTACCAGGGCATCATCTTTGGGTTGAATAATTTTTGTACACGACAAGAAACTAAACAAATGCACTAAATATAGAGTCATTAGTGAAAGGATTGAAGAGCTGTTGAGTTCTCTCCAAGGGGCCACAGATGACTTGTGCTCGAGATTCTCAGCAATCTGGCTTGAGAATTCTTCTGTGAATCTAAGTCCTCATGGAGCATTGGTCTCATAAAATGACTCGGTGAGGTCTAAAGATGTCCTGCACCGTTTATTTCTCTAGGCTTCCTTTTTTCAGGGTATTCACTGGTTTGCAGAAAAACTTGTACGGATGAAGCCATTTCACCTGCAAGTTTGCAAACCTTAGCTGCAGTTGCAGTGGCTCCGGTGAGCATGAGCCACATCATTTTGTGGACTGAATGCCTTAGTCTTCATTTGCAGCAGTTGGAATAAAACTCCAAAGTCAAACTCTGTTTAGTAAATTCATATCAAGATAATGTGTATTGTATTGAATAGCTACATGAAAAGCTTAATTGCTTTTGTATATAGCATATTGGCTTCCTATATAGTAATACACACACACACATACACACACACACACATATTTAATTTTTTTTTTTGTTAGGCAACAAATCATTAAGAATGTTTCACTCCTGTTGTTTCCTGTCTACTCACTGAATCAGTAACCAATACAGTGCCTGGGAAGAAATAGTCATTCAAGACATTTGTGAAGAGTGAGGAAATTTTAAACATTGCCTCACCAGCAAGTATCTGACTTGACTCACTGGTAGCATGCTTTAATCCTATGAGGATGTTTTTCTGAAGTGGTTTATGGTGTGGGGTGGCGGTGGTGGTGGTTGTATGTGTGTGTGTGTCTATGTGGTGTGTGTGTATAGCTGTTTGTGTGGTGTGTGTGTATGGGTGTTTATGTGATGTGTATATGGGTGTTTGTGTGATGTGCATATGTGTGTGGTGTGGTGTGTGTATATAGTATGTTTGCTGTGTGGTATGCTGTATAGGTGTATGTGTATGTGTGTGTGCTTTGGTGTGTGTATGTGTGGTGTGGTGTGGGTGTGTGGTGTATTGTGTATGTATGTGGTATGTGTGTGTTGTGTATGGGTT
The DNA here is from genome assembly GCA_021653895.1 of Mastomys natalensis. Taxonomy (NCBI): domain Eukaryota; kingdom Metazoa; phylum Chordata; class Mammalia; order Rodentia; family Muridae; genus Mastomys; species Mastomys natalensis. Next base: position 533,301 of record JAJTUV010000581.1, on the reverse strand, counting down.
GTGATATGTATGTGTGTAGTGGTGTGTGTGTATGTGTTTCTTTCACTTTTATGTTAAAATCGTGTTATAGCTGTAAGGGGAAATGTTACCACAAGCTCAGAACCCTCATATGGTTCTTTAGTATCCACAGAAAACAGGCTAATTACTATGGTGGGAAACAGAGTCTATAGTCTATGCCACAATCTCTACCTCTTCTCTTCCCACTTGTCACTGCAAACTGCATGTGAATAGCATTAAAATAATAGACCATTTATTGCACTGCTAGTCTTTACTTAACTCTTGGAGGGCCCTGGAGCTTGACAATGGGTTTCTTCCTTGGTCCTTATTTCTGATTCTGAAATGTATATTTTACCTAATTTTAAAATCACTCAAGTGCTCATTTGCTTTTTTGTGGTTGGTGTGAACTAATTGACAATCACTTGCCTTTACACATTGTTAACTAATGACTTCCTCTCTTTAGATTGTTCTCTCTGTGTCTCTCTCTGTCTGTGTCTCTCCCCCATATCTCTTTCTCTCTCTCTTCTCTCTCTCTCTGTCTCCTCTCTCTCTCTGTCTCCTCTCTCTCTCTGTCTCCTCTCTCTCTCTCTCTCTCTCTCTCTCTCTCTGTGTGTGTGTGTGTGTGTGTGTGTGTGTGTGTGTGTAAGCCAGAATATAACTTGTGTCTACCTTGTTTGTTGAGACAGGGTCTCTAGATTGTTTGGAGTTTATCAAGTGTATTAGGCTTCCTGGTCAGTGAGCCATAGGGATCTATCTCCCTGTCTCTAACTCCTCAAGGCTGGGGTTACAGATCTGAAGCTTTGAACTCAGATCTTTATTGCTTGTACATTAAGCACTTTACTGACTGAGCTACCTTCTCAGACTTTATAAAATTAATTACAGAATTATAGAAAATTACAGAATTTCATTTGGTAAAATGTACACTTGTTCAGTAATCATCCATTTCCCAATACTATTGCTGTCCTGCTGAAAATCCTTGTTAGCCTGACCATGCTTGGGGATATTGTATAGATAATATTATAGAGACAATATTATACAGATGATGAAAAGTCATGTGTTGCTGGCACACTCACAGATTATATTATGTATATTTATCTACAATACTTTATCATTCTTGGCCACAGTATAGACTAGAACAATAAAAATTGTTAACAACTGATAAACAGTTGATAAATGACAAACACTGGGAGGTCCTCAGCCAGGAGGATGATTCGTTACTTTTATCCTCAGAATCCCCAGTTTTGCTTGATTGCTCTTATTGTTACTCTCCAACCTCTTAGTGTCTTGGAATTTTTCAAGATTCCATTCTAGTCACTTTTTTTTCTTTATATTAGTGATATTTGTTCCTTTGATAACATTGTCCAGACTGATAATTTTAAATATAAACCATCCCCTAAAGTCATTGAAATTTATAGCCACCATCTGGCATCTTTTCTAGGCTCCAGATTCCAAGATCAGTTAGACTTTTGTCATTTTCACTGGGTAGTTTAACAGACAGCACATATTAGATTTATCAAAATGAAGCATTTGAATCCTTCCTTTGTTGTCTACCAAATTATATCATCCCAGGAATTCTCATTTTATTAAGTGACACCACTGTTGACCATGTTATTAAGACTCAAAGTCTCTGCTTTAGTGTCTATGTATGCTGAGAGTGTTTTCTGGCAGTCAGATCTGAACACCCATACAGTATTATTTCAAGGTGACTTAATATCAGCTTAGGGAATGAGAAGACATTGCATAGCTTCACCAGTGACTAGCACACTGCCTGTCATAAAGTAGAATTGCATTGATGTTCAGAAATGACTGATTAATGAATAAGCATGCATATTACAACATGAAATTCTATAAATATTCTAAAATAAATATTAACTACATCAATTACCTTAAAATCTTTATGAACAAATAGCTGACAAGAAGCAAGTTAAGGGAAGAAGAATTCATTTTAGCTCACCGCTTAAACTGATAAGGTCCATTAAATGTGGGGGGGGGGGGACAATGTATGCGGCAGACGGCATGAGGCAGCTCATCATACTGAAGTGAGGAATCAGTATGAAATTGGGTTGCATTACAAAAACCTCCTTTCTTCATCAAGGATCCACTTTCTAAAAGTTCCACAACTTTGCAGAACAGTCCAGCCATCTGGGAACTAAGTATTCAGATGCATGAGTCTAAAAAAGACATTTTGCATTCAAACTTTACAAATGGGGATTTTGTTGTTTTCATTTTACAAAATTCATTTTGAAAATAATGTCAAAACTAAGCATATTAGTTGTAAATAATTTTAAATTATCTTAGAATTTAATGTAAGATGAAATTATATTACCTTCTATAAACAGATAGTTTAGATACTTTGTTTAAGGCCATGAATACTATTCTCCTAAGATAATAAAAACTATATTGCCAGCAATAAATATAAAAATAAACCCTTAATGGTAAAATGTTAGAAATGTTACAATAAAAGTAGTAATCATTAAAATTATCTTCATATTACATTTCCTGGGGTTCTAGGAATGGCAAAGGGCAATTCTATATTTGGGAAGAGAAAGAATGCAAAGTAGGAAAAAGTGTAATGATGGGTGAATGTTATCAAAGAACAATTATTTATAGGTATGAAAATATCAAAATAAAATCCAGAATTTTATTCAGTGTATATATGATCAAAAATCAACAAAATAGCATAAAACTAAGAGTCTAGAAATCACAAAAACAGTACTTCAACGAGAGGGCAGGAAGGACACAGGGACAAAAAATTAATTCCAAGATTGTTTCATCTGCAAGAGATTATGAGGTTATCATATTTCTAGATTTAAAGAGACCATTGAGAAATCATAAAAATGGGTAAAAAATCAGCTTGTACACCAATGTGATACTTCAGAATGCATATAACAAAGAGGCTGTCTTGAAAGCTTCAAGAAGTAACAAATCAAGTTCAAACAAAGGACCAAAAGAATAAGATAATAAGTGGCCATGTTTCTCATAGGAGACTCTGGAAAATTAGAGACACTGGAAAAATGCCTTCATGCATTTGATTGGTCAATAATGTCCAAGTAAATATTCTATCCTTAGTTTATCAGTATCAATAAAATTCAAGGGCAGAATGAAAGCATCTGTCGACATATAGACTCTTGGGAAACCTCATCTCCCTATGTATGCTTTTAAGGGAAATGACAGAGGATATACTTTTTGTAATAAATTAATGATGCAAAGAGAAGAAGAAATAGAATATGAGAAATACTGGATACTTCACAGTGGAGAAGTCCCTTCTACAAAAGGAAAATCATACATGCCTTCAGGAAGGACTGCTCCCAAAAGATGAACATAATGGAATAATGTTTTATAATATCTTAATATAATATCATGAAAGAATTTTTGTTACACTGGAAAACAATACAGTAACAAATTAAAGAGTAACACTTAGAAAACTATTAAACTATTACACAACAGAGAGAGAGAGAGAGAGAGAGGAGAGAGAGAGGAGAGAGAGAGAGAGAGAGATCCAAGTAAATAAGCTGAAACAAGTCAATAATGATGTCAGGGAGAATAGTATTTTGATCATAAAAAGTTAAATTCTACTCAACCATCTGTGATCCTTACATAAAAGCGATAATATAAACATTGATTTAGTAAAAGTCAGAGGCTTAGAAGGATTGGGCTATTGGTCATAAAAATACAAAACAGAAGGAATCCGAGGTAATCTTTAAAAGTGAAAGGCAATAAATGGCAATATAAGGGGATTATTTGGAAATGTGGAAGTAAATATCAGGAGGATCCGTTTTAACTGTGGTAGGGGGCTGCTGCTAGAGACCAACAAAGTGTGCATTCATATGTGTGTGTGTGTGTGTGTGTGTGTGTGTGTGTGTGTGTGTATGTGTGAATGGGAGGGGTATGCCAGGAGTGTTCTGTGATGGTACCATATTTACTTAACTATTGTCAGTATATGTCTAAATTTCAATGAAAATGCAAATTTAATTGCAACCATGGAAAATATTTATTGGAGAGAAGGAATATATTGTAGTAATAATAAAGATAAAAATACCACAAAGATATGATGCTCTCATATGTAGAAAATGATAAAATTGTAGCAAAAAGAAAAACCCAAGTATAGATGAGAAAAGAAACATATATTCCTGACTAGTAAAATTAATCTTTAAGGTATCTTTTATTTTAAAAAAATAGAGTTTTAAGATAATATCACTGAAAATATTGTGAGAAATTTTGGAGACAATAAAATGATATTAATCTATGAATACATATGCTAATTTTGAAAAAGTAAAACAGCAAAGGACCAGCTTTTTCAAATATTAGGGACTTCTTTAAAGTTCAGGTAAAACAGAAGTGAAATTAACATATTAGCCAAGGGATGACTTATACGAAATAAGTGAAATAACACTTAGCCTAGGGAAAAATTTTGTATTTTGTATAAGAACACACATGTGTATGTATGTGTTTATGTATATATGTATGTAATGACAATGAATAAAGAAGCTATAGATTTGAAAAAAAGTAAAGACAGTGTATGTGAGGGTTTGGACAAAGGCAAGGGAAGGGAGAAATGATGTAATTATATCATAAAATCAAAAGTAAAATAATTTTCAAAACCACAAACTAATCTTTGCAATTTGTTATTTAAAATATTAGTTTGGGCACTGTCATATTGTAGTATATATATTTCTGAGGGATTACACTGCTTAAAGGACTCACAAGTGTAATGTTTTGGTAATCATGAACAGTATTAGAGTTGATTTGGCAATAAGCGTACGTTATACGAGCAGAAATACCAAAAGAAGCAAGCCCACCAGCTCCATTAATAGGTTACATTCCCTAAAATGTGACATCATTTGAACATCAAAGAAGACAACAGAACAAAACAGTGCCAAGCACCTAGTGTCTCTCAGCTCTGACTGTATGGTGAGCAGGTGAACAGGCATAGTAATAACTTCACATCCCTAACTGCAACAGGCATTTACATTGCCTTGATGCATGCCACTGCCACAATCCCAATCAAGTAACATGCATGCTGTATCAGTTAACATTATATTTCTTTTAATAGGTTCACTTCCGTTTGATTGTCTGTGCATTAGCACCCAACAGTCCCTTACTGTACATTAGCACGGGGGATGGGTAGAGGGTGGGTCAGAGGACTTCCTTAAAAACAGACTTAGCTTTCAGTCTCCTTCTCAGCACCAGAATTCCCCTCATGGGTTTCCAGAGCTAATGGACTGTATTCTCTGCTTAATCCTACCCCTCTGACTTTTTGAATAGTCTTTGGTATCTTGTATCTCCCCTCTGACTTTTTGAATAGTCTTTGGTATCTTGTATCTCCCCTCTGACTTTTTGGGTAGCAATGGTAGTTTCTCCCAACATCAATTATCATTATGGTTCATCGTCTATTTTATATCGTAGACACTGCTGAATTGTCTCCTTCTAGTCCTCCCAATGTGTGTCTCCCGTCCTTGTGATTTTGTTACCCTGGTGACTACTGTCTCATATTAGTGGAACCCACACTAATGTCAGTTAGTGGAACCCACACTAATGTGAGTTAGTTGGACCCACATAATGTGAGTTAGTTGGACCCACATAATGTGAGTTAGTTGGACCCACACTAGTGTGAGTTAGTGGGACCCACATAATGTGAGTTAGTGGGACCACACTAATGTGAGAGAGAATACTATGTGCTTAGTTGTCTGCAATCAGTAGTCTTTAACTCATGTATGGTGCTCTCTCAATGAATTAAAAAAAGAATATTCTGAAACAGTTCAAAAAATAAAATTGAATGGGTCATAAAATATTTTAATGATCAGTGTATAAGAATCAGAAATAATTCTCCGAGTGACAGAGTAAGAGATTCAAAGGAGTACTTATGAATGTTCTAAAACTTGCTAATAATCAAAAGCAAGGATATCAAGCAAGAAAGCATTATTTTTCACATATTAAACTGATTTTTTTTTAAATTGTTATGTTGCTGGTTATAAAGCTGGGCTGTTTGCTGGAAGTGAGAACAGCAGGACGTCATCTTATCAAGCAACTGAAATCAGTGTTGGAAAGGTGAATCTATCCTTTCTCATTCACGGCTCCTAGGCATCACACAGTCACTAAGAGTTACGTGTGGATGTGCTCAATGAAAGTATATCAGAAATTGTTTAGGAGAACAGAGGGGACAAATGGCAGGAAGGCCAAGAAAAGGGAGGGTGGGTAACATAAGGGGATACTCTAAACTTGATATCTATATCTGTATCTGTATCTATATGAAAAGAGAAGAAAAATGAGAATAAGAAGCAAAAAAAAAAAAAAAAAAAGATGTATCCAGGACACTGTATATGGCTCATTTAAATAAAATTATCTACTTTTAGGCATCTTCTTATAGCATATATATACTGTGTATGTAAATATAGTATAAAATGACAAATCATTATAACCTTACTTTTTATGAGAAAAATGTAGAAATTTTTCACATACAAAACCCAGAAGATAGAGAACGGTACACCTGTCAGGATGGAATGCTATGTTTAGGTCCTCCCTTAGGCCTGAATGTCTAGAACTGGTAGCAGATTGAACTGCAGCATATTTACCTGGTTGACCATGAGGTATGTGATAGAAAGGATATGTCAGAAGCCATAATGGGACAAGCTAATAATTAGCAGGTGATCATCCTGAAATGGCTTGCCTTGGATTATTATATAATCTGCGACAAGTGAGTCCTTATCAGCAAGGCTGTAAGGGACTTATTTTAGGAAAGATTCCTGCTATTGATACGCTTTTCCTATTATTATTAAACATATGCAACAATCACTAAGCAATCGCACAGCCCTTTGGAGCAGATCTCTGCATATCTATGAAGATGTACTGTCTTGTGGTGATGCTATATAGACAAATAGATGACTTCTTAATTCTTATGATGATCCTATAAGAATTCCTAAAATTATATCAATGATCATTAAGCTCTTTTATAACATGACTGCTATTAGGTCCCTTTCTGATAGTCAAAACTGCAATGAGAGCTCTGCCAGTCTCTCAAGTGTCATCAGTTTATTGCTCTTAGATAGTAACCAGACTTTCTTCTACTCAGAGCACATTCCAAGAGGTTGTGTAAAACAATTAACCAAAGGTCACTAATAGGGAACTAATGATTTATTATAGGTGCTAGGACAGCAGATAAAATATTGCCTGGGATTAGCTATACAAAACTTCACACTAATTTCTTAGTTATAGTTTTAAACCTTCAGTGAACCTGTGGAGCTAGACAGGTGATGGATGTTTAGCCAAATAATTACTCCGAATGGACATGCATGTAAACATTCTGTGTGGTAAACTTCTATTTCAATTTATGATTTGATTTTTGGTGTGAACTTGTGATGAACTTTGTAGCATGTGATCATGAACTCTGAAAGATGTATAAGTACTGAAGATAAAGACAAAGAGAGAGTAGTAGTTCCTCCCTTCCCTTCCTTTTCCCCTGCCTAGAATTTTTTCCCTTAGAAATTTTCCCTTATTAGAATTTTTTCCTTCTCCCCACTTAGGACCTTTCCACTTTTGCCCTTAGATAGCTTTCATAGGAAACTTTTTACACTTAGTAATAAACTCTATAATAACTTCTCTAAAAATGTCTTTTTCTTCCTGCGACCTCTTTTGTCTTTTTTTTTTTTGCCAAAATACATTTTATTTTTTTTCCTTTTTTAATTTTATTTTTTTGCTTATTCACTTTATAACCCATCCCAGTCACCCCCTCCCACAATCCTTCCCCATCTCTTGTTTTCTGAGTATCCCCCCCTCCTGTATCCCCCACCCTGCCACTTTAAGTCTCTGAGAGGCTAGGTGCTTCCTCTCCCATTTAGGCCAGATGGGGCACCCAGCTAGAAGACCATACTCCATATACAGGCTGCATGTTTTGGGATAGCCCCCACTCCAGATGTTTGAGACCTGCATGAAAACCAAGCTGCACATTTACAACATATGTGCAGGGAGGCCTAGGTCCAGCCCATGGAGGTAGATCTATGTAGACTAGGTATGCTCCACGGTTGGTGATTCAGTCTCTGAGAGCTCCAAGGGTTCAGGTTCCTTTACTCTGTTGATCTTCCTGTGCAATTCCTATCTCCTTAGGGCCCACAATCCTTCCCCCTATTCTTCTATAAGAGTCCTCAAGCTCCATCCACTGTTTGGCTCTGGATGTCTGTATCTGTCTGAGTCAGCTGCTGGTTAGAGCCTCTCAGAGGACAGCTTGCCCCTGTCTGTTCTCAGGCTGGAGGTTTAGATTCAGTCTAACAAGCACAGTTCCTGCTGAGACAGAACAAAGGCCACTTTGCCTAATCCTCTGCTGTTAGGTTACAGGTGTTAATCATCTAAACCTGCAGTCTTTTACCCTTAGAAGAAATTTTTAGGACTTTTTAGAAGTTCAGCATTTCAATACAGGTCAGAGAGCCAGAAAGCCAGGAGATCCTCAGACTTTAAAGCCATCACCAGAGTCCTACTCTGTGCCTCTGCCACTACTCTCTCTGGGCCAGGAAGCTCCCGGCAGGATATGCAGCATTATTTTCTCATTTGTGATTCTTATCAAGAGATAGTTCATAAACCTGGAACATCTGAATTACTTACTAAAGGGGATAGTGATTGATAGTGATTGATTGGTTGATGAGATAAGTAATTACTATGTAGCTCTAAACATGGAGAGGGAATCTTACTTGTAGTCGGTACAGTTACAATAGGAAGGTGACACCATGAGGAGAGCAACAATACCAACCAACCAGAGCCCCAGGGTCTAAACCACCAGCCTGGGAGCGCTTAGGGAGGGATCCATGGCTCCAGGTATATATGCAAGGGAGTTATATATAAGTGGGAGAAGAGATCCTTGGTCCCATGAAGGCTGGGCGTTGTATGTGGGTGGGTATTCGAGGGTGGGGAGGTGAGATACGGGGGAGGGATAGTGAGTTCCTGGGAGGGAGGGGGGAAATGGGGTAAGGAGAGAACATCTGAAATGTAAATAAAATTTCCAATAAAAACAAACAAACAAACAATAGGAAGGTGAGAAGAAACCGTGTTGGACAGAATAAATGTGAAGAGGGATACATCAGCTAAGGCCGGATATATACAGAGAAGTAAACAAAGAGATCAAGGAAGGATGACAGAGACAAGCTATGAGCTCAAAGAATGTTCATGGACTTTTAAGGCTGGAGCTTAATCTTAGGCTCAGTTACTAGTGACTATGGAATTATAAAAATGAAATGGCAAAAACATACACAATAACATTTTTCTCATTGAGATGGACAAAAGATGAAAGTTTCCAGTAATGAGCAGAGTCAGAGACTTTAAAAAGAGTGGCAAACTCAAGGAAAGACAGTGACAAGGAGAGAACAGAGTTTTGATGATGGTCGGTATCGACCTCAATTATCAGAAATGTATTTTGTCTTAGGGGAGAATTAACTAGAAGAGACAGTATTTTGAATAATAAGTAACCATCTAGGCTCTGTCACTATGGTGTTCCATCCTTAGCTTATTGAAGAATATTTAAATTATATAAGCATACTTACATAGACAAAAATCTACATTTATAAAGCCTATCAAACAATTCATCTAAAAGAGGTTTCATGGCCTATCATCATATTTTTCATTTACTGACATGATATCCGTTGGAAAAAAAATAGTTGTATTATAAATAATTATGAGCCTTTATTTTGTCATGAAATCAGGAATGGTAATTTTGGTTAATTAAAGAGATGTGGAATGAAGAAAAATATATCTGCTTAGTCCTTTCTTTCTTTCTTTCTTTCTTTCTTTCTTCTTTCTTTCTCTCTCTCTCTCTCTCTCTCTCTCCTCTCTCTCTCTCTCTCTCTCTTTCTTTCTTTCTTTCTTTCTTTCTTTCTTTCTTTCTTTCTTTCTTTCTTTCTCTTCTCTTTCTTTCTTTCTTTCTTTCTTTTCTTTCTCTCTCTCTCTCTCTCTCTCTCTCTCTCTCTCCTCTCTCTCTCTCTCTCTCCTTTCTTTCTTTCTTTCGCCAAGCAGTGAGGAAAGTATCTTGGCTTAAGCCACAGCCTTGTCAATGTGATCACTTGGTTGCTAGAAGAACACGAAGATGGATGGTCATGAGTTCAAATCTCAATTACAATGTTTGCTAGCTCAGTAACCTTGGAACTGACTGTTAATTAAGCTATGGGAGTCACATCATTTTCATCTACGAGGGAAATTAATGACAGGATTGGGTAAGAAGCAATGATAATGTATGTAGTTTCTAACACATTGTCTCGGGTAGCAATGATAGGTTTCATAGATTTTTGTGGATTCTGGGCTGCTAACAGGCATTTGAAGAGAAATTGCTTAAAAATGCTTTTCAATGTGCCATTACAATTGATGCGTTTCTGAGACTCTGATCTATATTTTTCTGAGCAAGACAGCAAGCGATTTTCACCTCCCCTCCTAGGGCTTTATGATAACAGGTTTTGCTTGTTCTTGATTTGGGCTGGAGGTGGTGAAGTATTTCATGGGACAGAAAGCACAGCCTTCTATTCTGACAGCCAGCAATTCTCTTCCTGCAGCAGACAGAAATTTAGAGAAGCACACATACTTCATTCATTATACCTTCCAAGAGGTAGATTCTATCACTCTAGAATCTAGAGTGAACATTCCACCCGAGAAGAAAGAGAGACATCCATTTTACCTTTAACATCACACAGCATTATAAGAGAGAACCAGAGAGGCACAAGGTGAGACCTTATGTTGTCTTTAAGTTGAGAAAGCTGAGTTCCCAGCTTTCATGCTTGGAAAGAACATTGTTGATATTGATTAGGAAAAGCCAGTGGAATGTTAAAATTATGCAGCACTTCTGCTGGTCTGCTGCAATCCATGCACATAATGTGTTATTCCTAACTATGCATTGTTCTGTGGAAGATAAAAACAAACTGATTGCTTCCCTAACCTCTTCCTAAAAGGCTGACTGGTGATTCATCTTTAAACTTACTTCAACGACCACTCTCATTATTATTTTTCTTTTAAATTTTATGGTTTTTTTCCCTGAGAGTCAAAAGGTTCTTTTTATTTAATAAAGAACTCTTTGTATGAATTCTTGTTGGGCATGGCTTCTGCGGTATGACTAGAATGACTCAAGCACTCTCTGGTCATTCATTCACTGGTCAGATTTATCAGAAAACAATTCAGTTGTTTGTGTGGCTCAGTGTGGAGAATAATGGAAAGGAAGTTGTGCTTAATAGTCTACATCTTCAATATTTATCAATGTGTATCTGCATACCAGTTATGGATTAGGTAGGAATCATGTACCCTTCCTGGATCGATGTTAAGGACTTGATCCCCAGGTGAGTCCAGTTGGGAAATGTCGTTGATCTTTAAGAGATGATACCTAACCTGGAGACCTAGCTTAGCTAGAAGAGTGTTTACCTAGCCTTCAGGATGCCCCAGGCCCATTCTATAACACTGCGTAAATCAGGCATGGTTGTGTATATCTATAATTCCAGGGAGGTAAACGAAGAACCAGAAGTTCATAATTATCCTTGGCTGTATGACAAATGCAATGCCAGCCAGCAAAGGATTCATGAGCGTTTGACTAAAAAATAAATAAATAAAATGGAGCTAGGGTCTATTGGGAAGTCTTTACGTAATTAAAGGCATATCCCGGAGAGTACTGCGGAAGCTTTCCCATCCTGTCTTTCTCTACTTCCTGGCTTGCTGTAACACCCATCACCACCATGATATGCCATTCTATATCAATGACCCAGTGAAATGTTGCTACTTGGATTAGACTCTACAGAAATGCAAATCAAAGAAAACGATTTTTCTTTTTTTAAATTATTGTTTTATTTATTGACAATCCAGCCATTGCCCCTGCTCCCACGACCCAGTTCCTTATGTCATTTCTCCTCTGCCCTGTCTCCAAGAGGATGTTCCCCCATCCAGGTCTCCCCACTCCCAGGGGCCTCAATTCTCTCTAGGATTAGGCATGTCTCCCACTGAGGCCAGACCGGGTAGTTCTCTGCTATATATGTGTGAGGGCCTCAGACCAGTTCTTGTATGCTGCCTGGTTGGTAGCTCAGTGTCTGGGAATTCCCAGGAGTCTGGGTTAGTTGAGACTGCTGGTTTTCCTATGAGGTCATCCTCCTCTTCAGCTTCTTTCATCCTTCCCTTAATTCAACCATAGGGTTCCCCGACTTCAGTCCAATGGTTGGGTAAAAGTATCTGCATCCATCTAAGTCAGCTGCTGGTTGGGCTTCTCAGAGGACAGCCATGTTACGCTCCTGTTTGTAAGCATGCCATAGCATTAGTAATAGTGTTAGGGATTGGTGCCTCCCCATGAGACAATCCCAATTTGGGCCAGTCACTGGACAGCTGTTCCTTCAGCCTCCATTTTTGTTGCTGCAGTTCTTTTAGACAGTGACAATTCTGAGTCAAAAATTTTGACTGTGGGTTGACAACCCCATTCCTCCACTTGAGGCCCCATCTATTACTGGAGGTGGACTCTTCCAGTTCCTTCTTCTCACTGTTGGGCATTTCAACTCACCTCCCAGGTCTCTGGTACTTTCTAGAGGAGAGGTTCTGCCCCCTCCCACTGTCCCCCCACCCACTGTATATTATCATTCATTCTCCTGGCTCTCTGGGCTTCTCTACTGTCCCCCATACCTGATCCTGTTCTTCTTTTCCCCTTCCCCACCACTCTCCCATCCAGGTACCTCCCTCCCTCTGCCTCCTGTGATTATTTTCTTCCCCCTGCTAAGTGGGAGTGAAGCATCCTCACTTGGGCCTTTCTGTTTTTTTAAACTTCATAAGTTCTGTGGGTTGTATCCTGGGTATTCTGTACTTTGGGGCTAATATCCACTTTAGAGAGTACATACCATGCATAGCCTTTTGGGTCTAAGTTGCCTCAGTTAGGATAATATTTTCTAGTTCCATCTATTTGCTTGCAAATCTCATGATATCCTCCTTCTTAATGGCTGAATAGTATTCTATTGTGTAAATGAACCACATTTTCTGTGTACATTCTTTGTTTTAGGGACATCTGAGTTGTTTCTAGCTTCTGGCTATTACAAATAAGGCTGCTATGAACATAGTGGAGCATGTGTCCCTCTGGTATGGTGGGGCACATTTTGGATATATGTCCAAGAGTGGTATAGCTGGGTCTAATTTTATGAGGAACCACCAGATTGATTTCTAGAGTGGTTGTACCAGTTTGCAATCCCACCAGTGATGAAGGAGTGGTCCTCTTTCTTCATGTCCTCACCAGCATGTGCTGTCACTTGAGGTTTTGATCTTAGCCATTCCGATTGGTGTAAGGTAGAATCTCAGGGTCATTTTGATTTGCATTTTCCTGATGACTAAGAACTTTGAACATTTCTTTAAGTGTTTCTCAGCCATTTGAGATTCCTCTGTTGTGAATTTTCTATTTAGCTCTGTACCCCATTTTTTAATTGGGTTATTTGATTTTTTTGGATGTTAGTTTCTTGAGTTCTTTATATATTGTACATATTAGCCCCTTTTGGATGTGGGGTTAGTGAAGATAAATGGGACCTCATGAAACTGAAAAGCTTCTGTAAGGCAAAAGACAGAGTCAATAAGTCAAATCAGCAACCTACAGATTGGGAAAAAACATTTTTCTTTATGTGTTAAATGCCTATCTAATTCCTGCTGATTGATTCAGATATACAGAGAACAACACAACAATTTCTTTGCATAGCCCTGGCTGCCCTGGGATTGTCTCTCTGCCTCTCTCTGTGTCTCTGTAGAGCAGGCTGGCCTAGAAGTCACAGAGATCTGACTGCCTCTGCTTCCTGAGTGCTGGATTAAAAGTGTGCCTTACCACCACCCAGTTGTCTGCACTTCTTTTTCAAGGTATTTAGTCTGAATGTGAAATGTCCCCTATAGGCTCCTGTATTAAAGGTTAAATCTTAGGACCCTAGCTGGTGGAAGGAAAACTATAGGAGGTGGAACCTCGGTCTCAGAGAACAGGTTCTTGGGGGGCATATCTTACTCTTGGGCTCTTGTAACCTCATGCACTGTTTCATGTTTGAGAGTTGCTCTGTTCCACACACCTGTTGTCATGGTGTTTTTCTGTACAAGCTAATGAGAGCAAGTGATTTTGGGGCGAACCACCTGAAGCTATGAGCACTTTCCTCTCTCCTTCTCCTCCTGCTGTTCCTCCTTCTCTTCTTTCTCCTTCCCCCCACCCCCGACATGTTTTGAAGTACTGTGTTATATAACCCAGGTTTACCTTATTATTATGTATAGCTAAGGATGATCTTGACCCTTGATGCCAGATCTCCCAAATTCTGGGACCAAAGATATGTTCCTCTATACTGTCGCGTCCGCCTTGACCAGCAATTAAGACATGACACGGTCAGATCCTTCTTAATCAGCTTTATTACAGGAACGAATCTTGACTTATGGATGGTGGCCCCCAGCAGCAGAAACGAGCTGCTTATATATCTGCCCAAGGCGGGCTGGGTGACATGTAATCTCAGGATAGGTTAAGCTGCCAATACCTCATTAGCATAAGCCCTCTTGGGAGGGCCACGAGGCTGACCAAGCATAAAGGACTTGTTTACCAGTTTAGCCGAGCTGGCCTAGCTGGAAGCCAGCTGCCTACGTCAGGTGCTAGTCATACGACTTTGCAACTGTCCCAGGTGCTATCTTAAACACGGCTGCCTACACTATACCAGACTTTTCTTTGAATAATTCTCTATAAACATTTTTAGAAACATTCAGGTGATTGAGACAATATGGGGTATATGTATTGCAGGTAGCTTGTCATACTGTGTGGTGACTCCTTGGTCAGTTTTGATTGGCAGAGATTCTTTCACAGTCTTTTATGGTTAAAATGTGTGTTTTTAATTTAGAAAGTGCTACTTACATCAAAGTCATGGAGATATATTCTCTTATATTTTCTCAAAGGAGCTTTACATTTTTAGCTGCCATGTTTATGACTGAAATCTAGTTTAAGTTAAAATTAAGGTTAGGCTCAGGATTGATTTTTCCTCCAAGAAATTCAATAGCTCCGAGTATCATTTTTAATGGCGAGTGCCATTCCTTCCCCCAGTGAGTTGTGGCAGTAAAGTCTTAATAAATCAGGAAACCTCATGTGTGTTTGTCTTTTTCTGGACTCAGCATTGTTTTCTATTGGTTTATCTGATACTGATAAAAATAAGAATGTTGTTCTTATTTTTATTTTTACTTATGTGTAGATGTGACCATCTGCATGTGGGGATATACATCTGCAGGCAGGTGCTGTGAGGGCCACAGATGTCAGATCCCCTGGAACTGAAGGTATAGGTGGTTCCGAGTCACTGTTGTGAGAGCCTGGAATCAAACTCAAGTCCTTTGGAAGGGCAACAGTGTTCTTTTCTGCTGAGCCATCTCTCCAACCCCATGATGTTATTTTTAACTGTTCTCTTTCTCCTGGATTCTGATAACCATTGGACCCATCGTTTTTAATCATCTCAACCTCACTGTTTAGAATGTTTGTCTGATAGTGGATAATTGATATATGCTCAGGCGGTTTAATGCTTTTATTTATTTACTTATTTATTTACTTATATTTTTGAGAATTTCATACACAAGGACAATATTTACATCATTTCCTCCCTCCTTTCTCTCCTCTGTCCACCCCCCCCAACTAACTCCTTAATTTACAACCCTTTTTCTTTATTATTGTTACATATATACATTTATGTGAATATGTAAATAGAAATACAGCCTACTAAGTCCATTTAGTATTCATGTATGTGTGTTCCTAGGAAGGACAACTTGCGAATTGATGATTGATGAGGGGGCTCATCCCTGGAGAATGACTGATTATTTCTCTCACAACGCCCATTCATTGCCTGTAGTTCTTCATCTAGGGATGGGACCTTAAATACAGACTTTTGATTATGAACATAGACACACGTTTTACAGTTTGGTTCACTTGGTATTTTACTCTAAGGAGTGACATTCAACTTTTATCTTTCTCCAAGTGTGTACTTTCTTTGCTCCCCAATACTGACTAACCCATCTTTCCTGTCGACTTCTTCACACACTAAATGCCCCATTTGTCTTGGATCTATGTAGACTATTCTTTCCCATTTAGACTATGTAGTCTATTGTTAATGGTTTTTCACAGTAACAAATAGTGCTACTGAAACTCCCATTTTCAATGGAAAAATATAATATGCAAACAGAACAAGAGTGGATTGTAGTTATTTAATAATTTCCCATTAATTGGCTGCTGAAATGATTTATTTCTAAGTTTACGAAGAATTTTCTATTGTAGCCTGTATTACTAATTAGAAGAAAAACTTCAAAATCTTGCATCTTATTACCAAATGCTAGAGATTAACAATACTTTCTTATTTTAAGGGGAATTGCTAAATACTGTTAGAGAAATTAAAGGTCTTTTAAAATACTGCCATTATCTACAGACCATTCTGGTTATTTAGCATAATATTAAAATGTGTTGCTGGTAATCCCTATTTATGTGTTCTTGTGAGTGGTGTGTCATCTATATGCTTTAAATGGATGCTTTTTAGGATAAGGAAAATTCTGTCTATATTGAAGCTTGAGTTTTAACTTCTTAGCTTACAGGTAGGTAAATTGTGGAATCGTTTTTTTTTTTTTTTTTCTAGGCTGTGTAAGCATTGTTTGCTAAACATTTTCATTGAATTTAAATTTTTAGATCGACAATGATTATTTTTATTGGTTAAATTTATTCTGTGACCATTTCATACCTGTAGATAATGCAGTTTGATGTCTCACATTCCATTCATGGCCACATGACCAAGCACATACATTGTGTCATTTCATTGCTAACATTCCTTTCCTCTTTAGTTCCCTTGGTCTCTCGCTATCCCTGTGCCTCTAATCTCCTGATTTTAACCTGGACAATCTGTGTCCCTATGGGCTTGGAAGTATTCTTTGGAGCTTGGCTTTATAAAACAGAAGGCAATGACTGCACTTCCCCAATAACCCATCGGTCACCAAAAATTCAGCAGAGTCAAATGGGACCCACAAATCCTTCCCTGATCCATGATTGGCTATCGGCATGACTAGTCTTATGCATGCCTAGTGTGGGCAGTGACAGCTGCTGCAAGCTCAAGTAGGCAATGTTTTTTAATTTGTTTGTTTCTCATTACATAACTAATATTTAAACAACATGATCTCAAAATATAAATTTTCCTTCCTATCCAAATTCCTTCTTCCTGACCATTTTTTTCTGTTTTTGAAAAGAAGCTTCAAAAAAAGAAATATTAAAGAATTTTGATATTTAATTTAAACCATTACAATAGCTTTTTACTATAAGTTACTTTTCTGTGCTATATGGTTACTCTTTCCCACTGTGACACTTTTAAGTGACAATATTATTTAGCTCTGCATTAACATCTGAATGCCATAAAGTTATTTATTCTAGTATTTTTTGAAGCAGCCAAAAATAATTTAATTTTAATAATTATAAATTGTCCTGAAAGAAAATGGTAGAAAAGCTAGACAAAGAAATAGGTCATAAAGATGATCCAAATACAATTTTAGAACTTAAAAGTAATACCGAGGAAATAAAAATTGCAAGAGTAGATGAATTCAGATGTAGTTTTTTAAGCTATAATTCTTTCCTGAGCATTTTGGGTGATTACTGGATCTAGCAAGCAGCAAACCAGAAGATCATCTGCCTTGTCAGAGATGCCAAAGTGGCATTGCAAAAGGGACCAGGGATACTGCTTGGTTGAGATTACTATAGCTTGCAACCATCACTGACATGCCAACTGGTACCATAGTCCTCACACTGGGAATTTGAATCATAATATAATGGGGAACATTGCTTTTGTCTTTCTCATTTCTTTAATGGTGATACAAATCATTGCCATTCCCTGTCCATAGCAGGTGTTACTCTGCAATCTGTTTATTCTTCTGGTTTAACATAGAGGTAGTTTCAAGGCTGCCACTAGAACATCTCCACATGATTGTTGCTGTTTTCGATACAGTTCTCAGGCCCTTCTGTGGGCTGTGATAACTGCAATTACTACCAATTTCGATATTTATGTATGAATGAATGAACTAAGTCTTGTGGGGACTCCCTTTGTTATCTGACTTCCATGTGTTTTCTCTTTAATTGGCAGCCATGATGAAGTTTGGAGTTTCTAGGTTTCAATGTCAACTCAGAAACTGTAGTATCCAAAATGATCTTGAAATATCTGCATGTATGACACCAGCTCCTGGGAGCATTGTCAGCTGTCAAACCCTGTATTTTGATAGAAGAGAGAGAAAGAGAGAAGGAGAAAGAGAGAGGGGGGAGGGAGAGAGGGAGAGAGGGAGAGGGAGGGAGGGAAGGAGGAAGAGAGAGAGAGAGAGAGAGAGAGAGAGAGCTCTTAAATCAATAAAGTCTTCAGGCTCCATCCTGTTTGTTTAAGCATGTTGAGCATCCAGTACCATCTGTACTTCTATTTTGGATTTTCAGTTACTTAAGCAAACAGTTTCTTTCTTCCATATTTCTTACACCATGTTTTTGATCGTGTCATGTTATGATTTTGCCCTTAGGTACATTGGCCTTGTTGGAGCAAATGCAAATCCATCCAGAGGGATGCATTTTATTTCCTGGGACTAGGAAACCTGGATGAACATCTTCAGTGAACACAGCATATGCTGAACTGGTGTGTTATAGGGGTTGAATGTATCCACTTACACATTGCTACTTAAGATTTTCACATTTGGGTTCTGACCTTGATTTAATGCACCTGAATGATATGGATACTTAACTTCCCTTGAACTTTCAGGCATTGGTCTTAAAAATATTTGTTTATTTGTATGTATATGAGTATCTGCCTGCATGTAATCATGTGTGCCTTCTGCATATCTAAAAAGGTCAGAGGAACTGGTTCCAAATGGTTGTGAACTGCCATGTGAGTCACCATGTGGGATCTGAGATCTGGGATCTGGTAATTGAATCCAGGTCCTCTGTGTTCTTGCCTGCTAAGCCTTCTCTCTAGCCCCCAGACACTGTACTTTTTACATTTTAAGTTCAAATTTCTCCCATTCCTGTGCTAGAGATAAGAGATTAGTTGTATGTGGATGATGAAACCCTTTGACATTGGTTTTTGAGTCATGTATTTTATTGGCTCTCACCTGCTCATTATGCTTCTCTATATGGCACATGGGTCATGCTCGTAAATATCATCCAACACTAGGGTTGCTATTGCTTCTCCATTTCTCTTAAAGCTGGTTAATTATGTCTACATTCTGCTGCATTATTGGGATATATTTTCACAATCCAATCAACACCTTGCACCAAAGCTTTAGGTCGTTGCCTGGTACTAGTGATGAGATTTGCATGGTCAGCCAGGTCTGAGTGATATAACTCCAAATTTTTCCTCTTTTCACAATACCCTTGCTCATCTTCAGTACCAACTGGTATAAAATAGATAAAAAAGAAACAGACACTTGGATGTAGGAAGCCTATAACTGATACCAATAAAAGAAAAACAAATAATGAACCAAAAAGAAAAAAAAGAAAACTAACAACAACAACAAAAAAAAAAAAAAAAAAAAAAAAAAGGGAATGGCTGAAAGGTACAGGATTGAAAAGTCAATCTACTGGAAGTTCCAGAGTCAATACTATTAGAGATTATTTATTTATATACTTATTTATTGGCAATGAGTCAAAATGTCTAGATCTTCATATCTCTACTTCATTCAGTTGCCAAATGCTGGTGGTTGACTCAGTGAAAGGAATTGGATTTCTGTAGGTAGGACAGATCCTTGAGGAGCTGACAGCTGGGAGGGATTTGCTGACTGCACTCTCTACAGCTGAGTGGAAAGTATTTCCTGGAAGGTGATGACTTCTGCATCTCTGCATTGTGTTTGCATGCGGGCTGTGAGGCCATTATGGTCCAATCTTTCTAGCATCTCCTGTACTCAGCATTGACTTAAAAATACATCCAGCAAAATACACATTCACAAGAGTAAGAGTCATTCATTTCTCCAACTTACTTTTTTCACGTGAACTATCTATGTATCACAGGACCTCAGGTTTGCTTTATATAATTTTTTTGTCTGATAGTTTGTATGTTTTTCTGTCTTCTATCTTTAATATGGTAATGCTCTCTGACACACACATATCCTGCTGACTGGCTGTGATATTCAAATGAATAAAAACTAATTTCAAACATACATACTTTGTAAATGGCAAAGTCCTGTACCAGTGTCACATGCTAACGCTAGAGATAACTTCTTCTTATTTTTTTTTAACTAATTTATAGGGCTAGGTATCTAGGCGAAGATAAGAGGGAGAGGTATGTTTTTCTTAACTTCTTATTTTGCTGCTAGTTTTGTGTTTTGAAAACAGCATTAGAGCTGTGAGAGGGTAGATATAAGCTTTTTTCTCCCTGTAAAATTCTCTTTTTCACAAGTAAGAAGACATTTCTGTAGGGTGAAAGTATTCATGCTCCCCCAAATGAGCTATATGAGGAGCAACTATAGGCTTCTGTGCTAGTCAGTGAATTTCTGCATCTCAGAAATCCTGATGTGGTTAGCATCATTCCATGGTGCCAATAAAGTCCAGAATGTCTCATGATAGAATCCTTCTAGTCATCATAAAGGGACTCAGACACCTTCCGATACCATATGCTGGCAATAAGTCTAGCCTAACAGCTACACCGGTGGTCCCTTCATTGCTTTTAAGTCACTCCTTAGCATCACAGATATCCCTCAAAACTATCATTTAGCTGTCACACATGTCGGCAGAGGTAAGATAAAAAAATGATAAATGATCAACTGGACAAAAGTAACAAGTGTCCTCATGCCAACTCTTATGCTCTAAAGATATAGGCCTTACATAATATTAGCATGAGAAAGACCAAGGCAATATTCACAGTGGAATGTCCTCTGTTTCTGTCATTGTTTCCTGTAACCATGATCCCCACCTACTTGACTTGTGGAACTGAAATCTTAGTCTTGAAAGGGCTACTGTAGAGAAAGCTTCTGGAAGAAGAAGCTTTAGATTGGCCTAGCAAAATAGTGACAAGAAGTCAGGACTCCCTGGTATCCTCTGTATAAGAGACTTAAATTTGCCTGCTGTAGGCCTACTGGCTTGCTGTCACCAGAATAATGTGTTATATATTAGCTTGAGATTGGTCACACTCTGCTATTTCTTTGAGTTGTGATGCTTTGTGGCTCTGTGGTCTAAACTGTCCTTTATTGCTTCAAGCTGCCCACACTTCCATTGCCCCTCTGACCTTTTCTATGTTTCTCATCAGTTAAAAACACCCTACCTTCTTGGTGTTCTCCAAATCTACCAACCTGTTCTTTCATTCCCCTCCACCAACTCTGCCAGGGTCCCTACATCTCTACCCTCCTAAGTTCAAATTATTCTCTCTTTCTTTCTCCTATCTTTGTCTCAGTCTTTGACTTTGTCTCTGTTTGTGTCTGTCTGTCTCTCTCTGTCTGTCTCTTTCTCTCTCTGTCTCTCTGTCTCTGTCTCTGTCTCTCTCTCTCTCTCTCTCTCTCTCTCTCTCTCACACACACACACACATACACACTCACACACATAAACATACAAAACAAAAATGGAGTGCATTTTGTGTTGGCCTACTACACTTTGGGCTTGGGACCTGCCCAGGAGTGTGGTCAGTATACCAAGTCCCATTCTTTTCTTCTTCCCTGTTAGACTAGAAAGAGCACCGTTCTTTCCATCTCTCTTTATCTATTTTACTTTCCTTTATAGCAGCTACCAGTCTATGCTTATTCTATATGTGCTCAGCAATTTATCTGTTAATCACATATTTGGCACTCTCTCTGGAATGGAAACTCTATGGTCCAAAGATCATGACTATTTTTTTCAGTGATTCTGTGAGGCAACAACTCAAATGTTATTGAATATTAAAGTCTAGGCAATTTTTCCCTCAAGTCCAATTAAAATGTCCTTCATTCCATGTAAGCTCTCTCTCATCACCAAATCCTGCATTAGACTTTTGATGTCTTATATTGCTTAAGTCTTTCTTAAGGCAATGGACACTCAGCTTTGCCACTGGGTTGGAACAGGTGGAACAGCCATTGTCGTTTCAGCTCAGATGCTGTGCTCCTCGGGTGTGGAGTATGACTTAATTTTGAATCCTCTGTAGTAGCAGAACTGTGCTTTGTACTTATTAAGCATTTGGGTGATAAGGGTGTATCTGAAATGTTAACAATTTTATTCATTTGATCATTTTTCAGAGCCTAGTCCTTAATGCTCTGAGTGCTGAGGCAAAACGGAAAACAAAATGATAAAGAAACCATGGGTAAGTCATTTTATATTATGTTCCTTTTTAAGTTACTATTTCACATAAGTTAAAATTACACATGTCTAATCCCAGCAATCGTTTTGAATGATAGATGTTACTCTTCATAATTAAAGAATGAATGAACTGGATGCAGGGTTTTGACATTTCCTTTCTCCTGATTCCTAATCCTCATCTCTCTAAGCCATCATGCTTGTCTTTAGCAATGTGCCATGTGTTTGCACAAGATGCTAACATCCAAGAACAATGGTTGCTTTAGGATAATCGATGCTTATGTTTGTATGACTCAGACAAACATGCTGTGTGCAGTGGAGTCTGCTGACTTGGGTGGTTATCTCTTCCCATCTCCCCAGGGCCTCTGTGTAAAAAGGTCAGTTGAGAATCATCATCAGCAGTACAGTCCAAATGGATCCCTCCAATGCTTCCCTCCAGTCGGGTTTTTTCTACCTGTTTAGCCCTCATTGGTTTTTTTATGGTCTTTTGCCTTCAGAGATCAGTTGAATCTGTGGTTCCTCCTTGAATATCACACTCAGGCTACTGAGGCCACTTTGCTTTTTACATAAAACAGTGGAAATTAAGAATTTGTCTCCTTTAACCACTAACCCATAGTGTGTATGTGTGTGTGTGTGTAGGTGTGTGCAGAGGGGTAGTTCTTTACCAATAAACACCAATGAGCTTAGAAATTCAAAGACTGGCTCCAGTCTCAAAGAGGCCCAATGCCGAGGTAGAGTTATCCTTTGGATTGCTCTGTGTGATCAAGTTGTTTTGGCTCTGGAAACTTGATGTGAAATTCCACATGTGATTCATCAGTTGAGTTCTTCCTCAATACTTTTTAATTTTCCCTACTCAGTAAGAGTTTTCAACTCCAGATTTAATAAATCTCTACTTACACAGACCTTCCTCTCAAAGACCTCCTTCATGGAATCTACCTAGAGATGGTCTGTTAGAAGGGACTCATTAGTTAAATTAGTTCCTGTCTCCAGTGAAAAGCATTTTCCAACTTGATGCTGTTTCCCATTTTCAGTTCTTGAGATTGTGTCATAGATACCACTTGGATGGAGGTTGTAGCTTAATCTAGAGCGGAAAGAATAAAAGGGTGACAGAGTTGTTTAAGCTGAGTTTTGTATGCGGGTGCTCAAAGTATGCACATGTTCAGAGCAAAACTGAGCAAGTCGTGAAGAATTTATTTTTAACATCATCCACCAGTGTTTATTGAATCTTCAGTGTTTATCAAAAATTCATCTTTTTAGGGATTCTACTAAACAGTCTGCAAACAAAAATAATACACAATTCCTTCCTTCCTTTGTGGAATTAGCAGTGTGTGGAGCACGACAGATAAATGAGTACTAAAAAAAGCTGACTAGGTGGCAACTGAGTTCAGAAAAGGTTAGTGTAAAATGAATGGAGACCAGAAGAGGAGCTATAGAGTCTGATAGGGGAAAAAAGGAGAACAAACAACAGAAAGGTTTCTCTAAGGAGATGTTTTTGAGTTTGTTTAGAAGGAGGAAGAGAAATTACCAGGCTAATAGTGTCCTAATAAGAAATACATATCTAATTATTTCTTGAAATTATAATATAATTATATCACTTCCTTCTCCCTTCCCTCCTGCCAAACCTTCCTTGTTCTCTTTCAAATTTATAGCCTCCTTTTGTATGAATTGTATATATATTGTAATTATATATATGTGTGAATTATATATATATATATATATATATATATATATATATATGTGTGTGTGTGTGTGTGTGTGTGTGTGTGTGCATATATATTCTTTAATAATTGCATACAATCTGAAAAGAGAAAGATGTAACTTATTAAGAAATTAACCTGTATTTAATTACTGTTACCTCTCCTATAATACTTCCTTTCCATTTTGAAATGATCTTCAATGCAATTGATCCTGAGATTTAAATGCTAAAACATGTAACATTTTCCTTTCTGTGAGAGTGAGACTGAAATGCCTGGAGGTGAGGAACAAGGTGGAGTATGGGGGGCAGAAGAGTTGCAGCTAGGAAGCTGATGATGTCTGAAAACCTTCTGAGTTTGGAATAGCCCATCAAAGCAGCCATATGGAAGACAGAAGAGGCATGTCTCAGAATGCTCTTCTCAATATCTAATTTAAAGGAGTATATGCAGAGGAAAAAGGTAGAAAGGGAAGTTTAGAATGGCTAAGTCTGAACTGTTTTCAATGTAGCAGCACAGGTGAAAAGCAGATTTTATTTGATTTAAAGAATACAGAAATTGACTTTCTTCTTTATGCTTCTTCCTCCTCTCCTCTTACTCCTCCTTCCTTTTCTCCTCTTCCTCCCCCTTTCTTCTACATTTCAGAGGATGCAAAATAAAGCAGAATATTTATTATGGATAATTAGAAGCCTTTGTAAAGCCTCAGGGTATATGGGAAGGAGCTTATAGGGTGTAAGGGAGTGTTAGCTGGGGCCAACAGGAGAACTTAGCTTGTGTATGTATCGGAAGCTCTTACTTAAATGGAAAGGTAACAAGTTTGGAGTGGAGTAAAGATTAAGTGGAAGCTTTTCTATGTCATCACAGTGACAGTGCTGGTGATAGACAAACCAGAGTCTGTCCTTGTGTCAAGAGTTCCCATTGATTTCTGGGAAATGTGACTCACTATGAAAGACTATTAGTGGTCTTACCAAATTTATTTACAGCAGAGACTACTTGGCTTCTGGTAGTTTGCTTATTTTTTTTTTCTTCTCTACTCTTATGCTTGGCCAGTGAGGAGTAGGACAATGTCATGATTTATATAATTTAGATAGTAATGCATCAACTCCTTGACACATCTAGACATTTGTTAACTAATCTATGACCTCTGAGTTCTCATGTGTGTTTCTATAACCTTGTGCTTTTCATGATCTTGACCTAGACTCCACTGTTGAATAAAGGACCCCACATTCTCATATTCTTTGTCTTCTGAGTCAGTTCTATCCTATAGACTAGATCCTCCTTCTTACTTCTGAATTAGTTACTTCTTGTTGCTGTGATAAAATAAAATGATCAAAAGTGACTTATGGAAGAAAGAGTTTAGTTTTGCTTTGTGATGCCAGAATTAGAATCCATAACGGTGAGGAGGTACAGTGACAGGTGTCCAAAGCTGACAGATCACATCTTCAAAACTAAACAGAAAGGCTGAACCGAAAGTTGGGCAAATATATGAACCCTCAAAGCCCATACAGATATGTGGTTGGAATTCTAGTGCTCATTTTAACTTCCTTTTAAGCATTAAAATATGTATTCCATGTTATTTGCATGTTTTCTGATGTCTTGACACATATAGGAAAATTCTTCATATACTGAAAATATTAATACTGGATTCAAAATTTCTAACGCTGTCTTGATTTTTGGATTATCCTTTTGATGTAATTGATGTCTCTGCTTGATATCTTTTAGGATTCTACAAGTGTCATATAATCATGCTCATATTTTGTGGTTTGTGTTTCCAAAGTTTCCTTCACAACCAACTAGATATCTTGCATATTGCTTGTTCAAAATCTTGTTTATTGACTCTCTAAAAAAGTAAGAATATGGGGAGGATGTCAGTGGTGGCTGAAGTGACATAGGATGAAGATCGTGTAGCAGAAACTGAAAGAAAAGGATGAAGGAAGGAAATACTATAACATTGATGTTCTCAATAATTATCCATCCAATTCCCAGCGCATGCTAATAGTAGGATACTATGATTCTTGAGACAAATGGGATTTTGCAGAGTTTAATAAGGCTTTTTTTTATTATTATTATTATACTGGGAGATGGTTTTGCTGAGGAACTACTACAGTTCATAGCAATAGCAGGAACAGCAGAACTTGTGGGGTTGTGATGAGTAAGAGAACCACTTGTAATGTTCCGTAGTGAGGTTTTGTCCCTTTTCTGATGCTGACTCTTCAGGACAGAAATTTCATTTTATTGAAGATAGACTCCACAGCTAACCACTGGACTGAGGTCAGGGACCTCTATGACAGAATTAGGGAAAGGACTGAAGGAGATGAAGGGGACTGGCTCTGGAAAGTGACTGGTTCAGATCTTATATTGATGCATGTTTGAGTCAATATTTAATAACCAAATAATTAACTGTATAATTTCATTTTACTGTTTTTTCCTGAGTAGCTTGATGTTCACTCAACAAGGGCCATGCATTCTCAAAAAATATTAGTTTAGGAAATTCCAGAGTATTGGTTAAGTGCCATTGTTGAGACTCTTTAGGGAAATACGATCAATATGGTATAGATGAAT
Source organism: Mastomys natalensis (assembly GCA_021653895.1). Classification (NCBI taxonomy): domain Eukaryota; kingdom Metazoa; phylum Chordata; class Mammalia; order Rodentia; family Muridae; genus Mastomys; species Mastomys natalensis. The sequence continues at coordinate 506,832 of JAJTUV010000581.1, read as the reverse complement.
TTTTATTCTTTACAAACACACACACACACACACACACACACACACACACACACACACACACACACAAAGTTTCTATGGATTTGCTATACATTTGCTGAATTAAATATATTGGCATCTAAAGCACTGCTTTATATAAATATCCTTGAAAATATTTGACAAAACAATCTGGGTACCACAACCTAGCCAAGTTGATATATAAAACTAAATGTTATAGGAAGTTATTCTGCTTATTTTGCTTGTTAAAAATAAAACTGACTTTTAAAATAAGTACAATTTAATGATAAAATTTGAAGTAATTACAAATATATAGAAAATCTAGAAAGGCAGAACAAAAAATGTTATTCTTGTCAATCTGATGTCCCATCTCTCTTGAGTACTCTGGGTTAAATTTCTTGCAAATCTGTTTTTGTTTTGTTTTGGATACATGTGTTCCAATTAATGACCAAAAGCAGGAAAACAATTGTCTCAGTATATGCAAATTTTGTATCAGTCCACTTTGACAAATATCACCATCCTGTTCTGCATGCAAAGAATCTCACTTAGAAGCAAACTTTCCATTCATTTATGGGTTTTTTTGTTTTTGTTTTTTTTTTTTTTTGTTTCCAGGCCATCTATTTACTCTTTACTTGATTATTATAACCTTGCTAATTTTAAAGATCATAGCTGTTATTTTGTAGAATATTCCACTTTTAGATATGTTCAATGTCCTAGGATTATCACACTTAATTCTTGCATCTTTGGGAGGAATAAAAAAAAACAAAAACAAAAACAAAACAAAACAAAAAAAAACAAACGGTGCTTGCTTTTTGTGTCTCATCAGGTAATTCACAATTTTGACTTGACCAACTATAATTAATGTTTAATTCAATCATTTGTTTATGGTAGCATGTTCTCTGTCTTACCAATGTAAGTTTATCTTTCTCAACATATAGTTGATAATCAGGTTGTAAGGGTATACTTGAAAATTGTATAAATGTCTTATCTTTATCTTATCAAACGTTTAATTAAATGGGGAATTATAATTTTCATTTTATTACAATACATTTTATTACATTGGTAACAATAATTATTATCATTATTCATACTTGGATCATTCTCTATGAAACAAATGTGGGCCCTTTAATGGCTTTTATATTAGCTTAACATTAATTATCCTTTCTTTTCTCTTCTCTCTTCCTTTTCTGTCTCCTATCTTTCCTTCTCTACTCTCCCATGTCTTCCTTTTTGTTTTTTCTTTATTCGAGATGAGGTCTTGAAAAGTGGCCCAGTCTGGCCTCTAATTTCTAGGATCAAACAATCCTTTGTCAGCTTTCCCAAAAGCCGAATATATAGGTGAATACCTGGTTCTTAGCTTTTCACTATCCTTGAACAATGCCTTGGTCTCTCATGGAAGTTATTTTGTGTTTTAATGTACTCTGTTTCATTACTAGAATTGCCTGGGTTTCTTCAAGGTGTTCTAGTCTCATTTAAAAAGTAACTTAATATCTTGAATGTAGCTAAGTTATTTGAGGAAATTTCTCTCTGAATTCTTGGTGAATAGAATTTGGTAATATATAAATAAATGATATCTTTATGCATATTTTTTCTAGTTACCTCTATGTTTATAATCAAAGATAAGCACCATTGTCACCATTTCTAATAGAATACAACAGTGGTGTATTTCCTTCCTTGAATACATGTACTAGTATCATTCTGTGGCTTTCAAATATTATTTGAAAATTTGTCAATGTTCAAAAGAATATGTATCTAGCATTAGTCTCAGCGGGTACCTAAAATCTTGTTGGTTTATATAAATATAACACTCAACATGTTAGGTCTTTTTAAAGTTTTCATTAGTAATCTTTAGAAGTTCAACTTTGGGAATTTTCATTCAACAATTCCAGAATCCCGTTGTATGAAATCAAGCAGACAGTTACTTAAACCTATGCTAGAATAAAGTAGATGTTGACAAGGGAAATATGCAATGATTATAACATCATACATTTCTTTGTCCTTAACAATTCATCCTCGTGTTTGATAACCACAGTGACCTTGAGAGATGGTTATTATCTCTATAGAGTACATTCTATAAGAAATGTACTGAAATAGGAAGAAATAAAAAGGCCAACTTAGTAGCAGGCAATTGGTATAGCTACATCTTAAAGCTAATTTTATTTATTCCCAAAGCTTTTCCACGAATCAGTATGCTTTAGTGTTACTTGATTGCCAGTCCCAGGTCCTCTGACTAAACTGATCATTTAAACCATTTTGAAGGCTTTAAGTGGGTGAGGAAAAACAGCCGATTAGTGCTACAATTACTAGCAATTCAGCAATTTGCAAAATTGACTGAAAGAAGTTGACCTCCCATTTCCAACCTGCAATTTTTGTGCATGCATTTCTGTGAGCAACTAGAAAAAAAGGGAATCAACACGGACTCAGAGACATTCATTGATGCCTATTGTGACTTTCGGAGACAGTAGACCTCTTTACTTAGTATCTGTCACATTAAGTGTTGCCTGGTGTTGTTGACAATAAACCCTGCTTAGTCTCTCCTGTTTGCTTCTGGTTCCCTGAAAGAGATCTTAACAATCTGCTTTTCTCTTTTGGATTCAGAATCCGTGTTTCCAAGATAAGATGTTTTGGCTCTATTGTTTCAATATCACTGAGTTAGAATAAAATATATCACATATAGAACTATCAAGAAATGTTTCCTGTACTTACTTGTGAACCCAAGTACATCTAGGATGTATTGATCTTTATTCTGCTCTCCAGTACAGTACAGAAAAGCTATTAACCACTCTATTCCTCATTTTCTTTATATTTGAGCCAGAGATGGTAGTACATGTCTATTAGAGTTAGGACACTCATGAAATGAACCAGTCTATAAAAAAAACATTTAAGATAACACAAGACACACAGTAAACTCTTGCTCTGTGTATGTTCTTTGCTGTCCCAGAACTCCATGGAGGGTATATTCTTGAATTTACCTGTGTTTCTCTAGTCAACTTCAGTCTGTGATATGATCTTTTATGATCTTTGTACTTTTCATTTTTCCCCTCCCCCTGCCTCCAAGAGGGTGCTCCCCCACCCACACACCTACCCCTTCACAGAATCAAGGGCCTCCCCTCCCATTGATGCCAGATAAGGCTATCCTTTGCTACTTACACAGCTGGAACCATGGGTTCCTCTATGTGTATTCTTTGTTAATCCCTGGGAGCTCTGGGGGTCTAGTTGGTTAATATTGTTCTTTCTATGGGGTTGCAAACCTCTTCAGCTCCTTCAGTGCTTTTCTTGTTGTGGGGTTGTAGTGTGTGCGGTTCTGTTGTTGGGTTGAATTGTGGGTCCTACGTCTGCCCCCCCCCCCGCCCCAGGGTGGGGCTAGGGCCTTGGTTCAGAGAGGCAGAGACGTGGGATGTTGAAGGTGTTCACTCCACACTGGTGCTGGGTGAATGCTGGACTCTAAGAAGCCTCAGGTCTGTTGGGGTGGAAGAACACAGTCTGAGGTCTGACAGGGAAGGGGAGAAACTCTGACTGTATCCTGCAGGGATGAGAGTTCTGGTCGCAGCGACTTGCTTGGCTGGGTCATGGCTGATTCGGCTTGCTTGGGTTGCTGGGCCTCTGTGGCTGGAACTAAGAGAGGTAGTCTTTGAGAGATTAAGTGGTGGTTTGGTAGTGGTAGTTGATAACCTTCTCCACTGTTCCCCAAAGAAGAGAAATAGGCTATGGTCTTAAGATATTTATTGTCATTTCCGAAAATGGATGAAACTACACCCCATATTCTCAGGGCGGGCCTGAGATTAAATAATACCTTTTGCAAGGTTAAGGTCTGGGAAGGAATGTTTAATTGGCTATGCCCTCAGGGCCTTTAAGGTATCTCATTAATATGGAAATCTGTCTTGAGGCTCTGTAGCGCTGTAGTCACATTCTCTACCTGTGGAGGGGCTAGGGGCATTGTCCTACCTGCCAAAAAGGTGTAGATCGATGGAGGTCTTTGGCCTTGTGTCAGGAGCTTGTTGTCTGGGAGGGTGGCGAAATGCATGCCATCCCTTGCAGGGAAACCTACAGGGTGTCCGGCCATCTCCAGCCGGTGCTCAATCAGAAACCATGCTGTCCTTTTACTGTCTGACACCTTAACTACTTCATTGGGGTCCCCGTGCTTAGTCTGATGGTTGGCTACAAGCATCTGCATCTGTATGATCTTCACAATTTTGAATGGTGTAATTAGATGTTTTAATAAATATGCCCCCCCCTCCTCAATTTGGATGTCTCTGGATATATTCTCATGATTTTGAAAATCATAGGAATGAAAAAATCATTCACATGTTGATATCCACAAATTTCTACCAATATAAATATGTTTTAAAGAATAAATAACCATGAACCACAGGATACATCTTTACAAAAGTATTCTGATCAATAAATATGCAAAACTGAGAGAGTGATCATATCAGTACACAGCAGTAGTAATTTCTACCAGTTAGATTCATTGTCTCCTGCAAATGTTCATGTGCAAACATTTAAAGAGAAATGGGGATATTTACACTGTTTCAAAACATCTTTAAATAGTTTAAAATACTGCAATTATTTTTGTATCTTCTCACAATTCATTTATAATCTTCCAAGAAGTAGAGCTTATTTATTTTTCCTGGACAGAGCAGGTATTGGTAAAATATTGCAGGGAAAAATAGTTATTTTATGCTGGAGATATTTGGCAGATTTCTTCTTAAACAATAACGCCAATAGTAGTCATGGGTGCAATATGAACAGGAAGTCAGTCTCTGACAGGACTTGGGAATTTCCTTTTAAAATGCTTTGAAAAAAGTATCAACTAGGAAACATCAGAGGACATCTAGGGAAATAGAAGTGAGGTAGAAGTCTCTGGTCGGTTAGAAGAGACAAAGCCAGGAATATGGTTTCATACTGTTATAGACCTTAAACAGCTAATAAGTATGTAAATATTGCCATAATTGTAGCACTTTCCCTTGGATAGCACCTGAAACTTGAGATCAAATGGACACTTCCAGGGCAGTGGCTAAAGAGATATAGTGAAATGGCAGATGGTACAATCAGATCTCTGAAACCACATGATGGATGTGACATAGCATACAATGACCTGAAGCAGACACCGATGTTTGAAATCTGTGTATGCTATGTGAATTTCTACTAAACTGTGCACACCTTGGTAGAACTTATGTTTCAGTTAATATTTCTCTCAGAGAAATTTATATATAAACAAATAATGGCATTTCACCCTGCAATATGCTTTATACCTCAATGTATCAATTGCATCACAATAAATTAGTTTTCACAAGTGTTACAGCAAATCATTATAAGTTAAGAAAGACAACATTTGCTTTTACTTGCTAAATTTAACACTACTGTTCATGGTAGTGATTTGTGAAAAAGACAATATTAGTGTGGTACTAGAATCAGCCAAAGGATTTCCAAAGGGTATAATAATGTCCTTTAACAGGAAAGACTCATGATTTCCATTGACATGTCTCTATCGTATTGTTTTAGTTCTTTTTTGGAACATTTTATGACCATGATTACCCTTTCTACACTACCTGTCTTAGACGCAGATAATATTAGCAAAACAGTTTCCCAGTAACACATTGTGCCAACCAGCTAAAAAAATACATACCAAAGAGAGAAACTACAGCTGTATGATAAATAAATAAATAAATAAATAAATAAATAAATAAATAGGAAGAGAAGAAACATTGCTACCTAAAAGTATTTGTAATGTAGAGGGAGTTTTGTGAAGAGTTTTTTAGTTAAGTATATAATACAATTTGCTGCCATATAGTTGTGACTTATTAAATATACACTGCAGGACAACACATTGATTTCCAAGTCTATCCAGAAATACAATTTTATAATTACAAAAGGAAGCAATAGACATTTAAACTTTTGTTGAGTTTTGATTTCTATAGCAAATCTATGTGAGTTTCCCTTTTCTCCCTACCAGCTGATCTCAATAGCCTTGTCTTTTCTGTGGGCTTTGATAAGTGATGAGATTGACTATTGCTGACAGTCATCAAGCTTGGGTTTTACTGAACAAAGCAAGGCTTTGGCTGAGTGACTGAATTTCATACATAGAACTTCCTTTGATAGTGATGCCAGTTTGGAGATGGTCAGAGAGTCTGATTGTTCTTTTAGTACCTACATTCATCCTTTCAACACATCTTGAAAAATAAAGAAAATATAATTCATTTCAGGTTTAGGTCCATCTGCCATTTAGCATTTTTTTTTTTTTAAAAAAAAACGTGTCTTCTTTCCTATAAAAAAAGAGAGAGTGCAATACTCATGGGAGCAAATACGGAGACAAAGTGTGGGACAAAAACTGATAGAGGGTCTGTCCAAAGACTGCCTCACCTGTCTAGCTTCTGGTTATTATAAATAAGGCTGCTATGAACATAGTGGAGCATATGTCCTTGTTATATGTTGGAGCATCTTTTGTGTATATGCCCAAGAGTGGCATAACTGGGTCCTCAGGAAATACTATGTCTAATTTTCTGAGGAACCACCAAACTGATTTCCAGAGTGGTTGTACCAGCTTGCAATCCCACCAACAATGGAGGAGTGTTCTTCTTTCTCCACACCCTTGCCAGCATCTGCTATCCCCTGAGTTTTTGATCTTAGCCATTCTGATTGGTGTGTGAGGTGGAATCTCAGGGTTGTTTTGATTTGCATTTCCTTGATGACTAAGGATGTTGAACATTTCTTTAAGTGCTTTTCCATCATTCAAGTTTCCTCAGTTGAGAATTCTTTGTTTAGCTCTGTACCCCATTTTTAATAGGGTTATTTGATTGTCTGGAGTCTAATTTCTTGAGTTCTTTGTATATATTGGATATTAGCCCTCTATCAGATGTAGGGTTGGTAAAGATCTTTTCCCAATCTGTTGGTTGCCTTTTTGTCCTATTAACAGTGTCCTATACCTTACAGAAGCTTGGCAATTTTATGAGGTCCCATTTGTCAATTCTTGATCTTAGAGCATAAGCCATTGGTGTCCTGTTCAGGAACATTTTCCCTGTGGCCATGTGTTTGAGGCTCTTCCCTACTCTCTCTTCTATTAGCTTCATTGTATCTGGTTTTATGTGGAGGTCCCTGATCCACTTGGACTTGTGCTTTGTACAAGGAGATAAGAACGGATCAATTTGCATTCTTCTACATGCTGACCTCCAGTTGAACCAGCACCATTTGTTGAAAATGCTCTTTTTTCCACTGAATGGTTTTAGCGCCTTTGTCAAAGATCAAGCGACCATAGGTGTGTGGGTTCATTTCTGGGTCTTCAAGTCTATTCCATTGATCTTCTTGCCTATCTTTGTACCAATTCCATTCAGTTTTTATCACTACTGCTCTGTAGTACAGCTTGAGGTCAGGGATGGTGATTCCCGCAGAAGTTGTTTTATTGTTGAGAATAGTTTTTGCTATCCTGGGTTTTTTGTTATTTCAAATGAATTTGAGAATTTCTCTTTCTAACTCTGTGAAGAATTGAGTTGGAATTTTGATGGGGATTGCATTGAATTTGTAGATGTTTTTTGGCAAGATGGCCATTTTTTCTATATTAATATTTCTAATCCATTAGCATGGAAGATCTTTCCAACTTCTGAGATCTTCTTCAATTTCTTTCTTCAGAGACTTGAAGTTATTGTCATACACTTTCTTTCACTTGCTTGGTTAGATTCACACCAAGGTATTTTATATTATTTGTGACTATTGTAAAGAGTATCATTTCCCTAATTTCTTTCTCCGCCTGTTTATCCTTTGAGTAGAGTAAGGCTACTGATTTGTTTGAGTTAATTTTATATCCAGGCACTTTGCTGAAGTTTTTTAAGAGTTCTTTGGTGGAAGTTTTGGGGTCACTTAAGTATACTATCATATCATCTGCAAATAGTGATATTTTGACTTCTTCCTTTCTAATTTGTATCCCTTTGATCTCCTTTTGTTGTCTAATTGCTCTGGCTAAGACTTCGAATACTATATTGAACAGGTAGGGAGAGAGTGGGCAGCCTTGTCTAGTCCCTGATTTTAGAGGGATTGCTTCAATTTTCTCTCCATTTAATTTGATGTTGGCTACTGGTTTGTGGTATATTGCTTTTACTATGTTTAGGTATGGTCCTTGAATTCCTGATCTTTCCAGGACTCTTTTACCATGAAGGGGTGTTGGATTTTGTTAAATACTTTCTCAGCATCTAGTGAGGTGATCATGTGTTTTGTTTTCTTTGAGTTTGTTTATGTAGTGGATTACATTGCTGGATTTTCCTATATTGAACCATCCCTGCATTCCTGGGATAAAGACTACTTGATCATAATGGTTGATTGTTTTGATGTGTTCTTGGATCGGTTTGTGAGAATTTTATTGAATATTTTTGCATCAATATTTATAAAGGAGATTGGTCTGAAGTTTTCTTTCTTTGTTGGGTCTTTGTGTGGTTTAGGTATGAGCATAATTGTGGCTTCATAGAATGAATTGGGTAGTGTTCCTTCTGTTTCTATTTTGTGGAATAGTTTGAAGACAGTTGGTATTAGGTCTTCTTGGAAAGTCTGATAGAATTCTGCACTAAAACCATCTGGTCCTGGGCTCTTTTTAGTAGGGAAACTTTTAATGACTGCTATTGTTTCCTTATGGGTTATGGGACTGTTTAGGTGGTTTATCTGATCTTCATTTAACTTTGGTACCTGGTATATAAGAAATTGACCATTTCATCCAGATTTTCAATTTTGTTGAGTATAGGCTTTTGTAGTAGGATCTGATGATTTTTAAAATTTCTGTTGTTATGTCTCCCTTTTCAGTTCTGATTTTACTAATTTGGACACTGTCTATGTGCCCCCTGGTTAGTCTGGCTAAGGGTTTATCTATCTTGTTGATTTTCTCAAAGAATCTGCTCTTGGTTTTGTTGGTTCTATGTATAGTTATTTTTGTTTTCATATGGTTGATTTCAGCCCTGAGTTTGAGTATTTCCTGCCCTCTCCTCCTCTTGGGTGTATTTGCTTTTTTTTGTTTTAGAGATTTCAGGTGTGATGTCAAGTTGCTAGTGTATGCTCTCTCCAGTTTCTTTTTGTAGGCACTTAGAACTATGAGTTTTCCTCTTAGCACTGCTTTCATTGTGTCCTATAAATTTTGGTATGATGTGTCCTCATTTTCATTAAATTCTAAAAAGTTTTTACTTTCCTTATTTCTTCCCTGACCAAATTACCATTGAGTAGAGCATTGTTCAGTTTCCACATGTGTGGGCTTTCCATTTTTTTGTTATTATTGGAGATCCACCTTTGTCTGTGGTAATCTGACAGGATGCATGGGATTATTTCAATCTTCTTGTATTTGTTGAGGCCTGTTTTATGACCAATTATATGGTCAATTTTGGAGAAGGTACCGCTGCTGAGCAGAAGGTATATTCTTTTGTTTTAGGATGAAATGTTCTATAGGTAACTGTTAAATCCATTTGGTTCATAACTTCTTTTAGTTTCACTGTGTCTCTGTTTCCATGATCTATCCATTGCTGAGAGTGGGGTGTTTAAATCTCCCACTATTATTGTATGAAGTGCAATGTGTGCTTTGAGCTTTAGTAAAGTTTCTTTTATGAATGTGGGTGCCCTTGCATTTGGAGCATAGAAATTTGGAATTCAGAGTTCATCTTGATAGATTTTTCCTTTGTCAAGTATGAAGTGTCCTTCCTTATCTTTTTTGATAACTTTTGGTTCAAACTTGATTTTATTCGATATTAGAATGGCTACTCCAGCTTGTTTCTTGGGACCATTTGCTTGGAAAATTATTTTCCAGCCTTTTACTCTGAGATAGTGTCTGTCTTTGTCACTGAGGTGCATTTCCTGTATTCAGCGAAATGCTGGGTCCTGTTTTCTTATCCAGTCAGTTAGTCTATGTCTTTTTATTGGGGAATTGAGTCCATTGATGTTAAGAGATATTAAGGAAAAGTGATTGTTGCTTCCTGTTATTTTTGTTATTAGAGGTTGAATTATGTTTGTGTGGCTATCTTCTTTTGAGTTTGTTGGAAGATTACTTTCTTGCCTTTTCTAGGGTATAGTTTTCCTTCTTGTGTTGGCGTTTTCCATCTATTATCCTTTGTAGGTCTGGATTTGTGGAAAGATATTGTGTAAATTTGGTTTTGTCATGGAATATCTTGGTTTCTCCATCTATGGTAATTGAGAGTTTTGCTGGGTATAGTATCCTGGGCTGGTATTTGTGTTCTCTTAGGGGCTATATGACATCTGTCCAGGATTTTCTGGCTTTTATACTCTCTGGTGAGAAGTCTAGTGTAATTTTTATAGGTCTGCCTTTATATGTTACTTGACCTTTTCCCCATACTGCTTTTAATATTCTTTCTTTGTTTTGTGCATTTGATATTTTGATTATTAAGTGATGGGAGGAATTTCTTTTCTGGTCTAGTCTATTTGGAGTTCTGTAGGCTTCTTGTATGTTCATGGGTATCTCTTTCTTTAGATTAGGAAAGTTTGTTTTCTATAATTTTGTTGAAGATATTTACTGGTCCTTTAAGTTGGGAATCTTTGCTCTCTTCTATACCTATTATCCTTAGGTTTGATCTTCTCATTGTGTCCTGGATTTCCTGTATGTTTTGGGTTAGGAATTTTTTGCATTTTGCATTTTCTTTTACAGTTGTGTCATTGTTTTCTATGGTATCTTCTGCACCTGAGACTCTCTCTTCTATCTTTTGTATTCTGTTGGTGATGCTTGGATCTATGACTCCTGATCTCTTTCCTAGGTTTTCTATCTCCAGGGTAGTCTCCTTTTGTGATTTCTTTATTGTTTATTCTTCTATTTTTAGATCCTGTATGGTTTTGTTTAATTACTTCACCTGTTTGGGTTTTTTTTCTTGCAATTCTTTAAGGGATTTTTTGTTTTCCTCTTTAAGGGCTTCTACCTGTTTACCTGTGTTCTCCTGTATTTCTTTATGGGAGTTATTTATGTCCTTCTTAAGGTCTTCTGTCATCATCATGAGAAGTGATTTTAAATCTGAATCTTGCTTTTCTGGTGTGATGGGGTGTCCAGGACTTGTTATGTTGGGTGAACTGGGTTCTGATGATGCTAAGTAACCTTGGTTTCTGTTGCTTACATTCTTGTCCTTGTCTTTAGCCATCTGGTTATCTCTAGTGCTCCCTGCACTCACTGTTTCTGACTGGATCCTGTCCTTCCTGTTTTCTTAGTTGTGTCAGAGGTCCTCAGAGTCCAGCTGTCTCTGTGATCCTGTGATCCTGCATGTCAGAGCTCCTGGGAGTCAGGCTGCCTCTGGGATCCTGTAATCCTATGATCCTAGGGGTGTTAGAGCTCCTGGGAGTCCAGCTTCCTCTATGATCTTGGGCGTGTTAGAGTTCCTGGAGTTCAACTTCCTCTGGGTGTTGAGGGATTGTTTGCAGAGATAGCACCCAAGGTCTGCTCAGTGCACAGGCTCAGATCTGAAGGAATCTGTGCCAATGGGTCAAAGTATGGTGTCTTCAAGGGAGCAAATCAGCTAGGAGTCAACTGCTCTGGGTGCAGTGGATCCTCTGGGACGGGTCTGAATAAGATGTCTTCCCGGGAGCAGACCAGCTATGAATCTGCCCAAGCAGGAAGGACCACGGGGAAGGGGCAGAAAGGGAGTGGTGTTCAGAAGGGCGAGGTTTTGGTGGATGATGGGTCCCTAGTGAGCCACAGCTGGTCTCCCAGCTGAAGTTCTGGGACTGCAGGTCGTGGAGGAGGGTTCTTACAAACTGCTCTGAGTGCACCAGATCCTCTGGGATAGGTCTGAATATGGTGTCTTCCTGGAAGCAGCATCTTTTGACTTTAATGCTCATTTATTTCTATAATAAGAATAAAGTGGAATTATTTTCCAGGACAGAAGAAAGTATACTCATCTATTGTTCTCCTTGGTACTGATAAATAACTTATGGAAAAAAATGAACTCCATTGGCAGTCATAATAGAAATTATTGAAAATAATTCCTTGGAATTTATTTAGTGACTTTTTTCTGCAACCAGTGTAGCTTATGGCTTGGGAGCTCATATTGAATAGGAGAGAACTCACTAGTAATATTGGTTATAAAACATAGCACCAAATTGCTTTTGTTATACTTACTTTATAGTGTAGCTCTCATTCCACACTAGAGAAATTTCTTAGTGTGGCAGATGGAAGTTAACAAAGACTCACAGCCAATATGCAGAGAATAAATGACTATGGACTCTCAGCCTTGGATGAGATAACCCTCAGTCCCTCCCCTCAAGTCCCAAGGAAGAACATGGAAGAAATGACAGAAAGGTTTAAAGAGCCAGAAGACAGCCTATATCCTGGAGTTACTATTGATGTGATGAAGCACCATGACCAAACTCAAGTTGGAGAGGAAAGGGTTTATTTGGCTTATACGTCAACATCACAGTCCATCACTGAAGGAAGTCAGGGCAGGAACCTGGAGACAGGAGCAGAGGCCGTGGAGGAGTGCTGCTTGCTGGCTTGCTTCACATGGCTTGCTTAACCTGTTTTCTTATAGAACACAAGACCACCAGCCAAGGATGACAGCATCCACAATTGGCTGGGCCTTCCCACATCAATCCCTATTTAAGAAAGTGCCTTACAGGATTGCTTACAGTCTGGTTTTATGAAGGCATTTTATCAATTTAGGTTCCCTCTTATCTAATGGCTCTAGCTTGTGTGAGGTTGACATGACTCTATTTAGCCCAGGAAGGTTTCTGGAAAAGAAAACTGTCTGATCTGAGTGTGTTGATGCACTCAAGAATTCAATTATTGTACCCACATGCTTAACAGCTACAGAAGAGCAAGCCAGTCATTATTCCAGTGTGGCATAAGGAAGGACTCATGTAGTTCCACTCCTAACTGAGGGAGTTTGGTTTTTCAATGGTGCCTGGAGAGAGTTTCAGTTTTCATTATGGGTTTAGTGTCTGGTAGACTGTTGATATCTGGTGGATGGCCCTATACCTATGTGCACAAGGGCAGCAATAATTGATTGGACTCACCTAAGGCAATGTGATTCAACCTTGATATATGAAACACACACAAAATGTAGAGAGAATGTAAATAAATTTGACCTTTAATGCAAAGCCGCATAACTGGTAAAAGTGCTGAGAACTTGTGACTGCTGAAAATGTACCCCCAAAGAAGACATCAGTATCACTCTTTCCAAGGCTTAAGGAATTTTGTGAAGAGGGGCCAAGAGTAAGATCCAAAGGATTCTGAGGAATATTATGGTCAGATTGAAAGTTTTGACCTGCACTCTTTCTGACCTGGGATGGTTTGTTCTTATTAGGCAACCTGGTAGTGCCCTGATCCTAAATAGTCATCTTATTGACACTGAACTCAGTGCAGACACCTAATCTTCATTACATTCTACAGCACAGAATTCCTGGTTGCAAATTGTCTTCTTGCTTCAGCTACCTTAGTAGCTGGGACTACAGACATTTACCACCCCACTCAGCGCGTGGAGTGCTATGAAACACTATCTTCTTAACATGTCCTAACCATTGTACTCGTGAACTCAAAGTACCTGTGGTAACTTGCAATTGGCCTGTATATGATTGTGCCTGTCAAAGGTGGAGGTCACTGTGAGGTCCCACCTCTTCCTGTGTTATTGACACTTAATGTTTACTGGAAGAGGAAGCCCAATTTCTCTTTAGTAATGTAGCCATTGATAAGTTGTCCAAGCTGTAGTAAATGACTCAGACTCTGGGCCATAAAAAGGTACTTATTATCAAAAACATGTCAACATTGAAATTAGACTTCAGAATTTATATTGACTAGTTTACAGGATATAATGTAATTATAACATTTACAATGTCAAATATTAGTTACTTGATGAAAATCAAGAGAAGACATATGCAATACGTAGGGGACATTTGACAGACTGGAAATATTTATCATTCTGGAAACAGATAATGAGTTTGCTGAATGGACAGCTAGATTGTAGGTGTGTTCTTTTTACGTTCTGGATTATTCAAAGTGGAAAAAAAAAAGCAAAATACAGGGAACAAAAAGAGAGGTGTATCATGAAGCAAACATTAAAACCCCAAAAGACCTATTAACCCTAAAACAAAGTCAGGTGAATGAAAAAAAGTTTCTTTAGAAAGACTTGAGTCAACCCAAAGGTAAGTTGTCAAATCTTCCAGGCCCTAAATCCCCAAGATCACAGTGGGCTTTGTTGGTGGTTCGTTTAGAAAACACTCTACTGCTGTATAAGAAAGAAACATTTTTTTCCTCAGACCTCTGTGCCTCAGGCTCACAATTCTACTACCCAGAAAAAGCTGGAGACTGCACTCATGAATCCAGTGGAACTTTCTCTAGGCAATGACTGGCTGAGGAATGGTCACATGACCTAATTTTGGCTAACAGGACAGTGGTGGAGGAGAAGGCATAATAGTTATATCTGGAAAGGTCTTTTGCTTTGGAATGAAGAAGCAAAGTATATTGTTTTCAAATGAAACAAGAGATCAACATAGTAATAACAAAAAGGGCACCACCCCTCAAAGTATAATATGTTCTGTGGATCACTGAGGGAAGACTCATAGGAAACACAGGTCCCTGAAAATATTATGCTTCTTGTAACAAAACAACCCTAAAGTCCACTCTACACTCTAACTTTTTGTTAGGTGAACCAATACATCTTGTATTCAGTCAATGTGAAACTTCTTTTGTATGTTTTTGTTGCTGTTGTATAAAGCATCATTTATCTGATTGGAAGAAACATAAAAGAGAAAGAGTAACATACATAGATTAATCAATTAAATCATTCACTGAACATTTGTCTGCTTCTGTACTGTGCATGGCAATACAGTTTGTAAATATGTAAAGCAAAAAGTACACATAAATATACATGGATATTTAAAGTAAATATAATATAATATGTGCACATAAGGAGAAGGACAGCTACACTGGGGAGGAAGAAGGATAGGGGCTTTTAATATATATAGATATATGAAGAAGGATAGGGGCTATATATATATATATATCTCAGAAATATATGCATTTTATGTACAAACATATATACATAGAAATATATGTCATATAGTATATAGGTACATACCACTTTAACAATAAAGGTTATTTAAAAATTAAAAATCATATATTTTCATAGAAATCTTTGCTCTCTCTAGTATTATGGAATAAAGAATCAGTATTGTGTCTTTGGCTATAGTCCACTGTTGAGAAGCTCTCAGCAGGAATACAGTCCAATTCTGTAGTCTGGCTGAGGCTAGATTTCCTATTTCATTATCAGAAAAGAAATTATAGAACAAAGTGCTTCAATAGCCTAGTCTTTTCTGGAACATTCATATATACAGAGTAAAGAGATCATATATGATTTTAAAAAGAAAAAAGTCCATCTACTTAGTTCACTCTGCAGAACGATGTCTCATAGGGACATTGTACTGGAGTATAATAAAGATCTTGTTTATCAAGGACAACACATTTTAATGGCTTGGGAATTAAAATCTGTTTTCAGCAACCCCTTTGCCCTGATGCAGTAAATTAAATTTAATGCTGACAGGAGTAATACACATTAGGCTCCAGAGCAATAAATTTAAGCACCAAATTAATGCAACTGGACTGAAATGGAGGGTCGTGCAAGCACATTATGGACAGTACAGGCACTGGTAGTAATTGTTCTTTTTGTAATGGGGGAGGATCAGATCTAAGAAGGAGAAATACAAAATCAACCGCTGTCTATGAAGCCTCTGGGATTGTGGGAGCTGGATCGTATGTCTCCATACAATTTCCATTAGCAGTATTTTATGAACACCTTGTTAGTCCATGGTGCTTCAGCAATACTATCTTGAAAGATGATCAATAGAAAGACATTGTGAACATTGGATGGTTGAGAAATCTGGAAGCAAAATGTATACTTAACAAGAGGATTCATTTTTACTTTTTTTCTGCATCATAAACATAAGCTGTTTTAAAAACAAATACTTAATTTTCAAACAATGTAGATTTTATTTTTGTTTGGATTAAATACTCCACCACATATTTACAGTGTATTCAAAGCAGTCATCAGTGGAGATAATCATTTTGCTTACCTTACTGAAATATTCCCTCTATTTTGTACTTGGTATTCCACCATATTACCAGAGCCCCTTATTTATGGAAATAGTCCCTATGCTGTGCAGTAGACATGGGATATACATTGTCAGAATGAAGGTTTGTCATCTAAGTTGACCATAGTGGCTCTTGAGATGTTTCTGAGATTATATAAGAGCAAGAGACTTAGTTATGATCAATACATCAGAAAGTAAGGTCTGCTGGGAAAATGGTGGAATTATTGTTGTTTTAAAATAGCATGTCATGTGGCTCTGACTGACTTTGAATTCACTAAATATCAAAGGATAGCCTTAATATTCTGAAATTTCTGTCTCCAGCTTCTAAATGAGAGAATCATAAGTTAGAGCCAAAATGCCCTTCAGAAATATTTAAGAGGACACATATGTTATTGAATATTGCAGTGTTTTCATACATTGCTTAGAATTAAGTTCATCTTCCTAGGACTGGAAGAGAGAAGAGTCCAAGAGGAACCTTGGCACTCGAGAGTGATGTTGTCATCCTCTATAACTCCTTTGCTTTCAGATTCCTGATGTGTAAAACATTTCTGTGTTACTTGATGTTTTTAAATTATTCTTACTTAGTGCCCAGATTTCCAATTATCCAAATCAATAAATGAGCCCAAGAATCATAGGTTTTATGTCATTTAGTCAACCATTTTTTATTTGGTCCTTGCTAACTGCCATTTACTGTGTTTGGTGATGAAGATACAACAGTATCTGAGATTTAAGCTGCATATGTTTCATCTCTGTGTAACCTAATATGAAAGCAATACTTTAAAGCATAGTGTCTCAGACCACTAACATGAGAAACCAAAGTTAATTTCAGTATATATTTACCTAAAGCATGCCACAGTGTTGAAGTAAGAAAACCATGGAAATGGTGAACAGATTAGTTATTTCTAGAACATGTAAAGTGTATGTGCTTATAAAGGGTGGCGCCATGGAATCCCGTGGTGACAGAACAATCCTATATCTTGACTGTGTTTTCAGTTACATAAATTACATGTATGGCAAAATTGCATACACACACACACTCCATACCCCCACACACACACACTTGAGTATACAAATGTAATAATGGGGCCTAATAGCTCCCTAATATTTTATAGGGTAGGCTATTCATGTTAAATTTAGTCACAAATATTGTTCTGGCTATGCCAGATGTTAACTGAGCAAAAGGTACACCACATCCCATTCTTTGTATATTGTCTCAAGCTTTCTGAGATTCTGCAATTCTTTCAAAAATAAAAATGGAAAGAGGTTAGTAACAATGATAATCAGAAGTTCCTTTCTAGGGTGGCTCTTTGAACATATGCATGTAATTCTGAATTACTTGTAATTTTATAATGTCTAACCTTTACAAAGGTATTATTAAAACTATTAGGAAAGATGTTCAGTTTTTTTTTCTTTTGGGGTCATATTAAAAAGTGCAGGCCAAATAGGCAAGAAGGAACGTTCATCATATGCTGGCCATTTCTGCTGTGTGTCCTTCCCTTTCCAAATGGATGGATACCTGCCAAAAGTATTAGTATTATTATACTTTTTTTCCTCTTTCTCTCCTATCAGTGACCACCACCTGGAAGAAAAGCAGCAGGCCAGCCCCATGTACAAGGCTTTTCCATTTTACCAACAGATTGCTCTCATGCTTTTGGGGAAAGAGCAACCTTAGAATGATGAATGCTTGTCCTATTAAAAGCTCCTCCAGCACAGGCATTATTGATAGTGTGTAAAAAAAAGCCATCCATTTCAGAGCAAATGAAAATTGAAACAGAGAGAACATCGTGTCTTTCCTCCCCTAATATATGATACTGGCTCATGAGCACTGTGATTGTTGTGAGCTGAAAACAGCTGTCCAGAGTCCTCATGACCTTCACCCACCTCCCGCTGCTGATCACAGGGACACTGGATTGGCAAGGAAAGCTAGCTCCCTAACATTGACATAATAAGCCCACAGCTGTTAACAGGGAATTCAAGCTCACTCATGGTCTAGTATTATTTTACCCCTCTGATTTATCTTCTCTCTTTCTGTACCAAAAGAATGTAGTAGTCATCTGAAATTATTCTCATTATTACTTGCAGATCATGGTATGCTTTTCCTATATCTTTATATTCATGTAATTTTCTCTACCTTAAAACTGTGTCCTATCTTTTCTGTAACTCTAATGTTGTTCTTTTCCTTCACGGTTCAGCTCAATTTTGCCATCAGAACTTCTCCACACTTCCGTTCCTCATGTTTCATGCTCTATGCATCATCAGGAAACCTGTAGTGGTTTTACATTTGTGAAAGATGTTCATATGTTATGGAATCATGGTCGCATGCATGTCTATGTCCTCATCTGAAGAAAGCATTTCTTAAGACCAGAACCTGAAACGTTTTGTATCTCTGGTGTCTAGTGCCATGCTTAGATGTTATGCAGTTAATTATTTGCTCACAGAAGGAATGGAGACTTGTGAGGTCAGAAAGCTCCAAGCTCTTGATTATTTCCTTAAGACTGATGCAATCTTACCCTGTTATCAGGAATTGGGAGCATCTGCCACTGGCAATAATCTCACTTGCCAAAGTTTGTCAACTCTGTAACAATAGTTTGGTCATTTTCTACTGAGTAATGCAGAGCTCACCTTAAAGAGCTTTGTCTAGGAAAGTGAACAACCCATTAATTCCAGGAGCATGACAGTGAGCTTGAGACCCTCCATGCAAGCCAATTCACATTTATGCATTACTCTTTTTCTGTTGCCACTGGGATAAAACCAAATATTGTTGATCATTGTCTCTTGATAGAAGAACTTCAAAGTAAATCAGCCATTTATTTAAGAGCCCCCAAAAGTACAGAGAGTAAAAACATCAGAATGAAACTCAGATTTCTTTGGAAAAACTCACTCAACGATCACAACTATTTTGACATCTGGTTAAGGATGTAAACCCTAAAAGGGGAAGGATGAAAGTGCGGCTGAATTGTGACTTAGTTCAGACAGGAAACCATTAGGAAGGCAGTATGAAAAAAGTTAACGGGGTTATTAAGCTTAGAGACAGTTAGCCAGGGCTCTAAATCTCAGCTTCATTCATTCTAAGCGATGGCATGCCAGCCTAGTCGTCTTTTTTTCTTTTGTCTATGAACTGTACATATTAATTTCCATATTACAGCATTGTTAAAAATAAAATGAAGCAATGTGTCAGAGCTGGTATCTAGTTGGTGCTCAATAGATATCTTTGCATTTACGTTTCACAATGAAGCACTCTGAGAGAAGATTTGTTATATTTCTGTGATCTTCAAGAGCATGGGAAGAATAGGAGATTTGGAAGTGGAGATGGAATGGAGGAGACTATATACAAAGAGCTAAGATCACTAAAGTGTTTAGTAGACCAGGCCTGACTTATTTCAAACAGGAATAAAACTGGGGCTCTATGTAATCTTACCTCTCTGGTGTGACAGCTTAAAATTGATCATTCTAACATCCCTGCACATGCAGGTAGTACTACAGAGTGAGCACATGAAGTTGAGAGTGAATGGTGATGGACAGGGATAGAGGAGGGACTGAGGAGTGAATTTGACTCAAATACATGATATATATATATATCATAGCTATAAAAAACTAGGGCTTTTAGACCCAGCAGATGTAAGCTTAAATTCTGATTCAGCTACTTTTTAGTTTTTTCATCCTGAAAAAACATGTCATCCCTCTGAAAGAAAGAAACCAACTATTCTGAGTCATCTTGTTGGTATTTTGGTGTATAGGGCATATGTCGCAGGGTAAGTTACTATATGTGATAATGCACATAGACAGATAACACAGTACCTATTCACTAGTAGGGCAATATTATTACTTGTTTTCTATCTAATTTGAATGTTAGGCTTCGTTTTTCATGGCAGACAAACACGTCTCAGCAATGTTAGGGATGAACATTCACAGGTAATCATTTCTTCTGGGGGAGGGATGAATTATATTATTTAGCCTCCTAATAATTTTAATATTGTCTTCATTGCCACCTAAGGGATAAAAAGGAATAAATCTGAGTCAAGACGTTCAACTTTAATCTGTTTAATTTTTTAAATAGATGCTACTAACCAACTAAATATCAACTTAATAAATGGACATATCATGTGGGATAGTTATCCATTATCCAACCTTTCTTTTATGTTAGAGAAAACAGACAACAAAGATGGAGAAAGGGTGGCCAGGTATAACTCTGCCAGGAACATGGAGGATGATACATGAGATACTTCAAATGCAGCTGTTACATGTTCCAATATCCAGGTCATGGGAGATAAATGGCTAGTGATATCCAGGAGAGACTATTTTCTGGTTAATGCAAGGTTCCCCCAACCCAGGGAATTTGTTTCTCTCCACTAAATCTCATCATTTGCCTAAAACTGACTATAGAAAGCAATTTGTTTCAGAGTTGCTTAAGTATCTTTATCCCAAATGGAAAGCTTTTTGTCATAGATGATATATTGGAAGGATAGCAATGGGCATCAGAGTCTGAGATAAAAGAGGAGGGAGAGGGAGTTGGACTTTCAAAATGTGGTGGTGGTTTGATTGACAACCCTCTTCCATATGCTCCCATATATGAATGCTTGGTCTACAATTAATAGCACTGTTTGAGAAGGATGGGGAGTTGTAGTCTTATTGTAGGAAGTGTGTCACATGAGGTGGCCTTTGAGGCTTCAAATGGCCATACCATTCCAAGTTAACTCTGTCTGGTGCCTATGGATAAGAATGTAAACTCTCAGCTTCTGCTCCAATGCTATGCCTGTCTTCCAGCTGCCATGCTTTCCACCATAACATCGTGGACTCTAACCCTCTGGAACCATGAGCCTTAATAAACTCTTTCTTGATCATGTCTTGGTATTGGTGTTTCTTCACAGCAATAGAAAGGTAACTAAGACACCAAGGTAATTGGTAATGTGTTGTATGGACCACGGAAGATTATTAACTCAGAAAGTACATGCAGGTGTATTGCATCTAAGCATCAAAGGTAGAGCACCTTGCCTCTCAATATGTGGGCATTGAGCAAATCACTTTTCTTTTAGATCCCCTTACTTATAAAAGGAGATTTCTTGAACAGATATTTCCATTGTAATTTCAGAGTCTAATATTCCTAAGTTAACTTAAAATAATGTCATTCCTTCCCTCACATTCCCTGTATATTAAAAACAGGGTGACCTAACAGAGGTCTTCTCTCTTGTTTATTCACCCCAAGCTGTTTAAAAAGTCATTATTATTCAAGCACTTGGCTATGTTACTGGAACATTGGTTCATAAGGGGACATTGCCTCTTGACCCTTGTTCTGTCCTACATGACAACTATAGAACTAAATTGGGTCAATCAGCCTGAGAAAGATATTTCATTAAATTTGCATCAATCTCCACATGATATCTGGCACCCAGATCCATTTCATTTCCCAACATCCTTCATCTCTCATTTTGAATTCCATGAGACTTTTCCCCAACCCCGGAATTATATATTCTGATTCTAACCATGCACCCTACAGTCTGAAACTTAGCAAAGTTTTTTTCTGGGACATTTCACTATGTGGCAAGAAAAGAAAACATGTAAAAGAAGGAGCACTGTCACTACTGTTCACATTAAATATTTATTTGAATGATTATAAGATGAAGATAAATTATGAGGCATCAATGTATTATATAGTGATTATTTGGTATTTTCTTCAGTGGCAGACACTACAGAACTGCTGTTTGTAATATAGATGCGTTAATTGCCACCACTCTTGTGATTAAGAAATAGTGGAGAAATAGCTGCTTTGTAAAGATATGATATTTACCACACTATGGATGCTTTCCTTTCATGCACTAGGCACTTTGGTGGGTGAAAATGCATCTTAAATAATTTTGTTTACAAATGAACTTATCTTCTGGCTGTTTGGGGAAAGCAAGAAGAACACAGAAGTTCAATAGTCTTGCTTCATGGACATTTAAAATTACTCATTAAAATGCCATCTATATTCATATCTTATGATAAAAACAATCTCTTCTGGAAGGGAGGGGTGCTGTCTTTGTGACTTGAGTCTCTTAACAGCACACACTCTCAGTCTTTCAAAGAGACTTAAGCATCCTAACCCACCTGGTTCTTTCTTCTCATTTTTTTCTGAATTTATTCTTGGTTCTCCTCCATAATAAAAGGATGTTTGTCACCCCCAGAATATTCCCTCTCCCATTCATTCAAGACCCAGACTATGTCTGAACAAACTCTAATCTTTAACTCCAGTTTCAGCTACTGAATAGTCCTTGATATCATTTATACACGTGTTGATTTCTCATTTCTGCCTTCCTTTCTTGCATGACTATATGCTTTGCCTTTATGTAACTTCCTCTGTACAGTCCATATAGTTATATAAATGTGGCCTCTTCCCTTTCACAGTGGTAAAAATCTTATATATAACAGCCATATCAAGGATCATGCTTATTTAGCCTTATCTGAGTCTTTTATTTTATATATAATAATACTTAATAAACTCTGTTAATAACTAAAATTCCATTCTATAACTCTGTTGTATAATTCTTTCAATTTAACCTCGTAAAATATGGGTTTGGTAGGTAATGAACTATTATAAAGAAAAGATGACAGATACATTTTTAAATGTTATAATATATTGATCAAATTAATATTCATTCATTTAATTCCATTTTATTTCAAATTATTCATTCTGTAATGGGTAGAGTTATCTGGGATGCTGTAAGACTTGCAATAATACAAAAAACAAGGGCAGATGTGAGTCTTCATTATGAACTCAGCTTTGCTTCTCAAGGGCAAGGACAATATCTACTAAAATTACTGTCTTGAGTATTTCTGTACTTTGTTCACTCTGTTTCGTAAACTCTTTGCTAGATAGACATTTGCAGAAGTGGGATGCTCCAATATTCACTGCAAGCTTTTCATATGGTATCCATGACCCAGGAGGTTAGCATGCCATTAATACTTATTTATTAAGGTTTCGTGGTAAAGATAGTGCTAAGTGACATTCTTATTCTTCCTTCCAAAGTCCCAAATCCTTTGAAATTGACAGAAGATGGCAGGGAAGGAATACATCAGTTTTATTATTTGTTAACGGCAGTGTGTAGAATGTTTTAGTCTGGGATCCAATATACTTCCTAATTCTTGCCTTCCTCGCTTGACTCTGCCTATCCATCACTGAAGTTTAAGCTCACTGTCAAATTTGGATTGATGAAGATGCCAACTTCAGAATGAATACTTCAAGGAATTACTAACTTTGACCTTACTTGAAATCTAGATATAGAAAAAAAAATATGGTGAAAAACTATCTGATTTAATTTTGGATGGTAGTATAACCTTGCTACTAAAATCAAAGAAAAGTGTGAGTGATACAGAGTTTGTCCTGATTTCATTTTATAACATAGATAACACAGTCTCAAACACGGATTTAGCAAAGATTTTCAAGCTTTTCTTATATAGAAAGTTAAATTTACCTTAAAGAGTATAGAGTATAAATTGAAGACTCAGTCTTCTTCAGTTCATAGATAATGTCTAAGCTGGAACTCTTTGAATCACATTAATTTGGGTATGTTTTATTTCCATTTCAATTATATTTATTATTTACTTATTTAGTTGGAGAGACAGACACGGAGAGAGAGACAGAGACAGAAAGATATATATAGAGAGGCAATATAAGAATGAGGAATGAGGTGTGTGCTCTGGTGTGCATGGTTGCATGGTTGCATGGTGCAGGTCTGAGAGCAAGTTGCTGAATCGATTCTTTCTTTCAACCATATGGGTCACTGGGCTTGAACCTAGTTCATTAGACTTAGAGGAAAGCAGCTTTATACACTGAGCCATCTTATTGACCCCATGCTTCAGTACTTAAAATTCCACCACATGGATATAAGACGTATCTCAGTAGACTAACGGAAAACACAGTTGCATTCCAAAGACCTATGCAGATGAAGGTTGATGGTTTATGAGATGACAGACAGCTGCATAAACCTGTGAGAAAATTAGGCTCTTTTATCTGTGATGATAAGACTATTGAGCTGATATGTGGAGGAATAAGTTTGAATTCTTTCTCCTTTGAGATCTAAAAGTCAATTCTAGGTATATCAAACATACAAATGAGGAAAGTAAAACATCAAGAATGTGTGTGTGTGTGTGGAGAGAGAGAGAGAGAGAGAGAGAGAGAGAGAGAGAGATCTTGTGTAAACCACACAAAGAACAGACACATGAAGGAACAGAGATGTGCCCAGTCCAGCAGGGCATTGAACAGGGTCCGTGGGACCACCTGAAAGAGAGAATGGGGGAAACAGGGACATGCGAAGAACCACAGCTTGTCTATAGGCTGATCAAATTGTTATTTTTTACTTTTTCACACAGGGGATATAAACACATAAAGGATGTGGGGAAGGGGATGACGCAAGAGTGTAGGTGTTCTCAGGGGGAGTACAGATATCTTCCAGAACAGGGTATCAGCTGGGTGAAGGTTCAGGGAACAGGTCACTATGACTCTGTCTATGATTCACTTGTTTCTTATCTAAGCTGGTACTTCCCACCAAGGCTACCTATCCACAGGTCTATGACTACTAGTTCTTATCCAGGGTGGTAAATTTCCACCAAGGCTGCCTGTTTACAAGATTTTACAGATGATCTGTTTTAGTGTTTTTCCACAGAGACCAAGACTTTGTGTTAGCAAGCATGTATGGCTGACTTAGGCCTATTGCTGATTTTAGACCTTCACTGTATAAGCAAGGCTGACTCTGACAGAGATGCATCTGACAGAATCTGAATATGAACTTTTTTTTTTTTTTTTTTTTTTGGTTTTTCGAGTCAGGGTTTCTCTGTGTAGCCCTGGTACTCACTCTGTAGACCAGACTGGCCTCGAGCTCAGAAATCCGCCTGTCTCTGCTCCCCAAGTGCTGGGATTAAAGGCGTGCGCCACCACTGCCCGGCGAATATGAACTTTTATAATCAGAACACCAAGGTAGAGTTGAGGAGCCATGCTTTAGAAGTAGATATTTGCGTAGCGAGTATGCAGTATGTGATTAGTGTAGTGGATATTAGCTGTGTTAAGCAAATTCTGCGTAGTTTTCGGTGACTTGGGAGTTCTCTATTATGTGAGATCTGTTTCCCCAAGGCAGAAACCAGCAAGGCTATTGACAGGGGCCCTGGTTTCAATGATTGTAGCCACCCGGGTAAGAGTTTGATTAGGAAAAAAGCCCTTGGCTTTGGAAAACAGGACACAGGGTTTCTAGCCTTTAAACTTAAGTTCATTAGCAGTACCAGCAGTGTTGGTGCCCAGCTGTTCAGTGGCTGAATTTTTGCTGGGACAAACCTGCAGTGTGATTTGAAAGAACCCCAGTGCTCCAGAGTCTGACTTTCCATCCTTTCTGTTCCTTTTCATATATGACTTTTCTGCTTAAACTGGTCAGAGCCTATTTGCTTGTATGTATGAACAATGGAGAGTACAATTCATACTCGGGCGGTACAAAGGACCATTCCCAAATCAATAAGAAAAAAGAGCTTAAAAATGAAGGAGCTATTCAGAGGCAAAAACTTGAATGGAATTGTTAAGTAGTGTATGAAAAGATGCTCTCCAGCTTCAGTAATCAAGAAATGCAAATTAAATAACTGGGATGATGCTTCCTGCCCAACAGCTAGGAGGACACTAGACATCTATTAAGATTAACTGAAGGAGAGGATGTGAGGATGTGAGAAAAGATAAGCTGTCACTTAGTGCCGAAGGAATGAGAAATTGGTGCAACCATGTGGCCAGGCACGGTTAGATCAAGTGGAAGCTGTGCAGACCTATGACACACAAATATGTACTCAGCAGATATCCTTTCTCATATTCTCCAGGAGGCATTTACAAAGATATTTGCTAGATCTGCTTCTCTCCTCAAAGATTCAACAACTCTGAAAGTCAAAAGTTAAATTACATGTTTACTTCAATAAAGTTTCACACTGCAGTTAAAATGAACAGGCATAATAACTGTGTACCAGTGATAAATATTAAATCAGATTAAGTGGTCCAAGATGACATAGAATAAGTAATGGTGTCATATCAGCATTTGTTTTAAAACACACACACGCACAGTATCTTGGTAGCTATATATTTTAAATATTAAAAATTGTGTGCTGAATGAGTACTCATCAATTTTGAGATAACAGTTATCCCTTCACAGAGGGGGTGGGATTGAGATATGTCAACTTGGCTACTGTCATTGCCTTAAAACAGTCCTGAAGTAATTGTGCCCTAATAGTAAAGTACAAAATCAAGGCAGGAGTACACAAGATTCCAATACATTATCCCCCTACCTGAGTATGTATTTTACATAGGTCCTCTTAAAATTTATTATTAAGAACTACATACATTTTGCAGTATGACAAAGAGAAGGAAAGGATGGGGAAATGGATGGTCAGAGAATAACAGCTGCAGAGTCAGTGTCTTTAAGAGGTTTTTCAGTGCATAGAGCATAAAAAAGTGCAGCAAGCATACCTTGTCAGCCTCTGCTTATTAGTTTCTGAGGGAATGGGTGTAAATCCTCCAAATCAATTACACTGGTGGAAAACATAGGAGTTTGTATCATGAAGATGCAGTTCCATGGGTTTTATCCCCTGCAAGAGCATATCATAGATATTCAAAATTGCCAGGTCATTGACTGGCCCAATGTATCACTATCTTAATTGACTGAATCATGAAAATACTGGCTGTAAATGTCCTGCATGGTGGAATTACAACTTTAAATGTCAAAGTACAAAGTGATTTTAAAATATGAGTGAGCAAGTTGCATTTAGAAATATATACAGTATGTGTGTATGACATATATATATATATATATATATGCATGTAACAGCAATTAATGAAAACAGAATTCATGCGAGTTTGGAAGAGAATAAGGAGGGATGTATGGATAGGTTTAGAGGAAGGAAAATGAAGGGGAAAGGATGTAATTATATTATAATCTCAAAAGAAAAAGAAAAATATTTCTAAAATAAGAGTGACTAACACTCAAAATCACCCTTAATAATGCTTTGAAAAACTCTATGGGAAGTTCATCTCACTGTGGTTGCATACAATATCTTCCCTTTTGCCTTGAAGTTTTTTCCCCTCATATCTGTTAAAGGTAGTACAATAGTGTTTAGAAAATTGCCTTACATTACTGAATGAAATTATATGCTAACAGTGTATGAATTTAAATCTTACAATAACACCCACAGAAGCAAAAAGTCTGTACAACCAGAAGTATGACCTCAAATCCGAGTCCCTGTGTCCAGGTCATTGTTGCATGCTCAGTAGGGTTTGAGTGAGGTGGCAGGTAGTGTTACATGCTATTAAAGTAATGATTTATCTCTCCTCTGTTGTTACAGACTAAGTGTGCACAATTGAATTCACATAAGCTAATTGAGAGTATGCAATTCAAATTTAAATAGAATAGTTTCATTCTTACAAAAAATAATATTAAAGAGCTAAAATATGCCAGAACCTGCTGTTTTACCATGACAATGGCAGTCTCAAATTAATCTCTTCTGGTCTATAGATTTATATTGGATTAATCCGTGGGAGAAGAGCTTGTTTTTCCCTATTATATTTATCTTGTATGAATGGATACACCTATGCCTGAAAAAGACTTTATGCTTATTCTCTACCATGTGCCTGCCTGTCTTGCACTTTATCCATGGTGGCAATCTATGGAGAAGGCACTTTAAAAGCAACATAAAGGTGTTGTCTAGCTCCATGAAACTATATTTGCAAAAACTCCCATCCAGAAACAAACCAAACAAAACAAAAAGACAGAAAAACAAAGGAGTAATGACTGCTCAAATAAACGAGGTGAAATGTAAAATAAATTAATAAATATGGAAGCCCAAACCCGACTTGAAAAACTAACGGCTTGAAAATGAAACTGAGTGAAATATGTGTTGGGAACAGACATTTGAATAATTTCAAATGTCGATATTATGCTCATCAGGGTAATAGAATATTTGGACATTACGCAGAAAACAAACATTAGGATGGAAAAGAATGAGTTCAGATTCAGGAGAGTGCTATAAACTATAATGATGATGCTAATTTAGCCGTATCTACAAGGTACAATTTAGAAGAATTACACAGTTGCATTTCCATGTAAATGTTTTAGACAAATAAATTAATATAACAACCCATGCCTAGGAGAATAATGCTTCAGTTACCTATTGCTGTGCAACAAAATCAATTAAAACTTAGCATCCTAAATTTATTACTGTTTATATTTTGGTTTGGTTTCTGCTGGATGTTCTAACACAAGTTAATTTGGGGTTTTACTGGTAATTTCTTACTTGGCTTGACTTATCTAACCTGTGGTCTGGGCTGAATAAAATTCATTGTCTTCAAATTATATGCCTGGTGACTCAGTGGTTTATCCCATGGCTTCTTCCTTTCCATACCTTATTCTTTCAGCATTCATCCTGTACCCAAGTGTTGATTTCTGCACTATTGACTGCTTGGCTGAACTATTCTGGATGATGCACTTTTTAAGATATATTTATAACCTTCATCCTTTCTACTACCAGATATGTAACAGCCATGTCCCCCAAGTTATAACAAAATTTTCTCCAGATATTACCTTGTTACTGAAAGTTTCCTGAGGCAAACCTATCCCTGGTGAAGAACCAATGATCACTTCCTTTCTTAAAGCATGACAGCTGGCTTCCCAATCAACAAAGAAGAAACTCTCATCATTTTAAGTCTGGGGGACAGAAATCACAGATCATATTTTTTATGACATTCCTTTAGTCAAAGCATATGCCACCTCAGCCTGATGAGAGAAAAAATGACCCCTCAATAAAGGGATGAAAGGTTATGAATTTATAGCTGACGTTCATCCATAACATAGCTTTACTTCAGCTTTTGGCTGAAGTCTTCTTCCCCATCTTGTGGTTTTGTGGTGTGATCCATTTTATCCTTATACTGTACAAATATGATAACTCACCACTTCTAATATAATACTGAGAATTCATAATGGCAAATAGTCTATCAATGTGTTCAGGATAAATAGACTTGACCTTATATTCTAGCAGGAAACTGATTGTGTACTTTTGTAAACTTTAAAAACACTATTTCTTTATATTCTCATTTATATTTACATTATTCGTATACTAGATATTGGCACCTGTTCAGCTTATTGAAAATCTTAAATGAGATATAAATGATAACCCTGTGCACACTTCCAGGAGCTTAATTCCTGTTTATTATTGATATCAGGCATCTATGGAGCTGTTATCTTCACATTCTACTTGTGAATTTGTATAAGTCCATTCAAGCACGGCTCTGCTGAACTGATGCCTACAGATGTTTGTAGCATTTATTGTTGTCCACAAAATTTATACATTTGTATGTTAATCTGGAGTTGACTTCTCTTTCTGGATTTACTACCGACCACACCTCTTTCCTATTTTGTACTATGCCAGAATGCCAGTTGCCAAGTTGCTCATGTTTTTACTGGCATTCTGAAGATTTGTCTTTTTGGTAAGGATTCTTTTTCAGCCTGAAATCAGTTAAAATCAGAGTTTTCCTTTGACAGTGTCCGTTGCCTTACAGAGCTTTTCAGTTTTGTAAGGTCCCATTTATTAATTGCTGATCTTAGTACGTGAGCTGTCAGTGTTCTCTTCAGGAAGGAGTCTCTTGTGTAAAGCATTCAAGGCTATTCCCCATTTTCTGTTCTACCACGTTTAGTGTATCTGGTTTCATGTTGAGGTCCTTGATACACTTGGACTTTAGTTTTGTTTTGGGTGATAGATATGGATCTATTTGCATTCTTATACTTGAAGATGTCTAATTAGACCAGCACCATTTGTTGAATATGCTTTCTGTTTTCCATTGTATAAATTTGGCTTCTTTGTCTAAAATCAAGTGTCCATAGGCCTGTAGATTTACTTCTGGGTCTTTGATTCAATTCCATTGATTAACCTGTCTGTTTTTATGCCAATGTTATGTGGTTTTTAATACTATTGTACTTTAGTATGTGGGAACAGGACTGAGGATGTATGAGAGGCAACAGAGTCACATGATGAATCCTGGGAATCAGACTCTGAAGAACAGCATCGGGATGCAAATCGGAGTTTATTGTACAGCAATAAGCTTATATATAGTGTTTGACACAATCCAAAGCTCTTAAAGCCTTGGCTAAATGTATCTTGCTACATTATTACTGTGCTACTATGAAAACCCTGACAGATGAGGTTATTCAGAAGGACCAGGGGGAGCATCAACACCTGTTAACCAATCTGTGAAGACAGGGAAGCAGCCATTACCTTGACCTAAGTTTCCTCTTTGCTTCCTCATTGGTGTTATGGGAACCATCTTAGTTCTAATGGAACTAAGATCAGAACTCTTCGAGGAGTCTCAGGAGCCTGTAACAACTAGCTGTTCCATCCCACTTTTTCCTTCACAATGTTGAGCCCCACAACCCCTGCCCCCAGTAGTATATCTTGAAATCAGAAATGGTAATTCCTCCCTATGTTCTTTTATTGTACAGGATTGTTTTAGCAACTGTGGGATTTTTGTTTTCTATATGAAGTTGAGTCTTGTTCTTTCAAGGTCTGTAATGAATTGTATTGGAATTTTGATGGGAATTACAGCAAATCTGCAGATTGCTTTTGGTAAGATGACCATTTTTACTATGTTAATCCTACGAATACCTAAGCATGGGAGGAGATCGTTCCATCATCTGATATATTCTTCAGTTTCTTTCTTCAAAGATTTGAATTTATTTTCATTCAGGTCTTTCACTTGCTTGGTTAGTGTTACACCAAGATATTTAGTATTATTCGTAGCTATTGAATATGAAAGGTGTTATTTACCTAACTTCTTTCTCAGTCTGCTTATTATTGTACATAGAAGGGCTACTGATTTTTTGAGTTGATATTATATCCAGCCACTTTACTGGAGGTGTTTATCAGCTGTAGGAGTTCCCTAGTGGAATTATTTGTGCTCACTTATATATACTATCATATAATCAGCAAGCTATATTTTGACTTTTTACTTTCCAATTTGATCTCCTTTAGTTATATTATTGCTCTAGCTAGAACTCATTGATTGGTGCCTAGGCCAATTGTCATTAGAGAGGCTCCATTCAGCAACTGTTGAAAACAGATGCAGAGACCCACAGTCAAACATTATGCTGAGGAGAGGAAGGATGGTAGGTACTAGAGGAATCAAGGATACCAGAAGAAAACCCACAGAATCAAACAACCTGGGCCCATAGAAGCCTGTAGAGACAAAAGCATCATCCAGTGACCATTCATAGGACTGACCTACCCTTTGCACATACCTAACAGTTGGGCAACTTGGTCTTCATGTGGAATTGGAGAGTTTATGGAACAATGTGAACAGTGAAGTAGTGAGGTGAAAGGCAATGAATATTATCTGAGAGAAGAGAAGCGGGACCAAGAAACAATAAATACAAATACAAAAAAAAAAAAAAAAAACCCCAAATTAAAAAAATACAAAAGAGAAAAGCAAGAAATAAATGAAGATAAAGAATCTTCAAACTAAGCAAACACATTTTCAACTATCCTTTTAAAATATATTGATTATGCTAAGAAAAATAACCAGATTTTTTCATTGATTACAAAGATGATAGCAATATTATATATCAATAATATTAACAAACTAATAAACTCTTTTTTTTTGGCTACAGCAGTAAGATTTCAAAGTGAAGCATTTTGATCCTATCTTTTATTGTATGTAACTTTTATAAAGGAAGTTTACTTTTAGATAATGTGGTGATTTGAATAGGAATGGGTTTAATAGGCTCATGTATTTGACTATTTAGTTATTAGGGAGTGATAGTACTTGACAGAGATTAGGAAGTGTGGCCTTGTTGGAGTATAGTCTTTTTGGAAAAATAATGTCACGGGCAGAGCTTTAGGGTTTCAAACCCTCAAGTCAGGACTAGTGTCTCTCTCTGCCTATTATGTATCTGGATATATAAATCTCAACTTCTCTAGCATCATGTCTGCCTGTATGTAGCCATGCTTCCTGCCATGATGTAATGGACTAACCCTCTGAACATCTAAACCCTATTAAATGCTTTCTTTTATGTGTTACTGTGGTCATGGTGTCTCTTTATAGCAACAGAACACAGATTAAACAGATTCTAAGCCAGATTAAATGAAACCTAAATACTAAAATGCTATGATTTTATTTTAATTCATGTGTAGTTCTCAAGGTCTATTAAGTTCTATCAGGAATATGTAGGAATGGATATGTAAAGGAGAAATGCAAATTACATTTTTTTAAGTCTACAGGCAATATTAGTTTTTAAAATGTCTGCAAAGAATGAAAATTTATGGAAACATAATTTAATAGCTACAGTTTTTGAAAGACTTTGCTTAATACATATATGTGTTAGTCATTAAAATTGACATGAACTTGAGCAATAAAACTCCTGTAGAATCACTAGGTAACTATTTACATGAAATCTGTCTAAAATTCAGTCAGAAGCAATCATAGACACACTAGGATTTCAGCCTTTCTTCAAATATTTGGACTAAACCTTATATAAAACAAAGTAGTGGTAAACCAGCATTCACAGTAGGAAATATGACAAGGATGCAGAGCTGGCCAGCAGTTTGGAGATGTGACTGGCCTTGGAATGATAAAGAGCAGAAATGTGATTAAACTGAGTCCCTCAAAGGCATCTTAGATGTGGCAGAGTCTTGGATTAAAATAGATGAATTCGTTTACATAATCTACCATAAGATAAGATGAAAAACTATGACCAACCTCCACGTGAACGGATACAAGAGCACATAAAAGGGAAAGCTAAGTCATTTGCATTTTGTATATTCCCTAAAGAAATGTGGCAAGAAGACAGGTGTTGGTAGAAGGAAATGTGTGGATTGATCTAGGCACCAAAATTGGAAAGTAATTAAAATAGAATCAACAAAATGCAAGGCAGCCTGTAGATTGGGGGGAAAAAATCTGTAAATCACAGGTAGGAAAAAAAAAAACATAATCAAGAAACCATAAAACTAAACCAAAACAATTTAAGAATACAGAGGGAAAAACGATTTTTCTGAAGTACAGAAAAAGACCAGCAGACATGTGAGGAAGTGTTTAATATTGGTATGTATCAGAAAATGCAAATAATTCCACAATGAAATACAACCTCACCCCCTCCCCTGAGAGAATAGTATCGTGAAAATCCATGAGATAGTGAATGTTGCAGAGGGTGTGGATCAAATGCAGCAATCCTAGATAGTATAAATGGCGATAGTAAAACAAAGGCAGCTGCAGTATGGATAGTAGTGTGGAGATTTCTACAACACAAGAAGTAAATTTACCTGAAAAAAAAAATCACCATTTCACCCAGAAATCTTAGATATATACCTCAATGAAAAAGAATAAAATCCTTAGAAAGATATCTGAATTTCCATGTTTATTGTAGCCTCATATTGATCGCCAAAATATAGACATCCTTTCCCATTAAGGAAAAATTAATGAAGGAAGAAGAGGAGGAGGAGGAGGAGGAGGAGGAGGAGGAGGAGAGATAGAGACAGAGACAGACAGAGAGGGACAGAGAGAGACAGAGAGAGAAGAATATCAACAAAATTACTTTAAAATCATAAAGAATGATATTTGGGATATTTTCAAACACTATATTAATTAACCAAGGTTTCTAAATTGCTTTCCATTAGTATCATGTTAAATATGCTCATGCAACACCTACAGGAACCTGAAGACATTTAAGAAAGACCATATTCTGTAAGAATATTGCTGTTTTGTGAGTGATAAATTGAAAAGGACATTTGAAAAAAAAACTTTGAGTTTTGGAGCTGATTTAAACAGCAAAAGCAACCCCAGGGAAACAGAAAGCCTAGAATCACATCCCAACTGTGCTACTGACACGTTGTGACCATGGGCTCTCCAGTGAATCTCCTTACACCTCAGGTTTCTCATTTGCAAAGTGACAAGAGTTGGACCGGGTGATTTCTGAGGCCCATTTGCAATCTTCTTTGCTGTAATTTTTTCATCATTGATATTCATTGTGATTTGCAAAGAGATGAGAATTTTGAGCAAAGCTTTTGATTTAAAGTCGTTGCTCAGAGGTAGTGCTCACAGGTTCAGTGAATACTAATTAGGGATTTGGCTGTTTGAGAAGATGAACTGCAATGACCACCACACTCTTCCCTCTGCTGAGTTCCAGATTCAAGAATATTCTCTTTCAGATCAACTCCTTATTCTTTAGGGTGATCTCAGATTTAAAAAAAAGTAACCTCTTTTTTTTTTCTTTTAAACTCAAATATGATGTAGTGCAGTCTTGCAAATATAGTTAGTAGCTTACTAGAAATGGTTTTGAATGTCTTTTTACCCAGGTATGCCTAGAAATGAAACAATCAGGTTATCTGTGACTTGTGAAATGTTTTAATGTCTAAAATAATACAATGGTAATATAAATGAACTGGATATATCTATACTTCCTGGTTTTTAAGCATCAGAAGAAAAGTCATCGAAACAGTCTTGTATCTCTATGCCACCTACAATTCTTCAAGGTTAAGGATAGACTTTAAATATTTGTGGTTGTAGAAGGTACTTAGGTTATTGAGCACTGGTAGAAAAAGCATGCTTTGAGTACCTCTTTTCTAGAGTGCAACTCTATTGTTTTAATCTTGCACACAGATTTTTTTTCACCAGTAAATATTTGCTAATTCATAGGAGATAATTAGACATAAGTAAAATATTTCCTACAAGTACAAATTAGAAGTAGAGACAGAATCTGACTCTCTAGTTACGAATTTAGAAAACCACTATGAGAGACCCTCTGGCTTTCGACTCTTGTACTTTGTAAGATGGTAGTTTTATTTAATTATGTGTATATAGCTGTGTCTGTGTGGGGAACTGTATAACCAAGTACAGTGACTGCCATGATTAGCAGAGGGTGCTGATTCCTTGGAACTGGAGGCCCATGCACTTAGTGAACTCCCCAGCCTCAGAGCTGATAGGACAACTAGGGTCCTCTGCCGGAGTAGTATGAACTCTTAATTGCTCCATAAGTTATCCAGCCCCAACTATTGTAGTTTTTTTTTTTTTAAAGACAAAGCAAGTTATTTTATGTGCAAAGAACTTTGTAAAGTCAGAAAATTTGCCAAGATATTACTACATGTAGTAATTTTAACATTAGTTGAAACAGAACTTAATGAGGTTTGGTAACATCAAGAAGTGTGAATATTGAGTGGGAAAGAGAGTATTAAGTTGGATACCAGTTCTCAGATGGTTATGTAGCAGTTCCTCTGGATTAAAATATCTTCTTTTAGTAGGGAGTAAAAAGCTCACGAGGCTCAGGAGGTAAGCTAACTTCACATGTCTAGGAAGGCTGAAGCTTGCAAGATTCTGGAGGGTCACTCTCCAGGGCTATAGAAGCAGTAAACAATTACTGGAGGTGGAGACTCTGTCCAGCAGAGAAACTGAAAATTGAGTTTCTAGGACCTGTGGAGCTGTTTGTTAGTTGTATAGAGAGCTAGGGTTGCAGCTCGATCAAGTTGTCATATGTGGGGGGTGGCTGCTACGTGATGCAGCTTCTTTTGAGTTATCTTTGCTCCTGAACATAACCTCTCACCTATATTCTTGTTAGTAATTGCAATTTGATGTAGTAATTACTTTGGTCTATTGGAAGTTGTCTTTCTGGGGTGAGCGGGTAGATGTGGGGGTGGGGTGGGGGTGGGGCATTTTCTCTGCAGATTCTGTCACACAAAAGAACCAACTATTCAATTGCTTTCATGGGTAAATGCACTCCAGTTCTCTATTTATAAATTTTAAATTTATAATACTATGATTGAAAACACAATTGTAACTTTATTCTGTCAGAGAAATAATTTATAAATAGGTCAAAGTAAAAGTTAGAGGAGTCTTTTTTGTACTATATTACTGGAAGGATGTCTTAAAAACCCTTATTTATACACAGACAATAAAATATTGATGACATACACACAGAGGATGGGCAGATAAATTATAGAAGATAGAAGGCAGAGTATGCATATCATATACATATATCATGCATTGTTGTAAATGTGTGTTTTCTAGTGCTAACTGCTGATAGTGTCTGTAAAAAGTGACCCATCAGTGGAGATATGCAGACCTAGAATTGAGACTCTGTTATTCTAAACATCTTTCTTAAAGCAAAGAAGCTAGAAGTCCTTGAAGAAAAGGCTGATACCAGGGTATGAAAACTTAACTGTGAATGTGAACTTCCTAAGATACAAAATATTAGAAAAGACATTTAAACACATATGAACACATACACACATGCACATAGGAACATGCCAAACAGACTGGAAGGCTGAACTAGAACATGAAAAGGCTGCCAATGTTTGTACCAGAAACAGTTTGATTACTGATACAAAGAGTGTAGACCAAGTATTAAAATAAGTTAAACTGAAAAGATTTCTTTAAAAAAGACTTATTAATCTCTTAGAAACTTTCCACAACCCCAGTGGAAGTCAAATATTAGTATCATATGTTGTATAAAGGATTTGAAGTCAGAAATCTTAATTTAAAATCTGTTTCTGATACTAACATGTATCCTTGAGCAAGCTGTTTAAGCCAAACCTTAATTTCCCAGTTTGTTCTACTCCTTGTTTGAATTACTATGAGAATTATGCAAGATAATGAATGTGAAAGCACAGGGCCAGGAGAAAATGACACAAAATATTAGTTATTATCTATTCTTTTCTTTGGCCCATACCATTGGCTTTCAAAGTATGGTCTGAGGATCCCCAGGGACTTGTGAGCATTTTGAGAAGGTCTGTGGTGTTAAACTGTTTCCACAGTATTTGTAAGAGGATACATTGAAATTAGACTTTAAGGAAGAGGGAGAGATTTTGGAATGTGGTGTATCATTTAATAATCCCTATCACTCCAGAAATCAGAGCAATCCCAGGCAAGAAAGAGAAGTATAGAAGAGCAAGCTTGCTCAGGTTTATCTTGGCCAGTTCTCCTCCCAAATGCAGGACTTTGTCTTCTGAGTTTACTATTACCTTGTCTGGTTTCTCACTCATGTCAGAATAGATGTCCATAAATGTTATGAGCATAGAAATAAAAACAGACTCTCCTGAGCTGGAAAAATTAACAAAGGGAAAAGAAAGGCATTAAGGAGCCCTTGTTTTATCAGCAAGATGCTTATATTTTCTATTTTATTGAAAGTGTTTTCCATGTCCAGTTCAAGTGAGCCATCTTTTGATTGTTTGCATGCTTTCTCTATCACAAATTGTATTACATTGCAGCTTCACAGCTCTGCTTCTGTTACTTTTATTTAGGAACTTGGCAAAGACTTCAGGCATTCATCCTGCAGGCAAAAGCCAATGCACACTTCCTCATGCATCGAAAGAAGCAACTTTCCACGTGGTGGTAAGTAGACTGTACACATACGTGGAAAAAAAAGTGCTATTTTTCCTTTTCCTCAAATGCCTAAACTTAATCATCTTGCTAGAACTCCAAAGATTTTTGCATTGTGTTGGGTAATTATCAGTGACTAGTTTTAACTGATTCTTTGTTTTGAGAATATCATTCCTCTCTTGGAATCAGGCTTATTTTGTTTATTCAGATTTCCACATTTGTAGTGTCAATGGTGATTTTTATCCTCAGATATGTAACTTGATTACAAGACATTTTGCCCAGAAATTTTGATCTGTGAAAACCTCTTACTCTGGTAAGGAGAAGGTTATACCCAGGGATTTTTGTGGCTTAAGGTTTCCCAGCTATTTTGTAGATGTGGGCAAAAGTATGGAATTTGAGTCAAAACCGTTTATCCAGGACTT
The DNA here is from genome assembly GCA_021653895.1 of Mastomys natalensis. NCBI lineage: Eukaryota > Metazoa > Chordata > Mammalia > Rodentia > Muridae > Mastomys > Mastomys natalensis. The sequence continues at coordinate 469,032 of JAJTUV010000581.1, read as the reverse complement.
TGTTATTTTCCAGTTCTGGGGATTGAACCTAGGTCCTCCTGTGTGCTAAGCAAACACTGTATCACTGTGCTATCCATAGTTGTAAAACTGTGTTTTATGACCTTTACTTTCAGCTTTGATCATGAATACTGACTCACACTAAATTTTAAATGGAGTGTTTCCAACATATTTAGGCACTTATGGACACAACTGAACAGGATCGTGGGCAATGAGAAAATATTATTTGGGAGTTTCACTTTTCTTTCCTTTCCAATTGATTGTCTGCCTGCATAACATCATTATGCCACATAGCTTCAGCAAGAAAGCCAGTGACCTGTATGAAATCCTTGATCCTGAAAAATGCAACTCATTGATTTTCAGATTGCTGTTGACAATTCAAAACAAATGCTTTAATAAAGCGAGTCGTTTTTGAATGTTAACATAATCACCATGATAGGCAGCTCTTTATAATCAGAGGCTAATCATTATTAATTCCTTTGACATTCAGTGCCGTGACATTAATTATAACTAATTCTTTTCAGCAAACATCCATTGCTGTCCACAGCTCTATGGCAAAGTTCTGCCATCTGGATTCACTGCGGCAGTCACTTTTGAAAAGGGTTGTATTATGACATCTTAGGGTGCTCGTACCGTAAGATGCCATTATGAGCCAAACTGAATTTGTGATTTTTCTGTAAAGAAAAAGAGAAAATAAAAGTAAAAGAAAGAAATCTTAGTTTTGAAATGTCAAGTGACTTTTTATTTTCTTCTGTTGGAATCAGCAATTTTGGAATTTCATGTGACCTGGAAAAGTTTCTACTTTCCATTTCTTGATTTTCTCTCTTAACCCCACATTTGTTCATTTTCAGGTTTTTTTTTTCTGATTTTTTTTTCTTCTAGTTCATGTATGTCTTCAAATTAGGTGTATTCGTCATATTTATTTCCTGATTCCTGAACATGTATATGTTGGGAGTGCTTCATCTATTACATTTAATAGATGGATGAAGAAGAGTGGTGTGAATTATTTAGCAATATTGTGTGTAGTGCTGGAGTTGAATCGAGCGACCTGGGCATGCAAGGTATGCACTCTGCTGCTAAGTTTCATACCGCTAGCCCTATTTTAACTATGCATTTTTGAGAGATCTCACTACTTTGTGCATGCAGGCCTTGAACTCTCCCTGTGTCTCAAATTGGTCTTGGTCTTCACCTTCTGAGTAACTGATATTACAAGTCCAGCCATTTACAAGCTTTTCAAATTTAGTTATCGCAGGAAAATAATCCCTGAACAACTAAAGGGAGACCCTGTTTCAAACAAATAGAAGATGAGGAATAACACATGGAGTAATCTTCTGACCTCCACAAGAACACATTAAGACATGTGTGCCCACACATATATACACATACATGTTTACATGTCATCTACACACATAAACACATATGTAAAGCATTAAAGTGTGTATAATACATAGAGTATTTCTATATTCATCCCTGGTTCCTCCCTTTAACTAAAATTATTATATTTTAATAAAAACATAATTTACTTAAATTACATTTAAATAAAAATTACTAAATTTTATTATATGAATAATAAATTCAGCTTGAAAACAGGTAGATTAAATTTCAGGAAGAATAAAGTGATAAATGGCTGAAAATTCTCTAGCATTTTCACAGGTACTCCTTATGTGGTATGGAGAATTCCATGTCTTCAACAAATCTAGTTAAATTCAGGTCTAATTATAGGCTTCATGACCTGGAGAAGTGTTAAAAATTTGCTTGAATCTGTAATAACTTTTGAGAACATCTGTCCTTTTTCTATGGGGTGGGTAATTCTCATTTTATGGGAGGGATTCCAGGTATTTGGTCAATTATTATTTCTGAGTTTCTCTGTAAGGGTATCACTAAGAGAGATTGTCGCTGAACAAGTGGTCCAAGGAAGGAAACTCAGCAGTCTGCCAACGTGGGGAAGCAAATACCAAGTCTTGTTTTCTTTCTCTTTCTCTGTTTATCTCTTGGTCTCCCTTCCTACTGCACAGGAGTTTGGATACCATTTCACCCCCCTCTCTTTAAACATCAGAAGTACAGGTCCTTGGACTCTTGTCTTCAACTTTTGATTACTTGAGCTATCACTTTCGTGGTTCTAATGACTGTAATTTGGAAGCAACACTACTAATTATCCTGGTTCCCCAGCTCACAGAAACCACACTACAAATTTTAACCCTCCATAGACACATGTAAGACATTTATTTTAATAATAGGCACTTTAATATATCTATCTAATTTCATTTATATATCTTTATAATTTTATCTATATCTTCTGTGCCATTGGAGAACCACAGAATATAACCCCCGATGTTTCATTATTAGTATATGTAATTCTATTCTATCTTGCCTTGCATCAGCCCCAACACAAAGCTCTGCTCTTTGATAAATTTCTCAAGAAATACATTCACATGTACCTCCTGGTGAGACTGGAGGATTTATTGACCTTTATGGGGAACTGGAGAGGACTCGACCCCATGGGATCTCAATGAAATAGAATTGTTCCCTTTCATGCCTTATTACCTATCAAAATGGCTTCCACTTTTCTCCTTATTTAGCTCAGCTGTTTATCTTCCCTCAGCACTTAACTTACCCACTGAAGCTCACTGAAGAAAAACAAACTTTAGTCGCTCAGCAGACAACACAGTTTTATTAATCCATCTTTAAAAGTAATTAGAAGTTGTCCTTTGTTGTAGTGTGTGTGTTACATGCATTTGTGTGTGTGGGAAGAGCAGAGCAGAAAGGCAAGTGTCTTTCTATTATTTCTAATATTATTGCCTTGAGACAGGGTCTCTCGCTAAAGTGGAAGCTTTCTACTTTTGCTTGGCTGGATGGTCAGTGAGTTGTCTGGTTACCATGTCTTTTACCCTCAATGCTGTGGGTATAGGCAGATGTACCATGCCAGCTTTAAATGTGGGTGCTATAAATCCGCAGCCCACATTTTTCCCGTCTACTTATCCATCTTCTCTTTTCTCCTTCTCTCTTTTTCAATACCTTTACATACCCTGTGGGATTGATGGCATAGAGACAAGAGTTTTTTCCTTTAAAAAACAAACAAACAAACAACAACAACAACAACAACAACAAACCCCATGTGTCTGGATTCTCCTTGGTGCACAGGATACTGAGAAAAACCTTAAAAGAGTTACACATGAGACAGCACAGCCAGAAGCCCAAGAGGAACTAAGTCTAAAAGAAAGGGTAAGTAGAAAAATAACAAATGTGCATCCTTTGTCAGGATGCTGAGCCTTCTGTTCTATTTCTAACACTCATTACTTGCACAAACCTCAGTTCCTTCCTTGTCAGATGTTCATTGCATTTGGCTGAACCCAGATATCAAGATCTGCACATTATAAGTTGATGAGTGCAGACGTTTAGTGGAAATTAGTTTACTCATCGCTCTGACTGGCTCTCTGTTTAATTCACAAGGCCAGTAAGCCCTGGAGCACTCAATCCATAGAAGTAATTTGGAACCTGTTAAACGGAAGCTAGCCTTGGGTTGGATCAGTTGTCATGGTGATATTGTGAGCTACTGAAATACCTGTACTTGGCTATACTGTAGGGAAAAATATTTCCAAGGCTTAAAGTGAAACTTTTTGTTCAACAGTCTATAAAAAGAACAAAGACATTGGGAGTTTATAATATACCATAGCTTAAAATCAACTGCACCATGTAAAAAAACATGTGATTAAGAGAATATAATAACTGACCTACCTGTGTATAAAATGTGTGTGTGTGTGTGTGTGTGTGTGTGTGTAGAACCATACACCCAAGAAACAAACAGATTACATGTTCTTTTGTTTCAAAACATTTGAGCATATAGTAACAAGAATTAGGTCTTTATCAGAGTTCTATTTGTTACATACTTATTTATATTTCTTAAAGAGCTATCATATCCCAGTTATTTAATCCTGTGACCCCATTAGAGTCAGAAAGGGCAAAAGTAATAGAGAGTCTCAAATGTTTCCCCATGTTCTAATAATAATTGATGTGCTAATAATAATTTCAGTGTTCTAATAAAGATGACTCCATATATTTCTAATGCACAGGGTGAGCTCACACTCAGACAAGAGATGTGACTTTCATTGTTTGAGATTCACTAATAATGTTTGTGATGTCTCTTAATCAAGGTTGTCAAGCCATGTAGAGATGGACATCTTTGGAGATTGCTTTCGTTTACTGTTGACTGAGCAGTAATTTGAGGAACAGGCACACTCTGTTGACAATGTAGTCATTATTTCCTGTTGCTCCTTCGACAGGTCGAAGTGAATTTCTTGAGAATAGGATTCTCTTCTAAAGGAATGTTCTCACATTCATGTGATTAACTGTAGAAACCCTTTGCTTGATCTCTCAAGACTTTTCCTTAGTGATTACACTCAGGCTCATCCCATAGTTTATGTATTGCGAGAAACAAACTTCGTCCAAATACATTTCTACTAAGATGACTCAAATGGAAGGGGTTGGAACAATGAGGGACCTGAATAATCTCTTTCTTGTCTGATACTTCTTAGTTGTCCACATCTAAGACAACTAGATAGTTGACTATCTCACAGCAGGACAACATTGGGGTAGTGGAGACTCTGGGTTCTAAAACTGATTCAGGAATGGGTTATGCCACAAAGTCCTTTGGTCTAGCTCCAAAACCTGGCCACAGCATCTTTCTGTTGGCCAAATAAGTCTTCTGTTGGCCCACAGTTTTCCCAGATTGAAGCCAAGAAGACCTAGATGATGCCTGTAGGTAAATGGTATGTTCCCAAATTTGTGGTGAACCGTTTGTTCCATGCTGCTTTTCTGCAGTTTTCTCTCCTTACAGTCTTGTAGTCTACTTTTGCCTGTGTCTCATTACAGTTAGCGAGATGCTTTTGAATTAGAGTTATCCTCAGGGCACAGCTCCTTTGTTTTTAACAGAAGATTCTTTCTTTCATGGTGGAGGTTCATTCATGTATTTAGATGTTCCTGGCAATCATACAGTCAGATCTTGTTTTCTAGCACTGGAAGAGTCTTCTGACTTCCCAGACTTCCAATCAGTAGCAAGTGATATCTTTATTGTGCTAATGATATATTAATTTCCTTGGAGAAATTAAATCATCTATGGTTTTTGTTTTCCCAACCTCATTTTTATTCTCATTGGCTTCTACAGCTCAATGTATGTAGAGTATTGGCTGACAGAGGAATGCATGAATAAGAGAGTAAGTGTTGTAAAAAGAATGTAATCTGTTCCTTAGAGGAGGATGGTATTGGTTTTCAATGTTGCATGTCTGCCAAGGTCAGCATAGATGGTACTCAATCCTAAAGGGGCATAATCTCACATGGTCTCTTAAGGACAACATGCAATAATTCACATGTGGGGCTCTTGAGGCATGGAGTCCTAAGAAATAACAGATGGCGTTGTTTTACTCCCATGATAAGATGTTAAATGGCAGCTCTATGATGCAGTTGTTAATTCTTAGGTGGCAACCCCTGAGGCAGATCTCTTTAAAGTATTAATTTCTGAGAGAGTGCAAATCAGATATCAAATTGTACATTTCATAAAATTTCAATGAACCATCAAGCCACAGGCGGGACAGATGTTGCCCTTAAGAAACGATCAGCAGAACACTTGCTAAAAGTTCACTGAAGAGGATAGCACTTTATGTAGAACACTTTATTGGGAGTGCTTAGAATTTTTAGCTAGTGAGCTCCTGAAGTAGTTTCTATGTCTGAAGTGGGATCATGCAACTTTTCCTTTTTTAAAACAATCTTCTTAAAAGACTATATTCACAGTGATGGTTGTGTCCAGTTTAACTGGCATACACATCCAAAAGCTGGCATGCAAATGTGCACGCATGCGACAAAACACACACACACACACACACACACACACACACACACACACACACACACAATCAGTTTCCATGAAGACAGAAATGTGAAGTTACTAGAAATATGTGGAGTGTGATGCTGAGAGGGTTAGAGTTGAGAACCGCCATCTCCTTGCTGAAGTTTCCTTGACAGTCTTCATTGTCACCATACTCACTTTTCTGTACCCCAAGTGTAGCTGTAACTTTCAGTTTAAAACATTTAATACCTTCTTGCTAAATATGAACCAAATCCAATTTATTGACCATTACTTCTAGCTGGGATCCTTCTCATGGTACTCAATAGGATATTGTACTCTAGACATAAATGACTGCTTGTCATTTGGTAAGCAATTCTCATAGTCCTGTATTTTTGCCTTGTTTTTAATGTTTCTTTCCTAATCTAGATTAAGAGATGGCCATACTTCAATACTAAGAACATACCCTAAATGACTGGCTTTTCCTTATATGCTTTAAGAGGAAAACTTGAGGAAAATATATGTAGAGGTCAATCCATTCAGTCTTTTGGAAAGATCGAGGGGTGTAAATCTTGATGCAAATCCATCATTATTGGAAATTACAAGAAGACAAGGATATTGAAAGTTTATGTCTTCAAAGATGGACACTGAGACATTTTTAAAGATTAAAACATTTCTCTTTTGGAGGAAAACATAGCTCTGAAGGTTATTAAAAGAAAATCAGGAATTTCTATTTCCTCAGTCTTACTATATAACTTGTGAGAAAGTTAGAAAAAAAAATAAGTTGTGTGATGAATCCAAAAAAATCCCCTCTTGCCAGATACAGCTGGCCTTGAGGTTCTTTGTATTTATATACATACCTGTCTCTCCGTCTTCTCACCTGTGCATCCATTAACCCTACTTACTTCCCATGTATGTTAAAGCAAGTACAAACATTTCGTTCTTATCCTTTCCTTCTTAACACATGTTCAACCCTTCTACCTGAAAGCTTGGCACTGTAAGCCCACATGTTTCTCTTTAATCAATAATGCATAATGTCTGAACCACAATCTTAAATTGCATGTGGTTTGTTTCCTGTCAAAGGTATGGTTGAATTCAATAACATTTGAGCAGGCTTACCTGTTTTTGTGGTTTCTGGCTGGAGTCTTGTATCACAGTCACAACACTGGGACTCAAAGGATTTCTTTTTTTTTTTTTTTTAAATGTGAACATAATTGTAATATTCACTGTATTATATTTCACCATTGACTTTTAAATTCTGAGGGCAAAGAGTGCTGTTGAGGTTTCCTTCGTTTGTATGAAAGCCATTAACTGCTGGACTTAAATATAAACCACATACTGGAGTTTGAACTTCGCTGAGTGCTCTCTTGCTCTACTCACTGGGTGAGTGGTTCACTCTCTGTGCTTTAGTTTGTATGTTTGTTTGTTTGTTCATCAGAATTCTTATGTCCTATGAGAACTTCCCTCTGAAGTGTTCTTCGCTTTTAAGTTTTGTGTGTTGATTAAAAATTACTGCTATGAGAATTGCAGACAGTTTCCCAGAAATTTATTTGTTACCATTTATATGAAGTCAGCATAAATGATTGTTGAACAATCTATAGTTTTCACCTTTTGTATAATGGCTAAAGATGATTTTCTTAATATGATGTGTATTGGTAAATTATTCTGTGCAGTTAGGTTGCCCTCTGAGAGTGAAAACCTCCTGCTCGGCCTCCTTCAGATACCTCTGGCTGGTAGAATAGCATGATTATAAAAGCACTATGTTCTAGAGTGAGATTATGAACCATTATCAACAGAAATCACTGTTTATCGCTCAGCATAAAATTGACCTCTGTAGGAATAGGAAGCTTGAAGATTACCCATGGAGGGAAAGCTCAACCCAGAACTCCATCTGATGATGTGTCCTTTCCAGTCAGCTTCTGTTGGATATTTACATGTTGCATGCTTAATAATGTCACCAACTAATTCAAAACCCAAAGCTCAGATTCTATAGATCGTTCCCCTAACTTTACAAAGCACTTAATATAACTTATTATTCTTAATATATAAGTCAATGGGTGCTGTTTAACTTGAAGGACTAAGAAATGAGTTTGGTCCTTGAAGTTGTAGAGTTGTTCAGTGGGAGCTGGAGAGTCAGGACCTGTGAGTGGGGAAAGAAAAATGAGACGAAGTATGGAAATATCGATTTCAAATATAAAAAAGTCATTTAATTCTATAAAATTAACCATCAGAAAAATTAAACATGGGTAGTTAAAAATGGGGACCTGGGTTTGAATCTCCAGGACCCATTAAATGCTGAATGGACATGGTGGCTCACTTATGTGGAGAATCCCTAGGGCAAACTTGCTAGCTGGGCTGGTTATACTGGTGAGCTCTAGGTTCAATGGAGAGACATTGCCTCAAAGAATAAGGTAGAAAATACTTGAGGAAGACTCTACATCAACCTCAAGCGTCTGTGTGCATTCACACACATATGAACATGCATGGATGCTTTCACACAGAGACAAACATACTTATAAATATACATGTGTACCTAACATGCACATACACATGCTAGCATAGATAAATAAACCGGACGGCTTCATTACGACAATTTTGTACACATATGTCATTATACTTTGATTTGATTCATTCTATTTTCCCATTGCCCTGTCTGTGCCCACACCTCTCAGGTTTTGTTTATGTTTTCTTTCCTGCACATAGCCCTTCACTTGTGCTTCCATGGCACAGTTGTCTGCTCTCTATTTTCTCTGAATGTTTTTAGTATTCAAAACTGTCAACATGACACTAATAACGCAATGAGACATGAAAATAAAACATAAAAACCTTTGTTCAGTATTTTTCCCAAAGTGATACACAGTTTGGCATTCAAAATTGAATTTTTGCAAAACAGATGAATTCTGAGTAGAAAATTGGATACTTACCAAGCCAGTTTCACTTTCTCCTAAGCTATGAAGGGGTGTGTAGCTTGTGATTTCTCTGTTGGTTAATGCTACCTGATTTTATAAGAGGCTCTGGTCTCAACAGTTTTGAACAATTTAGTCCTCTTGTATAAACCTGTGCCTTGACACTCTAGTTGACTGTCATTTTCCCTATGGATTATTAAGATGTAATTGCCCACACATCATTAGACACATGAGGAGAGCCATAAAGGGAAGAATTCAGGAAGCCCCTAAGTCAAATTCCCATGGCCTTTGGGACAATCTACCAATTGTCCCTGTACCATGTAACTCTAATGCCAAACAAGATCACTGCTTCAAAATAGGCTTTTAAAATCTCCCTTAAGGACTGTATCCTGTCTTAACATACGGTTTTGTCTTCTTCCATGATTAGTATGACTTTCTGGCCCTAGAACCAAGGTGAGCCATGAAAATTCTATTATTGAAACTAAGGGGAAAGTTGCTGAAGCATGGAAGGTTGCAACTCAATCTGTCTCAGAATAATCAAGGGAAGTCTCATGACAACACTGCAGTCCCAGCTCCCAGTGGAGTCAAAATATGAGATGAGAAGAGCTTCATAGTATGTGTGTATTTAGAGAGGAGGACCACACTACTCTTTTTAGTGTAGTAATGGGAAGAAATCTCAGAGCCACAAACACAAGATATGATTTTGTGTATGGCTATGATAAATTAACCATTTTCTTTAGGAAGGTATCGTTTACTAATAAAGTCAATACATAAAAGATTGCTTCAAAGAGAAAAAAAAATTACTGTTAGTCCTCATGTAGAGTTTAGTTTGGGCTCTTTAAGGAAAAGCAAAGGGAGAGAGAGAGAGAGAGAGAGGAGAGAGAGAGAGAGAGAGAGAGAGAGAGAGAGAAAGAGAGAGCTGATTTGCCTGCAGTATATATTTGATCTTAGTGGACAGGAAGAGCAGGAAAGTGATCAGTTAGGTTGCTGTTTCCATAGCCTAGATGTTAGGTATTAATCTATAATAGATAATAGATTAGGAGGTTTATGTGGAGAGAGATGCAAATTCCTGGTAAAAGTCATAGACATGCAGAATGGACAGGATATAATGTTGATGAATTATATAAGTGAGGAAATGATAAAGAACATGTTATTTAGCTATTCCATCACTGTGACAAGTATCAGAGGGAAAAAACTTGAAAAAAGAAGTATTTATTCTTGCCTTTTTATTCCTTTCTATTTCATGGGTTTTAGTCCACAGTATGTTGGCGCCATTGCAGTGGACCTGAAGTTATTTAAACTATATTTATTACTGAATTGTGCTTCTCCTCACTTTCACAAGTTACTTGTGTGGATTTTGACATATTCCACATATTTTAGGATGAACCAGCATTTAAATATTTAGTATTTTATTTATTTGTTAAGCTTCTGACAGCAGGAACAAGCATGCTTTATGCTGCTAGAATCCAACAGTAACTAGATGCATAATTATAGTGGGAAGAACTGAATGTTGTGCTTGAGAAGAAAAAGATTATACAAGCTATAGCACTTATCTTTTGTTTGATGTTTGGTAAGTGTACTTTATCATCTTTATATAATAATGATGATATGTATTTTAACATTGTTGGTATCAAATTTACACAAGAAATGATCAGCAGCAAAACACTAATATTTCTTTGATTGTGTAGAAATTCTCATTAGATATTTGTGTCGTTACCTGAAGCATGGGTCTATGAATGGACTCAATAAATATTTCTCTAATAAGTGAATGCCATTATCTTTAGACTGTCATTTACTGTGGGTTCCTAATAGGATTCACATTTGGGGTCAAAAGGATACCCTATCAACCCTTCCATATTAGATGTTAAAGAGTTGTATAGTGTCACAGATCACAAAATTATACTTAATGCTTGTTGGTATTATCAATCAGTACAGTTGAACACAAGCTCACATCATATAATTGCGCCAGATTAATTGTAATAACCGAAATGTGAACATTAGCATTCGTGGAAATGGGAATAAAATTGTTCCCATCATAAGTTAAATTACTGCTGCTGTTCATAAATTTTAAAACAGATGACTGTGAATTTCCACCTGCACCTTTTAAAGTGATCCTTCTGTCTTCCCATTATTCTTTTAATAGGCATTTAGGCAAAATTTCATCGAAGCCTGTGCTTAGAATAAAGCTGGAAGGTTGTTGAGGAATAGCTTTCTTATTGAACTTCTTGTACTAATAAAACTAGACCTTAAGTAAGAAATCAGAGGCATTCAAAATCCTGTTGTCCTCAAATATGTTCAAATATAGTATTTTATATGACCTTTAAAATTTTTATTTTTATGTACTTTTCTTTTCTTTTGGGGATTTTAATATAATTATACCATTTCTCCCCTTCTGTTTCTTTCCTCCAAAACTTCCCATATACCTCTCCTTTTCTTTCAAATCCATGACCTCTTATTCTTTATTTATTACATGCACATATATATGTGTAAGTATATACATAAATTTCCCAAAATACAATCTGCTTAGTCTGTAAAAAGTTACTTATATGTTCGTTTTCAGGGCTGACCATTTGTATTGGATAACTAGTTAGTGTGCTCTTCTCTGAGGAAGACTATTTCTCCCATTCCCAGCATTCCTTAGTTGCCTGTTGTTCCTCGTGTAGGACTGAGGACTGATGGTAGTTCCCCTTATCCACTTTGGCATGTCTACTGATGTTGTCTTTGTTCAGTTCGTTTAGGCATTCGTTTCAGTGATATCTTATGGATTTAGCTTCTGACATTCTTGTGAGACATAGCCTCAATAAATTCCCCAATCCTCTGGGTCTCTCAATCTTTCTGTAATGTTTTGTGATCCTTAGATGTAGTAGTCGTTTGGTAAATATATCCATTGGCACTGGGCTTCACGTTTCTGCCTTTTAACTGGTTGTGGTTTTCTGTAAAGGTCATTGTTCCTTTGGAAAGAGAAGTTTCCTTGATGAAGGATTAGGATGACACTAAACGGTGGCTATCAGGCCAAATATTGGATTGTAATTAGAGATTAGGCTGGTTTAATAATGGAGTTATCTTGCCATGCTGGTCATTGTGGATCATCAGCCTGGTAGCCGGGTAGGATTCTTCAGTACTTCCCTGCTTTGGAAGCTTGCATGGCGTCTTCTGGTACCATGAAAGGCAGTCTTCAGGGAGAAGGAAGTGAAATCAGGGACTGCTCAGGAACCTCCAGACCATGTGTCTGAAATACATGGTATAAATAGTATATTTGTGAGACAAATACATAGCTCTATGTACCCCATGCTGGCCTTAAGGTTAACACATAGGAGTCTATGGTTCCTAATTCTTCTTGCTTCTTCCTCTCCAGTGCTGCACATACAGATTCAGATCTTTCATACGATAATACATCCCTGAAATATTAATTCAAAGAAATTCTTATTAAATATTGTAACAATATTAACACACTATTAAAACTCTAATTCCTGACAGAAATTTAAGACCCATTTTTAATAAACAGCTAGATTTTGATATGGTAGTTTTATGCCTTCACAGAATTTCTTCCTTTTGAACTTTGTTTTTTTTATTTATTTATTTTTATTATTTATTTATTTATTTGGCTGTGGTCTCATATATACTAGGCAAATATTTTTCCTCTAACCTTCAACTTCTAATCAGTAAAATGTATTTAATTCTTTTAAAAAATTTAAATTGATTCTTTGTGAGTTTCACATCATGCATGCCAGTCCTGCTTATCTCCTTCTCCCCTCATATCCACCCTTCTCCCTCACAACCTCTTCCCCTAAATATACACACAGACACACACACCACCACCACCACCACCACCACCACCACCACCACCACCAGCATCATTACCACCACCACTACCACTACCAACACCACTACCACCACCAACAACAACGATGACGACAACGACAACAAAAACAAGCATAGAAAACAGCTCATTGTGGAAATTGTAGTATGTCACGGTGTTTCCCACAATACATCTCTCTATCCACACATCTTCACTTGTAAATTTTCATTGCAATGAGTCAATGAGGCACTGGCCTACTTTGGTATCTCTGGCTTCTGTGACACGAACAATATTGGAATGTCATTGGGACTCCTTCTGGTTATGCTGTTGTTGTCCTGTGTCGTGGAGATCCTGCAACTTTGGAACAGCAGGGCTGGCCCTTTCACACATTTCAACCATTTGCAGACGATACAGATTTTGGGGTGGGTTAATATTTAGAGTCTCCTTCTGGGCCTGGGTGGTAGTTGAGCTGAACAGCCCGCAGGCTCTACCTTATTTTCACCACCAGGGGAGCCCTTCAGCACTGTTCTGGCTAAGCCATCCAATGCTGTCATCAAAGGAGCAAGCCTCAGCTCTGTTGTTTTCATGCCACATCACACCAGATGCATGCCAAAGCCAGCTCTCTAGTGCTCTTACCCTTGCGGTTGGCTTACCTGCACCCCTGCCACCCAGCACCAGCTTTGCTGTGGTGTCCAGACGTATAGGGCCCGCTCCCCTGACTGTTGCAGCTCTTGAGGGGCAGAGATAGCTCTCTTGGGAACATGATCCCCGTGGGCCACTTTCCTGATGGCCAGAGATAGTGGTGGTAGTGGTGGTGGTGGTGGGGAGCTGGGGGCTAGGCATCACCTCTTCTCTCATGCCAATCCATGGCAGACAAGTGGCAGGGTCAGCTCTCCCACACTCATTCACTCAGGGCAGGCTTACCTACACCCCTGCCATCAGGACTATCTCCACTGCCCTGCCCGGACAAAGCCCAAGGTCTACCCTCCCAGGTAGGTCAGTTATGGAGCTAGCCCTCCAGAGCACCGCATCTGGTGAGAGGTGCAGCCAGTTATTCACTGCTTCTGGATATCCATGTGGTCCCTGGGGAGCTGCCCTGACCAGGCACATTCCGACGTTCTCTAGTGGTAATATGAGCCACGGACGTCTACACGGACACCTCCTGCTTCATAGCCACAGACTCAGACATGACTCTCGGTGGCAGTTTGGGCTGTGATCTCATCATCACCCCATGTGGTATAGCTGGCCACTCACAATAAACTACTCCTTTTCACTGTTAAGTCTCTAGTTCTGTCTCTCTTCATGATGCTCAAGCTGCCCCGCCTTCTCTCTCCCATTTACCACCACAGACTCACACACTGTGGTGACTCTGTCTGCAGGCTAGCCATGGCTAGAAGGCCTCTGTGTGAGTTCCTCCATGCAGAGCGACATGGGAGCACTGGTGTCTATGATCCACCTGTGCCTTGTACAAGAGGGTAGATCTCTGGGTGTCATGGCAGTCCACAGATCTCTGTCTGTCTTACTCCTCCTGTGCTGTGCTGCCTGAATTTGATTAGATTTTTGGATGTCTTAGGCATAAGACAGCTTTGGCAATCTTGCTACACCCCAAGCTAGGAGGAACAAGGACTACTGTCTGCTGTGCCCCTGACTGATATAAGAACAATACCAACAACAAGGTGTCTCTTTGCCCAATGCCAGGGGTTGTATTTAAATATTAAATTAAATGTATAAATGAAATGCCTTTCTGAAGGCATTTATTGATTCTTCTTGTGGTAAGAACATTTGAAACTTAACTATGTGATAGGTTTGTATGTGAATGGATACTCCAAGAATGTCAAGTATTTTAGAATTTATCAACAAATATAATAATTAATGATTCAATTTTAATGTTATTCTTTTTATATTACTTCCTATATAATATGCAAAAGATTTTAGACTAGTGAATAAAAAAATAGTAAAAAATAAAACACAGAAAAGTATAAAAATATAGGGAGTCATTAATATTCCAAATGTTAAAAAGTATGTATATCATGAAAGTTTAACTAAAAAAAAAAATTATAGATTAGCAGGCGACTGAAGAAGGAAAAGTTCAGAAACAACCTGGAGCAAAGTTTAGAGATTTAGACATAATAAATAATGAGGTATGAGATTTTTAGGGAAATGAGCAATGGATTACCTGGCTAATTATTTGTGTAAGATAAAATTAGATTTTTTAAATCCAAGTTAAAAAAAAACTATAAACATTAGGAGAAAGTAGTAATAAATGTGTAAAGACAAAGGAGAGTAATATCAAAATAAGCCACTGAAGGGATGGATTTATTACTTAACCACTTAAAACTTTCTAAAAAAAACAGTAGATTTTTGTACAACATCTTGTAGCTTCTTTATCTATACTGGTCTTTCCACAACAAGCCATTTTCAATTGAGTGGTCTACTCTGTGTTGCAGGGCGAATGTTAACGAACCCTCCCCTAAACAGTGAATTAAAATGCTAGGTAACTTCTTTTTATTAAATAATTGCTCTCAGACTTACAGGGAAATTGACATTTCACATATCTCAATTGGGCACATATGCTTGATGCCCTTAAGGAAGCAATGTACGAATGAATCTTCAAATAGTTACATGCCTTTAACCTTCAGATTCTGCCTTTAGAAATTCGTATTAAGCAAAGGCAAAGACTTGTAGATGTTAAAAACTTGTAGATGTATGAATCTGACCTGGGCCCTCTGCATATATGTCATGATTAAGTAGCTCAGTGCTCTTTTCTTGCAGGAGTCCTAACAGTGGGAGCAGGAGCTGTCTGTGACTCTTGCAGGCCGTGGGACTCTTTCCTCCTACTGGGTTGCTTAGTCTGTATGCCATGTTTGGTTGATGTCCCTTGGGAGGCCTGATCTTTCAAAGGGAAGGTCGAGGAGGTTTATGGGGGAGAAGGGAAGTTGGGAGGAGAAACTGGGGAGGTAAGGGAAGGGAAGGGGAAGGAACTGCAGTTAAGATGTACTATATGAGAGAATTAATAATAATAATAATAAAAATAAAAAGCAAAAAGATAGGAGTTAAACATTCATACTCTAAAATCTGAAATCCAAAATGCAACAAAACTGAAAACCTTTTGAATGTCCACATGGTATCACAAGCCCATGTAGCATGTTGTAGCATGTTGATGTAAAAAAATCAGGGATACTAAAATAAATAGCTTGAAACTATCCCCAGGCTGTATGAAAAAGTATATAGAAAACATAACTTTGTGTTTGGGCCTCTATCCTCAAGATTTATCAAGAAATATACATATATTTAAAAGGCTTGAAATCAAAACTCCTCTCCTCCTAGATATTCTTAATATGGGTATTAATAACTTCCTAAGTATTTTAAACTTAACTGATTTATTAATCTAAAGGAAACTACAGTCAAGTAATTCAAGAGCTATTAAATGGGTATTTGCATAGCAAATATGAGTGAAAATGATTATCTAGACTTGTTCTGACTTAGGAGCACACATGCCTTTTACATGAATAAAAGATGGTATAAAACTGTGTATAACATGGTACCATGCCTTCTAAGTAGGCAAGAAAACTAATTTTTTTGTTTTTTTGTTTTTTTCGAGACAGGGTTTCTCTGTGTAGCCTGGGCTGTCCTGGAACTCACTCTGTAGACCAGGCTGGCCTCGAACTCAAAAATCCGCCTGCCTCTGCCTCCAAGTGCTGGGATTAAAGGCATGCGCCACCACTGCCCGGCGGCAAGAAAACTATAAAACATGCTCATGGAACTTCAAGGTTTTACATCAAGTGTTAGTAAGGTACAGTAATCATATGTTGTTATTACATAGGACACTATACTGAGTTGAAGTGATTACTAATACTCCTTTTATTCTAAAAAATCTAAATTGGAAAAAAAAAGTAATGCAGACTTAACAGTTTGTGTTTGTTTCTTTTTTACCATCTCAATTTATATCTATGTTAATTAAAATTTTGAAATAAGCATATAGTTTTGGAGCTTGGGGACGGGAAGTACAAGCATATTACTACTAAACATGCAAGACCCGGAGAGGTAGACACTCCCAGCAAGGCATATTCTACAGGAGCTAGGTATGGCTTTCAAAAAAATACAAACTCACAAATTAAAGGGGCTTATGAAAAACAAACTATTTTTTAATGCTTTTCTATCCATTACACTTTAGTATTTCCTTGCCGAGAAGTTTCCAGGAGGCAGAAGATAAATTAGCATCCTTTGCTATGTTCTGGAAATCTGACCTTGTGGTGCAGCAACTGTGAACAAATTTTGAAACAGAAAGTGGGTTTGTTGTTTTAAAGAAAATTATTGTTTTTTCAGTGAGAGAAAGAAAGAGCTACCCATTTTCAAAAGAAGATAGGATGATAACAATCTGTAAAAGTTATGGAAGACTTGCAGTGAGTGGTTAAATATTAATCAAGGAATGGATACCCCCAAGCAGAGAAACAGGCTGGAAGGAGTCAGGGCATAGAAGTCCTTTCCTAACAGGGATTTGTTTTTTTGTTCATAAGACGATGGAGATAGAATCTCTCTGCTTTGGAATCAATGTATGTGCCTCATTGTAAATGTCTGTGTTTATCATGACTGACATATTTGTAAAGAACTGGAATGAAAATGGCCTCTTGTAGATGGGAAGAGTGGTAGGATGAGGGCTTCCAAGGTGGTTGTAAGGGTGAAATTAATGAAGATCTGTAGCTGCCGTGAAGGGTTGAGTACAGGGAGAGATTGTCCTTGCTGCTTGGAGTAAAAGTTTGAATCAGCAAAATCCAGATTTCTAACCTTATGTAAAGACCCATACTGAAGTTCAAATACGTCCTTGGAAATACCAGAGTTATATTTAATAGGAACTGGTATTCAATGAATTTTAAAATTTAAAATGTAGTAGCACATGCTAAATGTTGGGTGGTATTTTACTATGCTGAAGTCAGACTGTCTCCCCCAATTGATGATTTCCATAAATAAAAGATGCTCCCTATGGAGCCAGCAAATTCCTAAAGATTTTCTGTTTAGCTATATATTTTAGTATTTTATTCTTAGTGTGTGTTAATTTTACAATTTGAATGTCACCGTGGTTTTCATACATGCATCTAACATGATCTGAGTTATTGCTCGGGTTTATCATCCAACCACTGACTCTTCCTCTACACAAGAGTTCACATAACACCTAGTTCTTTAAAATGCACACCACATCATCCCACCTCCCCATAAGTCACATACCAAGGCACTGTACTGAAAGTTAGGAGTCGAGAGAAATTTACAACTACATGAATATTTTAAACTGTTTGACTGTTTAATATGTGGAATTTTCCACCGTTGTAGCCATTTCTACATGTGTGTGTGTGTGTATTATATATACATCTTCCTCTATCTCTTTTTTTACTCAAGTATGAAACCAAGTATTTTCTGTATTCTCATTTTACCAAATGTACAGGATCTTGCTGCTTCTTTTATAGGCTTAGTTTTGGCCCTTTTTGTGAACCTAAGCTTTAACATCACCTGAGTCTAATTAAATTCTTAGATATTTTGTCTCATTTCTCCATTACTTTCTAGGCAAGGTGGATATTTTATTTTACATTTTTAATTGTATTTCTCAATTTTGTTACCCATTCACGAACATTTTACATTTCTTATAGGAGGCAGCTAAATAATTCATACTCAATTTTATTAAATAGCCCATTATAATAAAGAGTTATTGAAAGGAGAATCAGTTTCATTTAATCTCTAATAGTTATTCAAGTTTGAAGTAAGTCTAAGCATTTTGATTATATTTTAAAATTCAAAGCAATATTTGTCTACCAGAGATATTGAGCTATATTTTAGGTTAAAGAGAAAGTTTGGGTCAGTAATTAAGATGCTGACTTGAAGAATATCCATGAGACTCCTAACAAGCTAATGCTTACCTTTCATGGCACATAATAGCTGAACTTTGGCACTCCAATTTAAGCACATTTGTTATCTGATTTTATATTTGTTTATTTGTTTGTTTTTTATCAGTTGGACACAAGCTAGAGTTACCTAAGAAGAAAAAAATGAATTAAGAAAATGCCTCCATCATATTGTCTATAGGTAAGAGTGTAGTGCATAATCTTGATTAGTGATGGATGTAGGAGACTGCACCCATTGGGGGCACTGCTACCTCTAAGGAGATGGTCTTCAGCAGTATAAGAAAGCAGACCGAGCAAGCCATGAAGAGCAGAAGTGTAAGTAGCCTTCCTCTGTGGTCTCTTCTTCAGTCACTGCCTCCACTTCCTGCCTTGGCTTCCCCTGATGATAGACTGTAACCTATAAGCCAAATTCAACAAGCCAAATAAACACTCTCTTTTCCACATTGCTTTTGGTCACAGTGTTTAATCACAGCAATAAAAACTGTAACTAAGACAGAAGTTGGTATCAGGAATGTGACAAATATGTTTTACATTAGTTTTGCTGTTGTTTGTTTGAAATAAACAGATCAGTTGTGTATATTTTAGATTTTCACATCTTAAAACACAAGTGCTGCACTTTAATGATTTCCACTGACCTTGGTGATAAGGGTGTTAGTCATGACACCAGACTTTGTCTCTTCAATTATGGGGTTTCTTAGACTTTTGTATGTGCCTCCTGTTGTTTTCTTAGAGCTCTTGTCACACATAAGGATTGCTAATAGTATTTGGTTAGGCAGGTAACGGAAGCTAACGTCTTTCTATTTAGCATCATGCCAGTGTGGCTTTGCAAGTTTCCTTTGTGCTAACTCACAACTCACAGACCATTAGTTTCCATCTGTTGCCAATTCAGAACAGTCTGCTTTTAGCATGTGACACACACCACCACACCTCTTTTATCTGCTTGACAGTCTTCTTAGTTATCTTACTTATTGGGAAGTGTCACACAGCACATAGACCACAGATTGTAGGCTCACTTAGTGTTGAGTTTGAGGATTTTCAGCACTGGACCCTGACATGAAGATGAGTGAATCAGATGCCTATGTAGGAATGCTCTACAGATTTCAAGTGATGCTTTCCCAGTGGGCTGAGATGACCCTTGTGGACTGTTTTGGAGTGAGATGGCTCCTCAAATTTGTTCTGAGTTAAAACAAGGGCATAGATTAATCATTGGATGTTGGCTTCCCCTGGATGCAGACTGACCTAGAATAAGGTATTTTTTTTTTTAATCATTGGAAATTCCTTAAAATAGATGGCAACTAAGGGTGATTTTCTTGCAGCATCATTCTGAACAGCTGGGAGAGAAATTTCCTAATTTTGGAAGAGCCAAGTTTGTTTGTATATCATAGCATCTACCATATAATTTAAATATCATTCCCTTTAATACCAGGCTCCTATAGATCAATGGGAAGCATACTTTTAATAACAAAAAATAACAATTTTGGTCCAAAAAACATCTTACTTCAAATATACAATTGGCAGAGAGAGACAGAGAGAGAGAGAGAGAGAGAGAGAGAGAGAGAGAGAAGGATGAGAGAGAGAGAGAGAGAGAGAAGCTGCTCAAGACACGACTTTTAAAATGTTTCCGCAAATACTTAGATTCCCTTGATTTCTGGGGCTATGTTTTAAAACATGTCAGATGAGTACTTGTAGACTTTGGCAAGTCATCAAAATCAGCTAAAATACAAGAGAAAAAAAGCTGAGTGTACATAGACTGAGTCTTTGACTCTTCAGGGTAAACTACTAAGTGATCTTACATCAATGAGTATCTTGATATATATTTTTGAAGCCATCTATATAAACAAACAATCGAATATATGCATGCTTTTAAATGCACACACATAGGCACATATCTATGCTTCTTGTAGTTTTCCTAAGACCTAGAATTTAGGTTTATGATATTGGATAAGGGCTTAGTACAGATTTTTTTTCTAGTGGGAAGAAGAAAAAATGGATAGAGATGAGTTATTACTTATATCTGAAAAATGAAAAAAAAAATGAGAAAGGATAGCACTGTGCTAAGCAAGTCATGTAGGGGAACTTCTCTGATGTTACCATTTCCTGCCCATCTTCACTCCTGTCTCCAAGTTTCATTCATATACAGCTTATGAATATCAGTGACTTCTCAGGCAGAATCCCGTGGCTCTTTTCCTAGTTGTAGACTGGCTTACATAGTTTGGTGCTGAGGGAAGGGAGTTTTGTGATGATTCAACATCCCATCCTTGTATTGACTCCCTTGAAACGCACATCTTCAAGTGTAGTTGACAAGAAGCACATTTCTCTTCATAATGACACTATCCACTATCAATTCTCAAGTGATCCTGTGATTTTGCACAGCAGTTAGCACTTGGGATTGTTTAGTCATTTATTCCGTAAATATTTATTGATTACCTATTGTGTGCTAAGTACTATGCTGGTGTTGTAGATACATCAGTGAACCAAACAAGGTATTCTAGAAAACTGATAATAAGTAATACAGATGATACACACTTTTTGCTTAAGGTTAGAAGATAAGTGTTACATAATAGAAAACAAAGAATGGGGAAGAGAGATCAGTAGTGTTGAGAGAGAAATATAGGCAACTTCAAGAGGTTTCAGATGAGACTTACAGTGAAGGTGACTTTTGAATAGATCTTTTCAGTGTTGGGGACAAAGTATGGTACCTTGGAACTCTGTTTCACTTGGATCTGGGCTTCTTGATGATTACCCTGTTTTTTCTGAAGGGTAATGGGAAAGCTGACTTCTGTTCTATATATTGTTTCATTGTGTCTCTGGTGTCTACATTTAGGTACCTGTACTGTTCTATTCTCCCTATTTTTGCAACACAAAATGACCTCTAATATTGTCCAAAGGTCTCTGTGGGCAAAGATTGCCTCAATTGTGTTTATACTATAAAACTATAAAACTATAAAAAATACTTTTCAAAAATACTTCTATATACATATTATCCCTGTATTATCCTTTACATCGTCAATGCTCTTGCTGAACTGTAAAATGTTGCTTTTTGGTCCATCATAAAATCATCACAATATTTATGAAGATCAAAATCCCACTCTATTCCATTCCAGAGGTTTGTTTGTTGGTCTTTGACTCCTTTAATTGATGTAAGCTTGTAAGATTTATCACCTTGGAGAGACTTTATTTTCTTTCCTATTCTTTTAAAGTGATGTAACTGCTTAGAGCTATTCCCTCTTTCCATAAGCATCTTCAGCTAGCTTGCTACTGTCTAAATAAAACAAAACAAAGCAAAACAGAATAGGACAGAACAAAATCTGTGATAGGAATTCAAAATTTATTTATTAATTTAGAAAGAATGGGTAACTTGGTGAAATTAATTCTTCTTATTCATGACCAGTTACTTAGGTTTTTCTATTTTAAATCTCTTGGCAATAGCATGGCCTTAAACTCTACCTCCTGAGGGCAGGGATTTCAGGCACAGCCATTGAGCTCAGTTTTGACTGATTGGTTTTACAGATTTGTTTATTTTTATTTCATATGAATGAATGTTTGTCTGTTTGTCTAACTGTATAGATGTATGTATATCCTATGGATGCAATGACTTCAAGACCGATAGAGTGTCAGATCACCTGGAACTGGAGTTACAGGTATCTGTGAGCTGCCATGAGGGTGCTGGAAACTGAACTCTGGATGGATTCAGTCTATAAGAATAAATACATAAACTGTTTGGCTTAGTGAAGCTACTTAGGATGATAATGCACATACAAGAGCCATAGAACATCTAATGAAAATCCCAGTTCCAAGTATGAAAAACATCATTTCATGTTGTTTAGGGAGGTTTAAGAGAACTATAAGTAGTGTAGGTTATTGCTGTTGCCTCCCAAAACTTAAAGGTAAGAACCTATTTCTGAAAACAGCCATTCTTTGGACACAGGATTTACAAAAGGTGGCTGGAACTGACTTAGAAGTGTCCTCCATGAGGATTATCTTGATGATGTGAAAAGATGCTGTGCAAGTTGCCTAGGGCAGGGGGAGCGATCAATATCCTCACCCAGCTGTAAAGCCTACAAACCACATGGCCAACATAGCATGATATCCTCAAATATGCAATAGTGTTACTCATGTCTTGGGGGTAACCAACAGTCAGCACATTGGACTATGGCTCATTTAATATGAAAGAATTCATATTTGTTACTGTAAACCCAGGAACTAATGATCTTCTATGGTTGTAATGTGATTAGCTGCTTCAAGTTGTCTCCATCTTGACTTCCTTGTAATGACTGACCATATCCTGGAATGGTGAGCTAAATATACCCTTTGTTTTTTACAGCTTTAGCCACATATTCTTGGATAAATCATATCTTAATATTTCTGTGCTTTAAATATATATTCCATGTAAACCCTGAATTCACTATGTTCTTTGTTGTGAACACCAAATGTGGTTGTTTTTTTTTTTTTTAAATTATAGACATTGGATATCTACTCAGAAAACATCCAAACTGCAAACTCCTTCACATTCACTCTCTATGCCTTATATTTCTGCTGAAGCCTGTTCCCAATAAATGCCCAGAGTTATGATAAGATCTGTTTTGTGGAAGGCACATAAAGATATGAGCTTTTATTTTTTCATGTATTATGACAAGAGAAAATCTGTTTTTTATAGGCATAGCCAAAAAATTAATTCTGCTTACAATCGTGAACATAGCATATTTGAAAGGAATTTCTTGATAGAGCTCTGGCTCCATGGAATTCAAACTTGTTAGGTCTCCCAGTGTTCAGATAGTGGTATCAGTGAGACCTGAGTTAGAACCCCAGACTTCACTACCAGCTTTCTCCTGTATGTTTTCATCACATCCTAGTGATTCTTCACTCCAGACAATAGGAGTACTTCTAGATGCTCTTCATATGATGGCAGTAGTTCTCTGGAAATACTATAAGAAAGCAAAGTGAATTCAAACAACATAACTATATCTTGCTAAATGCAATATAAAAATAATGCTTAGATAAACTCTCTACTAAGAAAGTTCCAAACATGTTTATCATTGTGTTATTATGAGTTAATGAAAAGCAACGTGTGAATGAAAGCTGGTTGTGTTTGAAGAAAATTAATAATCACAACATATGCATTTCACGTAAAATATTTTACAAATATGTATGACCTCATGTCATTGCTAGATCTCCGTTTCCCCAATCCCCAAAGGCCTTGCAAAGCTAGCTAATGAAAGTGGTAAATATCACAAAGTTTGACTTTGGTTAACTTAATTTTTAACCTGCATCTGGCCACATTTAAGGATTTTTTTTTATGAAGAAAAACAAGTAAAATGTAACATATGGCATTAATAAGTTTGTGTGACACATTTCAAATTGTGTTTTCCCTGCAACCCTTCAAAATGGGGATGTGTACTCAACTTTCCACAGAACATTTACCTCCAGACTGCTAATTAAAATACGATACCCATAAATCTTCTCTCTCATGGAGAACTTGCACACTGAAACAAAGGCAAGGGAAATTAACTCTAAGAAAACGTCTGATAATTAAACTTTAATTTTCCTTCCCACCCTAGATATTTGCTTTCTTTTTCTACTGTTAGTCAGTTTTATCCTCTCCCCACACTCACAGAACTCCCACTAATATTTTCTGCTAATGAAGTACGCATGACTGAATGTTCTTGTATGCGATGGCTCTCCACTTACTCACAGAAGGGAGATAAACACAGCTTTCTAAGCACTCTGAGCTCTAAATCATTAATCACTCCTATGTTCATCCAGAGATCTTGGTAAATTTTGAATAGATTTTCTTAAAGTTGCCCTCTGTTGGAAAGCATTTCCACATACTGAAAAGCTGAACCATTTGCTCCAGGTCGTTCTCCTAGGAATATGTTTAGATTTTTGAAAAGTAGTAAGGAACTCTCATGTGTATGGTGCTGTGATCATCATAAGGAATAATGGAATATGCAATGTTTGTCACCTTTTTCTTCTTTTCAAGGACATCTCCATTAAGATACCCACAGCACTCCCATCCTCTCCAGGATTTTTCAATCTGATCTTAGGAAAGGTTCTGATAGATTTCTATGCATTGAGGAATGGATTTCTGATAGATTCATCTCTGGTGTTTGCTTTTCAGTGGTATTTCAGCTTGGATTCTTGAAGCTTAGCACAATGCAAACAAAGAATGATTATCTGAGAAAATGCTCAGAACAAGAAAATAAATGCAGGTTCCATGGAACCATGGAGCATTTAAAATAAAATAGTTGTGATTTATTAAGGACGAGATAAACAATGAAAAGGCATATTTAACAGAGAGTGGGGAGAAAATGAGAAAGATACAAGGTAATTAGTTTTGTGTCTCCCTACCCCACATCAGAAGAGATTTAAAGTTGCAACAGGCAAATTGGCTGCAGTTCTGAAAAAATCAGGATATCCATGGAAAGGAAAGCTCTAATGGACTCTGACATTAGGAAATTCAAGCAAGTAAAAGGAATTGGCTTTGCTCATTTGGAACAAAGACTGAGTTTAAGTGGACAGAAGGGCACCTTCTCCCTGCCTCCACCCAATAGCATGAGAGCATACATGGCTCTTTCTCCCTATAGAGTGTATGAAAAACTCAATGCCAAGTGCCTTCTGTTGAAGACCAGTGCCTAAGAGAGGGAAATTAAAGGAAGCAGGCACAGTCAGTCTTAGGAATTGGCTTTATTTTTAATAAACTTGTGACCATTGAATGAAGTCACTCTTTTTCATCAAGACCATGAATCTAGCTAAACCACTGAGGTAGCCATGGAGCAGATTCTGGGCCATTGATGCTGAATTTTACTCAGCAAAGATGTCTCTGGTATTTGACACTATCCTTCATGGCAACAGGTTCACATAAATTACCATATATACATTAAGAGTGTGGCCCTTAATTCTCGTTTTTTTTTTTTTTTTTTTTTACTTGCTAAAGAAGCTGAACAGCTTTTAATTTATGTATCTATCTATCTATCTATCTATCTATCTATCTATCTATCTATCTATTTATTTATTTTTGCATCCCAACTACAGTTTCTCCTCTCTTCCAAGTACCACCTCCTTGCCCCCCCCCATCCACTCCTCCTTCATTTCTTTTCAAAGAAGGGGAAGTCTCCCATGAATGTCAACCAGAAGCTGAACACTTTTTAAAGATATTTGAGTTGCTTTATTTTAGGTTATTTATTTTTGAATTCATTATATATGTTAGGTATTAATCTTATATCTTGTATGCAACCGGCAAAATTCTTCCCCATGCAGTGGTCTTCCTCTTCACTCGATTGACTCTTTCCTTGGATGTAGAGAAGCTTTTATGTTTTATGAGGATGCATTTGTTAGCTGTTGACCTTAATTTATACATGGATGGAGTCCTATTCAGAACTGCAGAGATCCACAACTAACCCAAATACGGAAAGCATAGTGTACTCGGCACCATGTACAACACAACTCACAAATCTAGGCAGCACAGCAAGGGAGGAGGAAGATCCTGGAGACTAAAAGGTGGGGAGGAGTAGCGTTTTTTGAGTTGCCAGCTATGCCACCTGGGGCCAAAGTGTGGTCCCAGTCCGAGCTGTCACTCAAGGACCATTTCTGAGTCCATGGCTTTGAAGCAGACAATGTCTGGCACAAATCACTACTAGAGAACATGGGGATGTCCGTGGTCAGGGCAGCCACAAGGGGCCACATAGATGTCTGGGGACAGTGTATAACTGCCCCTGCCCCTCCCTGAATGCAGTGCTCTGGAGAGCTGGTCCCATCTCTCACTAGTGGCAGTACTCCGGAGAGTGGGCCCTGTACTTAGTCCAGGTGCCACCATGGAGCTGACCTGGTGGCAGAGGTGTGGGTGAGCTGCCAGGAGAGCATGAGTGTACTATAGCTGACCCTGCTATTCATCTGCCATGCAATGGCAACAGGCACGGAGGTGATGCACACCCCAGCCCTCCCCTTATCACCTCTGGAAGTCAGGAAAAACTGCCTCAGGGTCATAAGTTCAAATGCCCCTCACCAGCTGCAGCACTTGGCAGAGTAGGGTGACTCTGATGGCAGGAGCACAGGTGAGTGAGCCCAGAGGATTAGAGTGAGGGAAAGCTGGTTCCACCACTCATCTGCCATGAGGTGAGGTGGCATGGGTATGAGGTTCCTTCCACTCCCTGACCCTTATTACCTGTGGATGCTGGGAGACTTAGCCCTCGGGTCATAGGCGCTGGTGAGCTGGCCTGTCCCTAACTGGCTGTAGCACTCAGGAGAGTGGGTCCTGCACCTCTTCTGAGCATCACAGTAGACTGGTCCTGGTAGAGGGTGCACAGATGATCCAGCGCTGAGGTCAAGAGCACCAGAGAGCTGGGCCCACCGTCCATATGGTATGAGGTGGTGTAGGTATCTCCCTCTTGCCACCTGCAATAGCCAGGAGATCTGGCTTTGAGGTCATAAGAGCTAGAGAGCTATACATGCCTCCTCACTAACTGTAACCCTCAAAGAGTAGGCCCTGCACCTATGCCTGAGCAACACAGTGGAGGTGGTTCTGATGGCAAAGGCACAGGTACACCAGCCCAAAGGTCTGAGAGCAGGAGAACTGGCTCAGTCTCATAGGCTGCAGCACTTGGGAGAGTGGGTCTGGTACTTTGAGGAGTACATTGAAGCTGGCTCTGGAGGTATGAGTTTGGGTGAGCTGGCCCCCGAGGGTGAGAGAGCAAGAGAGCTGTCCTTGCCTTCTGCTGATGGGAACATTGGGTGGCCTAGCAAAAGCAGTGCTGGAGAACTCGCTCTAGTGATGTGGATAAAAGATAGCTGGTGAGCTGACCAGTTCAGATAACTACCCAGGCCAAGATTTTGGACTCTGAATTGGCCTACCCCATCTGAATCATCTGCAAATGGTGTGTGTGTGTGTGTGTGTGTGTGTGTGTGTGTGTGTTTGAGGGATGCGGGAGGTTGCAAGGGTAACAAGAGCATTTATGAGGGAGTAGGGAGATAGATGTGTGGGTCTGGGTTGCATGATGTGAATCTCACAATGAATAAGTTAAAAAATAAGAAATTTGCTATTATTCTTTATTTAATTATATTAGAATGGAAATGAGCCTGAGTGAGTCACATGTAACAGTGCAGCCTGACCCTCCCAAACCTTTGGCTAAGGTGGTTGTTGGTTATACAGGTCAAAGTACTGGTAAGATTTTTGTGCAGCCTTGCAAAACTGGATCATGGGTAAAAACTTATTGTTCCTGGGGTATTACATTAGTGTTACAGATGCTCTGCTTCCCATTATTATTTTAGAGTCTATTTTAGATCCTTTGCCATGTTTTAAGCTTGCTCACCACACATGTCAATTTTGGGTGGAGGGGGTGTGTCCCAAATGCTTTTGGAAAGATATTATACAGAGGCAAGCTCTGAAATTCATCAGCTCTCAACCTTCTGAAGACAGCTCGCTATTACTCAACAACATTGAAGGAAGGGATTCACCCTCTGGAGACCATCTTTTGATTGCTATTAGAGTTTTAGTCTCAGCTATTGCCTTAAGAAGAAAAATCCGAATCACTTGGTTACCCAGCAGTTTTCCATTATTGTCCCCAAGTTATTCATTGAGATACAGCAAAGGGGTTAGCAATGTCATCTATCCCAGTCTTGTTTGACTTAAGAATAAAACCTGATGTCTTAAATCCTTGTCTCTTGCCGACCTACAAGCATATCCATCAATCTTCCCTTTCAGCAGTTCTAACAAGATGACAGAGACAGACTTTTTCTCCACACTTTCTGTGAAAGCAACTGAAGTGACTGTTAGGCGTGATGAGAACATCACATTATATCACTACTGTGGCTCTTTAGCTGGTTATAGAACCATTGGTTCTGTATATAATTTTATTTAGGATGGACTGTTTTCTGCTTTTAACACCACAGATCACACAAACACCACAGATCTCTTATTGAGCCCCCTTTACTCTTTTAACATTATAAACTCTCAGTACTAGAAATAAACATGTATGAATTGTTAGTATTAGCTTTAGGCTTAAACTGAAGCTGTATCTATAGCAAGAAAGGATCATTATCTAGTTTTAAGCCTTCAATAATTATTTTCTTACAAAATATGATGATGTGTAGCTTATTTAGGCCTCTAAACTTTTATGGTTATACATTTCAAGTAGATTGACTGGGAAGTTATTCTTGGAAATGATTCTTCTCTAGGAAGAATACTGTGTTTACGCATAGACATGGTGCAATAACTCCATTTCAGAAATTTCAACTATCTAATGGTACAGGCCTAAGAGTGATGCTCAAAAGGCAATGAAGAAATGTCCAGATAAAATACAAACCCAGAGACTCTACCAGACTTTTTCAAATTCTGCATTCTTGAGACTCAGGCCCTAGAGGTATGACCTTTTAACTCTTTCCAGCTAATGGAAATGTCTCAGAGGCCAGGAGGCATCAAATCCTCAGTTAAAGCTCAGCCTGGGAAGCCTTTCTATGCTTACCACTGTCTCACAGAAGAACAGCGTTCAGAGTCACAAGTCTCCATGTATTCATCTAGTCCTGGAGCTTTTCAGAATCAACTCTTAAATCCACATAAAATAGATAGTGGCAGTACTGAGACCTCAGCTCATAAATATTGTTATATAGACAGAGTATCAGAGAATGGACAGATGAGCAAGATAGTGTGTCATGTGCATACAATGCTGCCTGACCATAAAGGTAGGCAGTTAACAGTTGCAAACAGGGAGAAACTCATGAGTTACCCCCAACTATAGTTCTTTAGGCAGTCAATGATGGCTGGGGGAGGCAAGCACATTTTTTTTCCTGTAGTACAGTCAATGGTAAGTTGCTGTGCTAGTAAAATTGACTTGACAATTTGACACAAGCTAAAATCACCTCAGAGGAGAGCTTTCCTGGGAAATTATAGAGATTAGGTTGTCCAATAGGTTTATCTTCAGGAAATTGTCTTGGTTGCCTTCATTTATAAGGGCATACTAAGTCCTGAAAGTGGGCAGCACCATTCCCTAGTTTTGGGCCTTAAACTGGATAGGAGTAGACAAACCAAGCTGAGTCTGAGACACACATGTGTTTATTTTACAAGGTTCATGGATGTGAAGTGATTAGCTGCCTGGAGTCTGTAGCTCTTCTTCCTCTGAGGAGCCATTTATCTTTTGACTTTTTGTCACGTGATTTTATAACAGCAACAGAAATGAAACTAGTTTCCTGTGCCCCTATAAATAATGCCTTATCCAAGGTCGTGTAAGCAACAATAGTGGAACTCATTGGATTCAAAAAGAAAAAACAAAATGTCATGGAAGTAGGAGGAGGATTGCTGGAAAGGAGATGAGAGTAATAGAGGGTGTAAACACAAAACACATCATATATATATACACATATATATGCATTATTATGTACAAATAAGATATTCTAATAAAATTTAAAAGATCATACAGGGAGTGTCAAAAACATACTCCTTGGTGGGGATAGAATGAGGTAGTGATACATGGTCCAAGATATGTGAACCTTCAAAGCATTTAACCAAGTGAAAGATGGCCAGGTATGCAAGGTCATGCTCTCTGTGGTTCCTCTGACATGAAAGATCTGGGAAATAGAAAAGTCTTTAGAGCGGGTGGTGGTGGCGCACGCCTTTAATCCCAGCACTTGGGAGGCAGAGGCAGGTGGATTTCTGAGTTCGAGGCCAGCCTGGTCTACAGAGTGAGTTCCAGGACATCCAGGGCTACATAGAGAAACCCTGTCTCGAAAAACCAAAAAAAAAAAAAAAAAAAAAAAAAAAGTCTTTAGAGGAGTGGATGGGTGGTTGCTGAGGACTTGGGTTGAGTATGAAAATGAATACACAAATAGGAGCAAAGTTTCCTTTTTGGGTGAAGATATTTTTCTTTTTCCAAAAATATCTTTTATTATTTATCTTTGTATACCTGTGTGTGCTTCCATATGTATGAGGAGGGCAGAAGGAAGCTAGAGTTACAGGCAGTTGTGAGCTTCCAGATGTAGGTACTGGGAATTGAACTCAGGTCTTCTGCAAGAATGGTATGTGATCATAATACTGAGCTATCACTTGAAGAAACCTTTCTTAAGGGAGACTGCATCGATGGTTGTAGAATTCTGTAAATGTTCTGAAAATACTTACTTGTTTAAATAAAATAAGAGAAACTTATACATGCAAATTTTATCTCAATAAAGCTGTTTAATAAAAGACAGCCAAGGGCCATTGCAAAGGAGACAAAGATTTGATGAGCTCTGAAAAGCACAAATATTTGGGTCATTAAGGGAGCACATGCCCTTGACCAGATACACATGCTCGAGGCATCAGATTATTGCTCTTTCTTTTTTTCAGGAGAGGAAAAGGAGATCATTCCTGTTTTCACCCTTTAAACTTCTTTCTTTTCTGTTTTCAGATTATATGATTTACTTAAGAGACGTGAGAGGCTCAACCCAAAGACTTTTAGATTTGTAAACATTTTCAGCAATAACAAGATAGAGAAAAAGAAAAACATACCAAAACCAAGCATCTTTTAAATATACCAACAATGAAGGTTTTCATTAATTTATTTATTTATTCACTTTACATTCCAGTCAAAGTCCTCTCCCTCCTCTCCTCTCAGTCCCACCCTCCAACCTTCTTTTCTCAGTCTCCCCTCCCAGAAGGAGAGTCCCCTACTCTGGGTACCAACCTGCCCTGGCACATCAAGTCACATCAGGACTAAACACATCCTCTCTCACCGAGGCCAAGCAAGGCAGCCCAGCTAGGGGAAAGGGATCCAAAGGAAGACAACAGAGTCCAAGTCAGAGACAACCTGCTCCAATTGTTGGGGGACCCACATGGAGATCAAGTTGAACATCTGTTACATATGGGTAGGAGACCTAGGTCTAGTTCTTGTATGCCCTTTGGTTGGGGGCTTAGTCTCTGTGAGCCCCCATTGGCCCAGGTTAGTTGGCTCTATATTTCTTCCTGTGGTGTCCTTGGCCCTCTGGCTCCCACAATCCTTGCTTTGTCTCTGCAACAAGACTCCCTGAGCTCTATCTAATGTTTGGCTGTGAGTCTCTGCATCTGTATCCATCAGTTTCTGGATTATAAGTCTTTCAGATGACAGTTGTACTAGTCTCCTGTCTGTAAGCATAGCAGAGTATCATTAATAGTGTTGGGGGTCTCTCCCTAAGGGTGGGTCTCAAGTTGGGCCAAAATCAAGTTGATTTTCTTAAAAATCAGTCAGAAAGCATTTCTATTCCATTTATGTTCAAAGTACTTAAACAAAAAAATGTAATCAAAGTTGTTAAAAGATGTTTTATTGGATATTTTATTTATTTACATTTCATATGTTATTCCCTTTCCTGTTTTCCTCTTTGGAACCCCCCTATACCATCCCCCCCATCCTGCTTCTATGAGGGTGCTCCTCCACCTATCCAGCCACTCCTGCCTGCCTGCCCTGGTATTCCCCTACACTGGGGCATGGAGCCTTCACAGGACCAAGGGCCTCTCATCCCACTGATGTCCAATGCCAAGACGTGTTAAAAGACTTTATAAGAAAATCTGCTAAAGCAGCAAAAGGAGAATCTATAGAAGACACTAGAGATTGGATGATTTAAGCTTTTGGACAGTTTTAGATTGGCAACATTTCTCAAAGTGATCTAAGACTCCATATAGTTCCCATCAAATTCCAGTGATATTGTTCATAGAAATAGAACTTTTCTAACACTCATGTTGAAACACAAACAAGAAGATAGCAGAGCAGTTAAGCAAGACGGGCCACGTTGGAGGTAACCCAACACTTTACTCTTAACTGTACTGGTCAGCCAGAGTGACAGTGAGAACACAGAATGAACACAAAATAGATAAATAGGATATGGAATGATTGGAAGATCTAGAAGTAAGAGAAATAAGCCCATCAAAATATAAACAAAGGTGGCAAATATAACACACACACACACACACACACACACACACACACACACACACACACACACACATATATATATCCAAACCTGCTGTTGTACAAACTAATGCTGGGCATCAAATATAGAAGATACTCTAGATCCTTACCTTGTACCTTGTATAAAAATAACCTCTAAATTGATCAAAGATCTTAATATAAGTTTGAAAATTTGAAACTACCATGGAAAAAAAATAGAGGAAACAAATCAAAATGTAGCCATGGAAAATAGTTTTCTGGGGGTTCTTTAAGAGGAATTGGTTTTGATTTCCAATTTGGTAGCTATATGACTCTATGTAACTCCTGTTTTAGAGGATCAAATGTTCCTCCCCTTCTGGCCAATACAGGCATGGTATGTATGTACTACACAGCATACATGCAGACAAAGCACCTATAAAAGTCTCCATCAGATCTCCCCCCTAAGAGCTCAGGGAATTATGCATAAGAGAAGGCAGAAAGAGACACAGGAGATGGAGAACAGGTCTCTCTAAACCAACATGAGCTGGACTCATATGAACTCACAGGGACTGAGGTAGCAAGCACATGGCCTGCATGGCTTTGTATGAAGTCCTTTATATATATATTATAGCTTTCAGTTTATTGATTTTATGGACTCCTGAGAGGGTGAATGAGTGGGTCTCTGATTCTTGTGCCTTTTCTTGGGCTGTTTTCCTTCTGTTGAGTTACCTTGTCCAACTTCAATGGGATGATTTTTGTTTTAGCTTATAATCTAATTTGTTATGATCTGTTACACCTTAGAAGCTTGCTCTTTTTTAATGACAGAGAGAAAAAACTGTTTCTTGATGGGAAAGGAAGAAAGGAGGAAATGGGGGAAATATTGGGATGAGAAACTGTAATCAGGACATACTGTATTAGAATCTAATCGATTTTCTTTCTTGTTAAAAATTATTAAACTTATCACTGTACATTCTGTTCACTGCTCCCTTCCTGGTCACCTCTTCCCACAATCTTTCCCCAACCTCTTTCTCCTCTGAGGGGGTGGGATCCCCCCTAAGTGTTTCCCTCACCTTGGCATTTCAAGTCTCTGTGAGGCTAGGTTCTTCCTCTCCCACTGAGTCTGGACATGGCAGCCCAGCTATTAGAACATATCCCACAGACGGGCAACAGCTTTTAGGATAGCTCCCATTCCAGTTGTTCAACACTTGCATGAAGACCAAGCTGCACATCTGCTACATATGAGCAGGGAAGCCTAGGTCTAACCCTGTATGTTCTTTGGTTGGTGGTTTAGTCTCTGAGAGCCTCAAGGGTCCAGTTTTGTTGAGACTGTTGTTCTTCCTGTGGATTTCCTATCCCCTTCAGGCCTGCAATTCTTCCTCCTATTCTTCTATAAGAGTCCCCAAGCTCCATCCATTGTTTGGTTGTGGGAGTTTGTATCTTCAGAGTCAGCTGCTGGGTGAAACCTCTCACAGGACAACATGCTCCTGTCTGCAAGCATAAGAGAATATCATTAATAATGTTATGAATTGGTGCTTGCCCATGTGATGGTTCTCAAGTTGGGCCTGGTTTTGGTTGACCATTCTTAGTTTGACACTGGTTTTCCACAGATCTAAGAAATAGTGGAATGTGTAGACATATTGGTGTCCTTTACAATGCTAATGCTTTTCTTTTTTTTAAAAATTATCTTATTTTTTATATTCTAGATGTTGCCCCCTTCTGATTCCCCCTTCCCACAGTTCTTCTTCCCATTCCCCATGCCATTTGCCTCTGAGAGGGTGCTCCCCCATCTTTGGGCTTTCCCCTCAAATCTTTACAGGATTAAGTGCATCCTCTACAACTGAGGCCAGACAAGGCAGTCCTCTGCTACATAGATGCTGGGGGCCACAGACCAGCCCATGTATGTTCTTTGATTGGTGGCTTAGTCTCTGGGAACTCCCAGGGGTCTGGGTTAGTTGAGACTGTTGGTCTTCCTATGATGTTGTCAATCCCTTCAGCTCCTTTAATCCTTCATTTAACTCTTCAATAGGGGTCCCTGGCCTCAGTCCAATGGTCAGCTGTAAGTATCTGTGTCTGTCTCAGTGTCTGTCTCAGTCAGCTGTTGGCAGAGTCTCTCAGAGGACAGCCATGTTAGGCTCCTGTCTGTAAGAATAACATGACATTAGGAATAGTGTCAGGCTTTGGTGCCCACTCATTAGATGGATTCCAAGTTGGGCTGGTCACTGGACAGCTTTTCCTTCAGTCTCTGCTCCATTTTTTATCCCTACATTCTTTTAGACAGGAACAATTCTGAGTCAGAAATATTGACTGTGGGTGGGTAACCCTGTCCTTCTACTTGGGTCCCTGTCAGTCTACTGGAGGTGGTCTCTTCAGGTTCCCTCTCGCCACTGTTGTGCATTTCATCTTAGATCATCCCTGTTGAGTAGTCCTGGGAGTCTCTCACATCCCAGGTCTCTAGGACTTTCTAGAGGGTCCCCCCATCCTCACCCACAGAAGCTGCATATTTCCCACTCATTGTCTTTGCCCTCTGGGTTTCTCTCTTGTCCCCATATACCTGCTCCTGCCCCTTTAGCCCTCACCCTTCTCTCTCCCACCCAGGACCCTCTCTGCCTCCTATGATTATCTTGTTCCCCCTTTTAAGTGGGATTGAAGCATCTTCACTTGGGCCTTCCTTCTTCTTAAACATCTTATGGTCTGTGGGTTATGTGTATTCTGTAGTTTTGGGCTATGAAAAAAATATTTTATAAAAGAAGAAAATAACTTACTGAATAAGATTTCATTAGGTCTAGAACTAAGAGCAAGCATTGGAAAATAAAATTACATAAAATCTCAAGACTTACATATTATATGCTGGTTTATGATCATATCATAATTTTGCCTTTTACAGAGTTTCTACAGAGCAAAACAATCAGAAAAGTTAAAGGAGAGATTGCATAATGAGAAAAATTTACAGGTTGAGGATTAATATTCAGCATATACCAAGAACCAAAATTTTAAACACCAAAGATTAAATCAGCCAAGGAACACATTGGCAAATGAACTGAACATACATTCTAAGAAAAAAAATGCTTGTGGCCAATAAATACTTTAAAAGTTTTTATATCAGTAGCCACTAGTGAAATACAAACCAAAATTGGGATTCCAGCTCATTCCACTCAGTGGTAATTTTAAAGAAAACAAACATTCATAAATATTGACAAGGCTGCAATCCTTCTTCATGGCTAGTGAGATGGGAATTAGTCTATTTATGATAGAAATCAGAGTTTAAATTTACTTCAAGAAAAATTTACTTCAACTAGCTCTTGGAAATATACCAGAAGAAACAAAATGGGCTTACTGTGGAGTTAGTTGTTTTTATAACTACATTATTACAAGCAGTCAAGTTATAAGCAGCTAGGTGTCTGTTAATAGATAAATGAATAAATAGAATGAGACATATACAATGGAATTTTATTCTGGAATAAAGAAAAAAAAATATGCTTGCTGGAAAGTGAGTGAAAATAGAGAGAATAATGTTAAGAGAAACAAGCCAGTCTGAACAAGAGGACTCACATGCACCTGTCTAATCAAAGAAGAAAAACAGAACAAAAGAAAACCAAAGGATACATGGTAGGTGGGTTTTTTGGAATGTGGAAAGGAAAGGAGGAAGAAAATAGAAGGGTAATACAGGAGTGAAAGGTTAAAATTGTTATATGCACAAATGGAAATGTTAGCAAAATCTCCTTACTTTATATAATGCATATCCTCTAATAACAAAATGAATATGGAGAAACAGAAAGCCAAAAAGAAAAGGGGCTAAGAACATAGATCACAGCTGGTGGGACACAGTATTCTTGTCACTAGAGGGCACTATTGCGCCATCACCCTTTCAACCACTCCCTGGTGCAGAATGCAGGAACACAGCCGGCTGACTCACAAGTCACTCTTCCCTACCCTGGGCTTACCCCACAGCACTGTTTGCTGGCCTTTAGATTGTGCCGGAATGTTTAAACAGTAAAGGGTCATGGATACCTAAGGTGTCTATCTCTTGCTCACATTGCCAAGAAGCATTCAAGGAAACGTCACCCAGCATTTTCACCCAGGTTTCAGGGTCCTTTCGAGCTCTTGAACTGAAATAAATGGGAGTTCCGGAGAACTCAGACATTCATGAACTAATTTTAAGTCTTCATTGCTTTCCTCAGATGAATCTTGATAGGTCTTAGGAATAGAGCCATGGGAGACATGTTCTGTGCTACAAAGCATGGGGCAACGTTGAGTCTAACCTTGTTCCTGAGTGCAGAGGTTCAGCTGTGGCAGTCAGGATTGAGAGACTATGGTATTCACGTCCTGAATAAAAGTGGCCTATGTGGTGATGGAAGAGGATCAGGACTGAACACTTTGGTATGTGGTTAAAAATTTACCGTATGCCGAATGAAAACAAATGAAGAGCAACGGAAAAGAAACGAAACACAACTAGACAATGTCATGCTCAGTCCCACTCATCTAAAAAACTGAAATCCACATTTCTGTAAAATCTGAAATTACTTGGAGGTTGAAATTGTTGCTACAAGTGGAGAACTCAGTCTGAGAATGGGCTGAGTAATTGGTAAATTATTACTATTTCTTTCAGGGTACTTGTTTAAGAATTCACAATATGAATGTTTCATGAGATATAAACTTTGTGTTTAGAATTTGACCTGCTAGTTGATATTTTATTATGATATGAAAATATTTCAAAAATTAAAAAGGAATTTGAAATCTAGACTACTTCTGGTCACAGGCACTTTGAATAAGACATATTCAGTCAGTAAATGAAAATCAGAAAACTCACAAACAGACTTTCCAAAAGGCCAGAATAGTTTGAGTCACAGCAGAAGCACCTGGCTAACTCAGAAAATAAAGACTTGTTTTGGCAAATATCTGAATATAAGCCAGATGCATGGTAAACTTTCCCCTTATGGCCTGGGTAGGTTAGCAGCCGAGTTTCATCTTAGGTGTAACAGAAATAGCTTCAGCTCATCATTCATAATTCCTTACAGATAACTCAGAGATTTACTAAGAGACAAGTTGTTAGAAGAATTTGTTCTGTATGATAGCACAACTGATATCTCTTGGTATTCTGAACCATTAAAATTTTATGTATTTAGAGTTCTTTGAGACTTCCACATTTGGGGAGAAAATAATCGACTGTAGTTTTAATTTATGCAAAAAAATTGCAATTGGAATTGTTCTGAGGAATACACAATGAAACAGGTGCTAGTGTGATTGATGGGCTCCTGGAAGTTCTACAGGAAACATGCAGGCAATATTCTGTGAGCATCCATGTCTTCTCAAGGGAAAGCGTGATGGAGTGTCCTTTACGGCAGGCTAGAGGGTTATTCAATGCTGCTGACCTGTGGTCTGCAGTTACAAGAGGTTTATGACATCCACATATTCTCTCGCCCTTGTAAGTTGAAGATTAACAGGTTTTATTGGTACTGTCACTGTTTCTGTTTCTCCTGGCCTTTTTGTTGGTCACTGAATTTATTTCAGTGGAAATTCTCACATGAGTTCAAGGGAGCGAATCTTTCCATGCACTGTGTGGCTGGTTGGAGGGCAGAGAATAAATGTAGGAAAGGGCATGCTCATCTCTATCACTAGAATACCCTTTAAGAAAAAAAATTATTAATCTAATAGTGCCTTCAACCTAGAGATCAGAGAAATGCTGTCCTTATTAAATGAGTCGGAAAGCATTGTATCTTGTGTTTTCTGGGCAGAATTGGGTAGAATTGGCTTCTTTGTTTCTTGTTAAGATATATTTCCTGGGTGTTCAGTCCCTGCTTGTATTACTGCTAGTTCAGAGAAAATGTGTTTCCAAAAGGCAGAAACAAACTTTAAGAGAATAATAGGCTGGTTTACACTTTTAACATCACCTATTCAGTAGAAAAAAAAAGCAACATGTCCATGTCCTAAACGTCACATGCTCCTTTCCATATATCCCCAATAGACAAACAGACATAAAATACAAGCAGAGATGTGATGCTGAAAACTTACAGTGACACTTTGTGACACTCAAGTAAAGAGCCAATGGTTTCAGCTAGTGCAGGCTCTGAAGGTGCACTAGTGAATGGTATAGACAAGGATGGGCCATTTGAGCAGTTCCTCTCAGGAAAGTACTTGCCAAGGGCCAGTGCTCACAGTTCTTAAAGAAATGATGAGATACTTACCAGAAAAAAATG
Organism: Mastomys natalensis; assembly: GCA_021653895.1. Classification (NCBI taxonomy): domain Eukaryota; kingdom Metazoa; phylum Chordata; class Mammalia; order Rodentia; family Muridae; genus Mastomys; species Mastomys natalensis. Next base: position 430,547 of record JAJTUV010000581.1, on the reverse strand, counting down.
GTGCTACGAGTCTCTGTCTGTTAGAGTGCTATTTGGCTCTTGGCTGGGTCATTTCAAAACTATATGAGACTCTCAAAAGTTCTAGGCTCTGAATATGTAGAGCACACAAGGAAGACACAGTTCCTTGTCTGACTGATTTACAAGATGTTGCTTTCCCTTAAAGGAGAGAGAGTAGAAGGAAAATACACAGGGCAACCATGAACTTAGAATTATAATAATGTCAGAGACCTGAAAAACATCTGGATGTTCTGAGGATATGATGAAGGTACGTGATTGATTGGGCCAGCTAAAGGCATCCTATGGCTCATGAGGGAGAATAAAGTGCTAAGGTCTCCAAGAAGACATAGGACTTAAGCAATTCTTCAAAGTTAGTGGTTCTTTGTTTCGTACAACTTCATTTTCGGCTTGATTTTGTTTTCCTCACTGTTTTGGGTTATTTTATTAAGTCCATGGATCCCTCAGACAGGTATATAGCAAGGTGAAATAAAAGGAGAAAAAAAAATATTTGCTACTCAATGGAGATAGAGAAGAAACAGATTGTCAGCCGTGGGAAGGAAACCTCAGATCTGTATATATATGCCTGCTCTTTCATGCCCACCTCAGCTCTCACAAGTAGGGATTATGGCAAGTAGAAACCTAAAGGGGAGGCTCAGAAGAAAGGATGGGAACCCTGCCTGGTGTGCTAAAAAGATCTTTGAGCATGTGGGTCAAGAGAGAGGCTGGAGATGCGATGCATCTGGACTATGGAACCCTACAGTGAAACAGCCCAGGGGTGATTCTGACCTGTGATGTCCATGTTTCATTCCTAACATGAGAGCAAGATTCTAACTTCATGCACCATTTTCAGGGTTGGGTGGAGTAACTGGAAAGTATAGAATACTTAGCATGGTACGGTAAGCACATAGTGATGGATATTAGTTTATTAGGGACGCATTGTTACCAGGAGGCTTCTTGGTGAAACAGCACGATCAACTGTGTCTATGTGGCTGCATCATTGACAACAGAAAGCAGAAAGTGGAATAGAAATCATAGCTTGGCCTCAGAGCATTCTGTCTTAACTGGAAGGTTTTTCCAGTTGAATTTCACTGAAAGATTTCCTAGACATTTCTGTACTTCAGTTTCCATGTCTGTGAAATAAAGAAATTTATACTAAACCCTTAGATGAATGGAAAACTAGATTGAAAAATTAACAAACTGAACTATTATGCAGTAGGTGAACCATGTTTTACTATAATAGATCTTTCCTACCCTTTCCTCTGTACTTCTGACTTCTGACTTGTGTGTTTTTAACCTCTGAAAGTCAACTTCAGTGTGCTGCGGTGTGCTCACCATCTTGAAGATAGAAGCTGACTACCGATTTTGAATTGCTTATTTTGATGGCTGCTAATGAATTTATTGTCACTTCCTACTTTCTGCAGAAGGGGTAGAATCACTCACATTCTTGTTCCTGACATCCTTAGCTTTCTTATTCTCTGTATGTGTCTTCGATATTGTAGTGGCTTGGGGACACAGTTTTGCAACTCTAGAAGTAGGCTTGTCACTTAGAAAGAAGTTTCAGGTCACTTAGGAAACCAAGAACCAAGAGAGTCTGTCCAGTGATTACAATGGAGTGGCCTCAGGTCTCCTTGGATGATTGATGCTTTCTCAAGTAGACAGATCTGTGTGAGACCCTAAGAAGGAGAATAGAAATAGAGAAATCCTTTTAGCCTAGGGGAAGAACTGTACTGGTAGACCAAGAGTCTCTCTACTATTCAGGTAATATCTTACCAGCCAAGTTGTACCTGTTCTTGAAGGCCCTCAGTCAGTTCCTCAGAGGGAGGTAGACAGGGTTTCATCTGTCACAACCTGCATCTGGCATCTTGATGTGACTATAAAATTCAGAGACTACTTTTGAAACATATCCAGCACCCCTAAATCCATAAATCAGTTGTTATTGGAAACTAGTATTCAGTTCTCTGCTGCTAATCCCCATTACTTGTGCTGGCTCCCATCATACAGGATATTGGGAATTCTTTCGGCATGGCTCCAGAGGCAATTATACATTACAGCCAAAAACAGGCCTCTTACATTTGGTTGCCAAATTGTATTGTTCAATTTTATCAACCATGTAATTTACTTTTTCAGAAAAAAATATAGATAAAATGTATTATGTCTGTTAAATCTCTCAACCATGTTTTATGCAGCTGCTCTCAAGGTAAAGACAGGTATCATGGGGATAATCCTTGGGTTTTGGTTGGCATTCCAGTAAGCTTCTCAGTGGAAATTTACACTCAGAATTGTTTAATTCTAAAGTCAATAAACTTTCCATTAAGGCAAAGTGATTGTTTCCAAAATTTAAATCCATCTTTAAATGACCCCAAAAAAAATATGTCAGAAACTGTGCTATGATTTGTGAAGATAGAACTGAGTTTTGAATTTAAAAATTAACCAAAGCCTACTGGAATAAATACATATACTGACATAACGTGTAAATATATATAAAGAAGATTTGATCATTTTTCATGTTCATTTGGAAAAATGTTTTTCTTCAACCTTAATCTGTAAATTTTCACTTCTGCAGCATTTAAGACCTCTCCTCTCTGCAAAGCATTTATGTATATGTTGCTTTTAAAGGGTGTGTCTAGTTGCTTGTATAATTTTCAATTGGTCCAAAGGTAGCTGACTGAGCCTTCATTAATTCTATGCACAAGTAGGCCAAGCACATGGTGTATTTCCATCTGATCTAGAGAAGACTTTGCATCCTTGAGCATTCTTCTAGTCACTCCCATGATGGTTGGCTAGTCTTCCTCCTCTGTGATATCAGTAAATCTCTTGCTCCTCATTCACAATAGAAGGCCAGGCTTTATGAAGAGCCTCAAGATGATAGAAACTGTGACCTAAGGTGGGGCTTCAAAATCCAATTAGGTGGTATAACCAAACTCATGCAAATGGATATGAAGGGTTGTGTGAAATGTTTATCAATACTGATTCATTGCATTTCCTTTTTAAATCACTAACTTTGAGACTCAGCCATATATGGGAAATATGAAGTATCAGCTTAGATAAAATAGTCTAAAGGAACATGTGAAACTATTCCTGTAGATACTTTGAGCTTTCTCTCAGAATCACTTACATAGATTTTAAAGTTCCATAAGAAGTCTCTTGAGTAGTGATTTTCTTCTTTGCTCCATTAAACTCTAGGGCTTTATAAGTCATCTTCCAGAGTTTCCTTAAGGGTTTAGTGGTTTTAAAAATGATGATTCTTTAATCCAGCTCCTGACATTGGGATAAAAAGCATACATGCTACATTGGAAGGGCAATGAGTATAGGGCATGCGTCTGACCCTTGTGCAAATTCCAAGTTGATGGCTTGCTACATGTTTGATCCCATGAAAGTCATTATACTTGGGATGGTTAGTTTTAATTGCCAATCTGACAAAACCTATAGTCACTTGGGAAAAGTCAGTGAGGTTCTATCTGGATCTTGGCCTGGGGATATGTATGTGAAGGCCAGCTCAAATGCTTTAATTGGTGTGGGAAGACCCAGACTGAAAGTCTATAGCCTAAATTCCTGGGTTTGGGCCCTAAATTGTGCAGCAGTAGAGAAAGCTAAGTGAGTTCATCACATGTACAGACCAGAGTGGAGAAATTAATGTATGCAGTGTGACTAGGATGTGAGTAGCTGCTTCCAGTTCCTCCTTTGATTTCCCTGCTATGAATGTGGAAGTGTGAACTAAATAAACCCTAAGGTATTTCTTTATTAGTGTATTTTGAAAAATGCATGTGTGTGTGTGTGTATTACACATAACACACACACTCCACACACACTCCACACACACACACACACACACACACACACATGCACACATATAACACAGTCCTAATTATGTGTCCCATCACCCTAATAAAGTTGAAAAGGTTTATTTGGGCTTATGATTTCTAAGGAATTTTAGCTCCTTATGTCAAAGATGGCATGAGTATGACGTCAGGGTTTGTTTTTAGAACACCAGAGATGAAGCAGGCAGCTTAGACCAGAACAAGGGCTGGACATACCTTCAAAGGCTCACTCCTAGTGACCTACGTTCACTAGCTGTGCTAGATATGTCGTGTTAACTTGACACAAACTATAGTCATCTGAGAGAAGAGAGCCCTAGTTGAGAAAACGCCCCCATAAGATTGGGCAACCTTTGAAATCAGGACATTTTCTTAATTAGTAATTGATGTTTGAAGACCAGTGTGCATGGTATATGGTACCATCTCTGGGCTGGTGCTTTTGGGTTATGTAAGAAAGCAGATGTGAGTAAGTCATGGAAGCCAGCTGATAAACAGCACTCCTTCAGTGACTCTGCATCAACATCTTCAGGTTTTTGCCCTGCTTGATTTCCTTTCCTGACTTCCCTCAGTGATAACAGTGATGCAATTGTAAGGAAAAAACCAAAACAAGACAAACAAAAAACAACAAAAAACTATTTTCGTTCCAAGTTGCTTTGGGCAATGATGTTTCATCAGAGTAATAGTAACCCTAACTAGGACACTAGCAAAGCTCACTGCCTAAAGTCTTGACAACATTTCAAAATAATGTCACAAGCTGGAGATGAGGCTTTCAGACCATGAGTGTGTTGGAGAACACTTCATAATCAAACCATAAGGAAAGAGGGTGAGAATGAGAGAGGGAGTAGCAAATATAATGAGGGTGAACATGCTGACACACGAGTCAACCAAACCATTTATTGTCTGTTGTTTAGTTTGTTTTATTTTGTAAGTTTTTGAGTTTCATCAATGTGTATAATGTATTTTATATTTTCTTCTGACTTCAGAGCGAGAAATGTCCTTACTTTGTGTAACTAGGACTTTTTATTTTAATGAGAGTAGAGACAGTTGTACCACAGTCCTCATACCAGGAGAAGACAGTCCATGCTAGGTGACCTCTTACCACTCATAACCATTCTCCTACTCCACCTTCTTCCTGGAATCCTCTGATCATCTCCAAGTGTCGAATGAGAACAAAACTTGTTCAACATTTCATGGGGATCTGTTTGACACTGAAGTAACTGAAGCGGTGGGAGTCTCAGGCTATGTTAAACACATCTGCCTCTACGCAATGACACCTTTAAAAAGTATATTCAGATATATTCTGTTTTAGAGTAGCATGTTACTATTGGATAATAGAATACCTTTGTTTCCATATTTTATTTAAAAGGTCTCTCTCTCTAACCCATACTGTCTTTGAATTTGCAATCCTCTCTCTTCAATCTCCCCGTGCTGACATTACAGGTGTGCTTCTGATTTATTTTTATTTCTAACTCTCCTCTGGTTTGATTTAGGATACCTGAGTGCTTCCTTTGATTCTGCATCTCCAGGATCTCAGTGTATGCATCCACGAGCACAAGAACTTCATAGAATAGAATATATGTTCACTGGAAGACATTTATACAAATCTTTACAGTTGAGTTTCATCTCCTTATTTAATCACAGGAAACACGTTTGGCATCTTATGTTTAACAATAAAATGTAAGAGCTAGCTAGGGATTTAGCTCAATCAGTGGAGCACTTGTCTAGAAAACACCAAACCCTGGGTTTGACCCCCAGTGTCTCATAAGCTGAGTGTGGTGACTCACACCTGTAGTCCAGCACTCAGGCAGTAGACACAAGGGGAAGAGAAAGTCAATGTTATCCTTGGTCACATATGAAGTTCCAGGCTTGCCTGGATTCCATGAAAATCTCAAAACAAGCCCTCACATGAAATTTCCTTATGTTTTCTTCTGTCTCCTTTCATTTTCCCTTCCTTAAGACCCCATTAATTTGATGGCGTCACCGAGTTAAGATTGTTTTCTAACCTTCCCCTCTAACTCCTCAAATTCTCCAATCTTTGTGGACATCTAAAGTATCATTTCTTATATTCTTAACTATAAGTATTAAATACCATGTTTCATCTCAATGTGACTCAAAGTTCTCCAGACCATGCTTTCATAAGCTGTAGCCCTGGTAACCACTGGCCATCATGTATGTTGTAGTTTGTGTGGATGATCATGCTATAGTTCTTTGGAAAGATGGTCAGGTGCCCAGAGAGCAAAAGAAAGTCTATCTCATTAAAATTAATGTATTCATCAAGAAGAAGGACGGAGAAATCAGCAGATTGGTGGAGCAACAGAATGCCCACTGGGAACCCAAAATAAAATAAACTACTATTCTTTCATACTTGAACCAAGAAGATAGTCCATGGTTTATCATAGACAACCTGTTAAGGAAAGAAATAGAGGAGCTCTGTTGGCTTTGTATAGAGAAATTCCTCTCTCTCTGAGGTCAATTATATTTTCTTCTGCTTTATATACCATGATGTGATATGACATTCAGGATTCCAAATAACAGGACTAGACTATGAGCTTCTCACATCCTGGGGTCCCTATCAGGAGCAGTACTGAGCAAGTGGTAGCTATTTCTGAACAGGTTTTAGTGTTTTGTTGTTGTTGTTGTTGTTTTGAAGCTAAGGTTTTGGTGCTTAAAGGGTTTTGAGAATAGAGCTTGTGATGTTTTTTGATGAGTGTGGAAAAAGAGTGAATGGCCCAGAGCCTATGGCCACATCCCTGTGGGATTTCCATGAGATGTTTTCATAAATGAAGAGCTTACACTCATCCTTTCTATTACATTCTTTATGGATGAAGATGTGTAGTTAGTGAAGTGCAATTCTTCTTCTGTGTTTCTTGGGTATGTGAAGGCACAAACTCCCTGGTAATCTATCTGTTAAATAGACACAGTATGAAAAGAATTGTTAATGAAAGGAGCTCAAGAAAGGGAGTATGCAAGTGTTTGTAATTTAATTGGGAAATTATTTTATCTTAAATATATTTATTCCAACATAACTCCCATGCCATGCATATGTCCATGTTTTCCAATCCATATATACAATGCAATGCCTGAAGAGATGTACATGTCCATAACTTCAGTCAACTTAGAATATTTTTCTAAGAAACCATGGATAATTTAGCTACTACCCACTAATTGTTTAACCTGTCCAGTGCTGGGCAATGGTTAATCTACTTTCTCTGTTTATAGATTTACCAGTTTTACATGTTTCATGCTATTCAAATAACAAAGCATGTTCTCCTCTATGGCTGCAAGTGGATATTTTTTTACTTTGCAAGAATTTTTCAAAAGGTTCATTCATGTTTCCATCTGTATTAGTACTTCATTGATTTTTATTTCCAAATAATATATTCCATTATGCAGACATATTCAGACATTTTATTTGCTCATTCTTTAGTTTTGAGCTTTTGTGATATTTATACATTTTTGTCTGTTATGAACAATGCTGCTGTAAATATTTACTTGTGAGTTTTTGTGTGATCATATGTTTAAATTTCTCCCGGGTCCGTATCTAAGAGAGTGTGTGCAGAACTGTCAGATAATCATTCAAAGCAGCTATTTTTCTTTTTATGTAGTTCTCTTTATCTTTTATGTTTGAGATTATAATATAATTAAACCATTTCTCCTGCCCCTTCCTTCAAACACTCCCATATATGCTTTTTGCTCTCTTTCAAATTCATGGCCTCTTTTTAAACTAATTATTGTTATGTACATATGTGTAAATAACATGTATTCCTAAAATATGTGTATTCATAAATACATATATGTATGCATGTATTTATATATATACATATATATTTATATATATTCGCACATCCAATATCTGAGGGTTAAGTATCATCTTTAATAAAAGTCATCACAACTTTTCTATAGTTTCCATTAATGAACACTTACTAAATGACCAAGTTGGATTTCAAACTCAATTGGAGATGTTTATAAAGTTTTCTCCAACAGGTTTCTGTGTTGGAGTAAAATTATTCTGCAAATATAATTAGTGAGAGTTAGCATATCTTCGTTAGACCATGGCAACATCTTCAAAGGATTGTTTATAGATAGAATGAAAAGCAGAATCAACGAGGCATGTTGTGTGGGCCCAGCAACCAAGTAGCAGATTTGCTGATGAGACTGCCAAAGCCTGACTCATTTAGCAGGATGTTTTTCTTAATTATTATGAGCTATTGGTTCTTTTTAGTATGCACGTTACTCAAACATCTACACTGTCATATTGCTTTACCTCCACAAACTAAACAAGAAAACACTAGAAAAACTGGGTGGTTCAGAATACCCTATAGGAGATTATAAATATTAGCAACTGTATAGGAAATGCCAAGGCATAGATGTGAATTTCTTAAACTTCATTTTACACAAAAAATAGTTAGGAGTGGTGCTTAATTATCTGAGATTTTAACTGACTCCAGGTAGTATGGATACGTAACACAATTAGACAGAGTAGGTAAAGATTATGATCCATATTCAATGCTCCTTAGGCGACCCCAGTATTAAAATTGATTTAAGAACATCTGAACAAGTTCACTGTGTGTGCAGAGGCACTTGGGATATGCCAACTATCTCATAAGTGCATTACTGAGGGTGCTGATTTCATTTTGTCTGTGGTATCCTTAGCATATAGAAGACTGTCCAAGAAACAATTATGCTATCTGTTGAGTGACTGAATTTACACCTAGCCATTCTCTCTCTTTCAGTTGAAATGGTAGGAAAACTTAGAAAGATAAGTAATTCATCAAGAACTGGAAGCTATTATAATGGGGGAACTGAAAGTTGACCTAAAGTTATCTTAAGTGATCACAATCTTAACACCCCATTAAGGTTTGCTTTACTTGGTAACTGCAATTTCCAATTCAGATCTACAGTTGATAGATTGCAGTTGTTTGTGAGTGCCTCCTGGGAAACTATACAGTTGTGCTCACCTCTGGGATACTAAAATCTCTTAAGATTCTACATCTATCAATGGGAGTGACCTTAGCTGTGACTCACTATATTGGGGATATGGAACCTGAAGAGGCCACCTCCTATAGCCAGAGAGGGACACCAGCAGAGCACTAGAGACACCAACCCATGCACAAAATTTTCAAACCCAAATTTATCCTCTGTGCAAATAATGCAGGCACCAGGGAGGGAGCAGAGACTGATAGAATGGCCAACTAATAACTGGCCCAAATTGAGACCTATCCTATGGGCAAGCACCAATCCCGAACACTATTAATGATACTCTCTTATGTTTACAGACAAGAGCATACTCCGCTCATCAACTGACTCATACAGATATAAACACAGTCAAATAGTGGATGGAGCTTGGGAACTCTTATAGGAGAATAGGAGGAAGGATTGCAGGCCCCAAAGAGGATAGGAAATCCACAGCAAGACCAACAGAGTCAACTAACCTGGAACCTTGTGGGGGCTTGCAGAGGCTGAACCATCAACTAAAGAACATACATCAGCTGGACCTAGGCCTCCCTGCTCATATGTAGCAGATGTGCAGCTTGGTCTTCATGTGGGTCTTGAACAACTGGAATGGGGGCTATCCTAAAAGCTGTTGCCTGTCTGCGGGATATGTTTTACTAGCTGGGCTGCCTTGTACAGACTTGTACAGTGGGAGAGGAAGCAACTAGCCTTGCAGAGACTTGAAGTGACATGGTGGGAGGGATACCAAGGGTGTTCCACACTCATTCAAAGGAGAAGAAGAGGAGGGAGATGGTAGGATTGTAGGAAGGGGTGACCAGGAGTCGGGGGAGAGTGAGTTGGATGTAATATGAAAAAGTAAAAAAATGAAACAAATAAGAAAAAACATTCTGCATCTGTCTGTGGAGAGGACCAACTATATTATAGTGAGTGCCTTCAGATGAGTCTCAGTCTCCAGAGTTTAGCCATTCCTTGCTTCATCCTGTGTACCACAATCATACTGCATGGGCAATGAGCCCCACATAGTCTGCATCCTAAATCCTAACATTTGTCTCTATATTTTTTCTTGAGGAAAAATTGTTCAGAAATCTGAGCACAGAACAATCAGATCATTATGTATGGCAAATATAAGTGGCCTCTGCCACCCATATTGTGAAGGAAAAAGCAAATCATAGAATATTCCCCATGAAGAAGGAAAATAATGTAATCAGAAAAGAGGCTCAAAAATGATACTAAACAAAATCATGGTGATTAAAATGGTTCTATGGTGCTGAAAGAATTCTGGCATACAAGAACTAAGTAAACAAACAAAACCTTTTAGTGCTATGAATCCATCTCTCTCTCTCCTCTCTCTCTCTTCTCTCTCTCTCTCTCTCTCTCTCACACACACACACACACACACACACACAACACACACACACAACACACACAGAAGCTGATATATGAATTTTGTTATCAATCAATCTAGAAATGCCTAGGGCATACAGGCTAATGTAATTGTTGTAGCTTACTAAGGTTTCTGAATGAAAGATTACTCATCTAAAAGGCACATGTGGATGAGAAGCAAATGAATTGACTGATAATACCTATAGAAGTCTCTGAAGTCCGCTTACCAAACATGCTCTACTACTTCCAGACTACAGGAAAGCCGACCTGCAGATGGACTTTTCCATCCCTAAAGTTTCCCCTCTTCTAACATGCCATGTAGTACAGTCTCCATTCCTTGGAGTGACTGTGGCCCTTCAGTTGTTCTGAATAAAAGAACAATTTGGTTCTGGAGATGCCTGTCTGTTTCCTCTTACTTCCAAGTTGCTTCCATCAGTCCTGACCCATGCAATTTATGTGATAATAGTTTTAAAATTAGAAACTGTCCTGATAGGAGGAGGTGTGTGATGCAGAATGCATAAAACATGGTCTCTTCTTCTCATCAAGATAAAATTTAAAAAGAAAATTCTTTAATAAATTCATGACCCCAATTATTCACCTCAGCACTAAAATTAACTTCTTTTGTCACTGAAGTTTTAAGTTATGTCCATCAAAGCAATAGGGCACTGACTTTGGGCACCCACTCAAATTTGGCTACAGATTTGTGACTTATTTTGAACAATTGGATATTAATGTGAGAGATGTGATCACAGAATTAGAAATCACATGTAGGATGGGTTTACTTGCTTTGTGTGTTATTGTGAGAAAACCATCCATGGGCTGATTGTCCTTCTCAGGGAAAGGTTGGGTATGAGAAACAGCACTGTTCTGAGTCCAGCCTAGAGTAGGTCACACACATGGGGTGGGGTGGGGCGGTGGTGAACACATTCTTTCTCTTCCTATTCTTGCTGTTACCGGCTGATCAGATTTTATGGTTTTTTTTTTTTTTTTCTTTTGACATTAACCTTGGTCCCTTACAGACATTTGGAAGATAGTCTTACTTATCAAGAATTTAAAGTAGCTGTGGCAGGTGACTATGACACAGTATCGTCACCACTCATTGTTGGTTTTGTTTACAGGGTAGTAATTATCCGTTCTCCATACCATTCTACACTCAGTGTGCTGACCTCTTTAAACTGTATTAACAGCATTCTTCTCTACTAAGGTGGATATTTCAGTTTAGCCAGAAGTGGGCAGTAGAGGAGGATAGGGAAAAAGTCATGTTTCAGGCCTGACAGGGGTGTAGTGTGCTCTTTAGCTCCTCTGAAGTGGTCCTCTGTCCACACACTCTCAGCTTTGGCTGCATTGATAACAATGCCTTTTTTTTATTTCTTTAAAGAAGGTATGACTCCAAGATAGGTATGTATATGGTACGTTTGTGTGATAGTTTTTATGGGACATACACATGTATGCATCACAATCTCTGCTTTATTCTATGAAGCCTTTGTATAGCTCAACACGTAGTGCTTTTGTTGCAAAGATTTTGATTGTTATTTTTTGTCTCCCTGTTACCTAATTTCTTTTTGGACCATCATATATGAATCCTTTAAATCATATCTACTCGTAACAAGAGTTTCATAGACAACCACTAAAGTAATTACTAGAAAAAATAATTACCAGTTGTTTCTGTGCTTCACTATATATCATTATTTATTTTTCAAATCATACTGAAACAAATGATTCTACTTGGGATTCATAATAGAGATTAGTTTGACCTTAATCAGTGAGTTTGGCAGTACAATCATTTTCCTACATAGAGATGTGTAATTAAGGAATGGCATTTGTTTTTTAATTACTATTACTCTTATGATTTAATATAGAAATGAGGCCAATGGGCCTGGGTTACACAATTTCATTAAAATTTTTATTAAATGTATTTATAGTATGTGTGCATGTATGCACATGTCACGGCATTTGTGTGGAGGTCAGACGACGAGTTCTGGAAATTGGTTTTATCCTTTAGCCATGTGGATCATGGGAGTTAAGCTTGGATAATGATGTTTGATGGCAAGCTCCTTTACCCACTCAGCCACCCTGGTAGCCTGACATATATTTCTAAGCCCACATTATAAAAATTACTGTCTCAAACCTTTGAAAATAGACATTATTCCGCTGCTAAGTGTATGTACATTGCTGTACAGCAGACTTCAGATTTTTTTTAATCTCCCAGACCTGAAAAATCTGCATATATTAACAAACAGCTTTCCCTTTCCCTTGTAACCAAAACTCTGCTTTCTGATTTATTTATTTATTTATTTATTTATTGATAGAGTAGAAATAAGGGATGGGTTGGCCAGTAAAAATATTTTCTTGCAAACATGAAGACTTTTGTATAATCCTCAGAACCCATGTGAAATAAACAGTCATGATGGTATGTGCTTGTCACTACAGTGCAGGGTAGATGAAGACTTTCCTTAGCTACCTAGCCAACTTGGAGAGATTTGTGAACTCCATGCAAATTATAAACCATATCTCAAAGGATGTGGATGATGCTATTGTGGATGGTACCCAAAGATTTTCTCCAATTTCCACACATACACACATATGTTCATGTGCTTGAATACTGACACACACATGAACATGCACACACATGTACATACAGACATTTAAAATAACATCTATGCATGGAAATTATTTCTTGCATATTATTATTATACAGCATATGCCCTCCTTTAAAGAGGTATCTAACATTTCACTGTGGCAACTCTTGCCAGCATCTCCATTTCACATTTGGATATATTACATATACATTTACTTATCACTGAATACCCACCATCTCTGGATACTCACTGCAACTTTGAATTTCAGCATCATATATGAATTCTTTCATCAGTGGAGTACAGGTGAAAGAATTTGGCACTTTCAGGGTAAACTGTTTAAACGTTGGTGCTCATCTCATTGAATCTCCTTTTCTAGAAGAATGTGTAAACAGTAGACTCACATGTTCTGAGCAGCATGAATCATTTAGTCACTTTGAGAAGGGCTGCCTCACTATAGACTTTTTTTTTCCCCAACTGGCACCAGACTTTGGATGAAATAGTAAATCTTTATTGTGCTAAGTCCCAGAAATTACAGGGCTAAAGGTCAGCCCACCCTGCACTCAGGGATGTGGTTGATGAGATATTAATCTCTTGGTTTGCCACACCATTTTTTCTTTTAGTTCTATTGACTTGTTAAAAAGATGAGTCTATTCCAATTTTTAGTGTCCATTATACTTCAAAAACGTCTGTACAAGACATACCCTTCCTGTTAGGTATTTCTAGTAAGTTAGGTTTATAAACCACCCAAAATGATAAAGACTTTTACTTCATCCCATGCAGACTTTACTTAGCATCGATCACAGAACTTACTTCTGTTTTCTTGTGCTATTCCATGTCTTGATACTTGCTGCCTTCCATAATTCTACTTCCACATTACAAATAAAAGTTTAAGCTGAGAGGATGAATCACTGTGTGAAGTGCTTGTTATACACATCTGATGACCAGGGTCTTGATCACTGGAACACACATAAAAGCTGGATGCATTAGTATTGCAAGCATCTGTGATCTAAGCATGCAGCAATGAACAAGAGAAACATGGTCTCAAACAAATTAGAAGACTAGAAACTCCTGAGGTCATCCTCTGACCTCCACAAGCATAAGGTGGAATGCGCATGCTTGAAAGCCTGAGAACCAGAGAGGGTGGAAGACTACAAGGAAACAGTGTTTTCTAGGGATAAGTTGGCAGTTGTACATATAAACTCACAGTAGTTGTGACAGCACATTGGAGATATGCTCAATCTCAAGCCATACCAAATCCCATCATGTAGACTGGTGTTAGTCTCAATGCTGGCTGAGGTGTCATTGGGATTTGATAGCTTCTGGAAGCCTGAGAATCAGCTTTATTTAAGGGTATGGTCCCTTTAAAAGTATGGTCCCTTTCAGGGTATGGTTTAAAGGTATTGACCACATTTCAGTCAAACATCCAACAGTATATGAGCAAATACAAATTTCACTTAGGACTCTTAGAAAATGAAGACACAAAAGTGTGGATAGAAAAAAATGGGGTGATTGGGAGGCAGAGGCAGGTGGATTTCTGAGTTCGAGGCCAGCCTGGTCTACAGAGTGAGTTCCAGGACAGCCAGGGCTATACAGAGAAACCCTGTCTCGAAAAATCAAAAAAAAAAAAAAAATGGGGAGAATTGTTGGGTCCTGCTAACTATGGTCAAAGTCTACTATTGTCCAGATAGCCTTCTGAGCTAGATGTAAAATGGAAGACTCCCTCTATCAGCCAGGCTTCTCTTTCTCTGACCTTGTTTGGGAATCCCAAAACTCCTATACCTTCTACCTGTGGAATGTCATGTGGCCTTGGTGGAAATAAGGTCCAGCTTCTTCCAACCCAAAAGAAACCTGTTCAGCAAGCACCTGAGAGTCCTGGAATGCCTCTCCATACTAATGATGCATCTCAGCATGTTAGCCTTCAGCCAAAGACCATTGCCTACCCTGGATATTCCAAACCCCTTCCCAAAAACTATATAACCCTTGCTTCACCCTGAATAAAGTATATCTGTATAAGCCAAATAAAGAAATGTGCACAAGCTAAGATTGTCTTAGAGAGCTGTTTTATTGAGGTTATTTATTTATTTATTTATTTATTTGGAGAAGGCCTTTGCCTAAAACAACTATAATACTAAGATTCCCTGAGAATGCCTTCTATCCCTCCAATATTCTTACCCCCTGTACTCACTCCCAGCTGGATCAGGGTCTTGAAGAACTCCACCCATTCTAGACTCTGCCACACCCTTCCATCATGGTGTTCTAAAGTGTCTGGATACCCTGAAAGGGAGGAAGAGAAAGACAGTAGAACCGTAATTAGACCCCAAAACACATAGCACAGTGAATATGACCAAATTATGAAATTCTTATATTTTTAAATTCTCAAAAAGTTAATCAAAATATTCTTAGAATGCTTTTGAATATTTTAAATAAGATCACTGGAGCTTCAAACGTCAATTGTACAGTACATTTTAAAACTTGTATATTCTGCTGATTAAAGAGATACAACCAGTAATCAGTTCATCTTTATAACTGTGGTTAGATATTGATATATGCCTTGGAGAGAGTAATGAACCTGTTGAAATGAACCTGTAAGCCTGTTCATCTTTTATTGAGTGATTTACCTCTTAGGGGAAAAGAACTGCCTTACTTATATTTATGTCCTACACAATGTCTTGCTCATATTGGAAACTTCTTAACCATTTAAGTTTAATTATCAAGTGAGTAGGACAGTATTAGAATTGCAGAAGGTTAGCATTTGGGCCATGAGATAGGCCACGTGAGCCATTATACACTATTGACATTAAAAAATCAGCACTGGAGAACCAGTCAGCAACATTCCAGTGATTCATATGTTCACTCTGTGTCATGCTCTTCCTACATTATGTATTTATTCACACTTACTGGATAATAAGAACAACAAACAAATATTTAGAGTCTCAAGTTTCAATTTTGCTGGCTTCTGAAAATTAACACAATGCATTTTAAGTGTCATTCAAATCAATACAGATTCAAGATGCATAATTACCCTTCATAAGATGCAATTAGTGATGAGTAAATACTAATTTTATGTGTATATGTGCTTATGTGTACATAATATATAGACACATTTGTTTTTTAAGATAAACTAATTATGCTTTTATGTTTATTTTTATCGCAAAGATTC
Organism: Mastomys natalensis; assembly: GCA_021653895.1. Lineage (NCBI taxonomy): Eukaryota > Metazoa > Chordata > Mammalia > Rodentia > Muridae > Mastomys > Mastomys natalensis. The sequence goes on along the minus strand of JAJTUV010000581.1, from coordinate 414,660 downwards.
TATTGAACCTTTGGTATTTGGGGTTATTTGCAAATTATTATGATTTATTGCTAGCACAGCTGAAATTGCTTTGGTTATATTTTTATCATGTTACTGTAGTTTTTTTCCTATTCATTTATCTACTGAATGGTCATTGCTCTGTTGACATGAACATCATAATTAACTATTCAATACATCTTTATCTATAATCAATTAATTACAGAATTTGATAGTGTACCTTAGTCCATTACAGGGAATGCTTCCTGATTGATAAACAGTAGTTACAAAAACATAAATTTCTAGTTTTCTTCTCTATTCTTTACTTTAAAAAGGCTTTTATATCATATTTGTATGTGAATAACAAGAGCCTGAATATACAACATTATATTACTTTGAAGATCCCTTTGGTCAAGAACTCAATTAGATGTAACCTATTCCATTTTCTGGAAGTTTTATTTGGTGACAAGAGATGTCCATAGGAACCCCAAAATAGCCCAGCTTATCTTCAAGGCTATAGGTGACTGTGTTTCTCTGCCCGTTCTCTGCCTTTTCTCCAATCTTCTCTCACATTGTGCTTGGTTAGCCCTTCTTTCTGTTGATGACATGAGCTTGTGTACATCTCATCAACAGCATCACTTTTGGTTCTTTTCTATTTTTCTTGAGGCTATACAGCATTCTATGGGTAACTAGAAAGTACTTACTGAATAGCCAATTAAATGATTTTAAATACAACACTTTAAATAAAAAATATTTAAAATGCTAGAAAAATTTTAGTTTTCAATTTTTAGTTTAAAAATCAATATCATGTATCCATACTCTCAATATTCACATGAAATTATGATGAGCTGAAGGGGATTGCAACACCATAAAAAGAACAACTATCTCAATTAACCAGACCCTTCAGAGCTCCAACCAAAGCTAAAACCATCAACCAAAGAGTATACATTTGCTGGTCAATGACTCCTGCTACATATGTAGTAGAGGACTGCCTCATCTGGTGTCAGTGTAAAGGGAAGTACTTGGTCCTGTGGAGGCTTGATGCCCCAGAGAACGGGGATGCTAGAGGGGTGAGGTGGGAATGGGTAGGTGGGTGGGTGGGGGAGTACCATCTTTGAGGCAAAGGGGAGGGGATGGGATGGGGGACCCATGGAGGGGAGACTGGGAAGGGGGATAACATTTGAAATGTAAACAGATAAAATGATCAATAAATAAAAGAAATATTTTATGTAAGTTGGGGTTACAGAAAAACCTAGAGATCTATGTCTTAGCATGTAGAGTACCTTCTGGTTCCAAGAGTTATGTAGGTGTTGTCTTCAGGAGTAGAACCTTTCTGTCAGTTTGTGGAGAGCAACCTATATACCTATACAACTCAATGAAAACAGACAAGTAGAACTGATGCTCACATAGAGCCATCACTCCTATGGGAGAGTGTTCGTGGCAATAGAAGGTACTCTTCCTACTACCAAAGCAGAAACATAAACAACAACCCAGCTACAAAACCTTTGATCTACAGTAGTGCCCTCCATTGAAGATAGCTAGTTCAATGGTGATACAAAACTTATGAGAGTAGCCAAGCAACATCTCACTTGACTTAAGTCTTGCTCCATGTAACAGATCCCATTTCCAATGCTCCCTGGGTGACCAAGTACCTGAGACTAGAGAGCCCACAGACTAAGGGGAAAACCAAATACCACTATTTTAGTACAGGAACTCAGCAATAAAATGACTCCAGTGACGTTCGACTATACTCATAAACCAATGCCTTCTCAGTCATCATCCAAGAAACTTCCTCGTGCAGCAGATGGGAAAATAGAGAGACCCACATCTAGACTAATGCAGAGAATGAGAAACCTTGGAACACTCAGCACTAAATGAGTTGTCTCCATGAAATTCTTCCCCTTGAACCTCAGGTAACCCTTTGGAAGAGGAGGCAGAAAGAGTCTAAGAATTCAAGGCAATGTATAACACCAAGAAATCAAGGCCTTCTAAACACAACAGTAACGATATACATATACTCAAAGAAACTGAGGCAACATGCATAAGACCTGAATGAATCTACACAAAAAAGGTCTAAAGCTGAAAAGAAAAGTTGACACATGCCCCAATTCCTATAATCCAGAAGCTATCTCTAATTGATAACTACTTGCAAATGAAAATTGAGTTTTCTCTAAGTATCACTGGGGAATCAAATTATTCTGAAGGATATGTTGCACTCATGGAAGTAGATGCCAAATAGAAAAAAATCAGCATCTTTGGAATTTCCTTGTCTCATAATATCATGTTAGGCCTTTTTCTTTATATATATATGAATGTTGTCCTACTAGTCATTTGCATATATATTATGGTTTTATGGGAATCCTGAGTGCAAATGAGTGGGTCTCTGTGTTTATATATTTTCATGCCTTTTCTTGGGCTCTTTTATTTGTTTCTTTTGTTCTGTTCCTAAGTGCTTATTTTGTTTTACCTTATTTAATTTTAGTTTTATCCTGTAGAAGCCTGTTTGTTTTCTAAAGAGAGACAGAAATAGGGTAGATTTGTATAAGAGGAGAAGTACAGGGTAACTGGGAGGAATAGAGAGAGGGAGAACTATAATCTGGATTACATGAAAAATATTTTCAATTAGAATAACAAAAAATGCAAAATATGCCACAGAATGGAGATCGCAAGGGCTCATATAGTACCTCAGGCAGAGGAAAATGGGAATTTAAAACATCATGATGTATGATTGATATATATCTAGATTTTCATGCCCCTGCTTTTGGATTTATGGAGAAAGACAAAGAAATTGCAATTTGCAGGGATCAGGTTATAGATCTCTCTCTCTCTCTCTCTCTCTCTCTCTCTCTCTCTCTCTCTCTCTCTGTCTCTCTCATACACACACACCACACACACACACACACACATGCACAGTCCAACATAATTCAAGTCAGCACATAGGAAAGCATTCTCAACAAATACCAACAAATAACCCAGTTTTATAATCAGGAAATAGACTCACACAGGGAATCATTGTATTTTCAGATCTCCAAACATAGGTCATGGTAGTTATCTTCATTTGGATTTCTAATGATGTAATAGAACACCACAGCTGAAGCAATTTTGAGATGAAAGGTTTTGTTTACAACTCTCAGGTCATACTTTGTAATTAAAGGATTTCAGGAGAGGAACTCGAGGCAGGAACTGAAACAGAGGCTATGGATGAATGCTGTTGACTGGCTTGCTCCTTGTGGCTTGCTCTCTGTCAAAGTTTGCCTTGTTATAGAAGATAAACCAACCTGCCCCCAGGTGTTCCACCACTAACAGTGGGTCTTCCCACTTCAATCAGTTAAGAAGATGTACAACAGACTTGCTCAGTGGCCAGTCTTATGGAGGGATTTTCTCAATGGAGAGTTCCACTTCCCAAATAATTCTAACCTGTGTGAAGTTTAAACAAACAACAAGCAACAAAACAATGAAAATAGTGGTGAATGTTCATTCAGTACCCTAGGCTTCATGAGATGGTGATAGACTCTGAGCAAGAAGGCCTCTATTTTCTACATTTTCATCTGCTAATACTCTTGGTGAGTATCTTAAATTGAGTTTCTATTGTTGTGAAGAGACACCATGACCCTGGCCACTCTTATAAAGGAAAACATTTAACTGGAGGTGACTTACAGGCTTACAGGGTTAGTCCATTATCCTCATGACAGGAATCATGGAGGTCTACAGACAGACATGGTCCAGAAGAAAGAATGGAGAGTTCTACATTTCTATCTTCAGGCTGCAGAAAGAGAGATGCTGGGCTTGACTTGTGCACTTGAAACCTTAATGCCCATCCCCAGTGATATATTTCTTCTAATACAGCTATTCTAGTTCCTACATAGCCAAACTTCCCAAAAGTTCCACTCCCTGTGAGCCAATGGAGGACAATTTAATTCAAACTGTCACAGTGATCCTAATGGTCTTTAGATGTTCTGTCTTAGGACTGGTTATGACTGTCTTCTAATGAATCCTCTGAGGTTAGTAGAGTACTGCAACATGTTTTCCACCAATGTTAGAGATCAAACACATATGTTTGGCATGTGTCCCACAGCCCTATGGGATATCTTATTAACCCCTGCTCTGCCATTTCTCCAATCATCTGTTTACTATTGTGTACTGATCTCAGGCTGCTCTCCCCATGACTGCTGTCTCTTCTGGACCACTATCACCCTAGCATCCCAGAACGTTTTGCTAACCCATCCCTGCATTACTAAAATTGTTCTGTATCTGTCTGCGTTTTAATTTATCTATAAAGTTTCTCCAGGCTTAGAGCAGCTATATCTTCGTGTCATAGTTCTATTCCATTGGACACAACAGAAGGAAGTAGGAAGCACTTATGTATTCCAAACTTAAGAGACTATTAAACATTGATAGAAACTGTAGAAGGAGGTGTGGATGACTGGCATTCATCACCACCGCTTTGTTGAGTTATGATGTGACACCTACTTCAGCCAGATGCTCTCATTGTCATGATATTTTGCTTTGCCTTGTGGCTCAAATCAGTGAACCATGTGACCTGAACTTGAAACTCCTGTAACCATGAATCAAAAGGAATAGTCGCTCATTTTAAGTTTCTTTTTCTGGTATTCTGTCACAGTGACAAAAAAATAACAAATTTAATCCTCTTTCCCGAGTTTTCTGAAGGTGTTACAGGCAGTACTCCCAATTTGCGACTGAAACAAAGAAATAGTTTTAAATATGATCAATGCCAACTTCTTTTGGATATATTTTTAATATATTTTTAGAATGTTCTCAGCTCCATATGAATCCTAGGGGAACTATAAATCATGAAACCCATCATGTTTCAAAGATGAGAATGAGGATGATGTATTAGTAATTCATTTCTCCAAGCACTGAAGTCTGGTCTGAAGTTCTTACTTCTGCAGTCTTACTTGTGATGGAACATCCTTGACCACTCACTCATGGTAGCTGATGTCAAGCCATGAACCAGCCATCAATAAATGTGACACTGGAGGTGTCTGGCAACAGACCAAAATTAGATCCTTTCTGTGCATTGTGATTGACCCACATGCTTATCTGTAATCTGTGGCTAGTAGTATGATTATATAAAGGAAAAGGTTTAAAGAAAACTTTTATTTGGGTTATACTGTGGAGATTCACTTATGGATGACTTCTTTTGCTGTCAGTCATGAGGCAATGCAAGACATCATAAAGTAAGAGACAGAAGAACGCATTATGTATATGTTCTTATTTTTCCTATATTTTAAGTATGTGTTTGTGTATGTATGTGTGTTTGTGTGCATGTATGTGCATATATGTATGTGTATGTGGTGTGTGTGTATGCATGTGTGAGTTAAAGCCAAATATTAACAAGTATCATTCTCAACTGCTCTTTTCCTTATGTTTTGATGCAAGATATCTTACTCTGAACCTAACATGCATTCGTTGCCCAGATTGGTTGGCCAGGGGAGCTTCAGGGATTCTTTCGCCTCTGCTTCTTCTCCCTGCCCTCATCATGAAAGAGCTACAATAGTGTCAGACCATGCCTTGCTTTCCCACATGGGTACTAGAAATGCTTTTGAATGCCCTCATTCTTAAATGGTAGGCACTCTACCATCTGGCCAACCACTCTTCCTCTTATTATAAAGCTACTGGTATTCGCTTTTGGAAACTCTGTTCTGATACCCTTATCTCTTTACTTCTAAAAAGAATTCTAGGTCAGTTTAGGTAGCCAGGTCAGTTTCTTCTTTCTTCCTATCTCTTTGTAGGAATTAAATTTACAATGCAAATTTCAGAAGTGGCATTCAAACCATAACATTTCAGAATCAGATAAACAGGTTTGAACATGATTGATGGACACTGTCGAGAAAACTTTGTGTACCTGTAAGTGCTTGTAGGCAGAGGACCCTGCCTTTCCTATGGAGTGAAGGGCTGTGAGGACAGGATTGTCTTGGAACGTATATCATCATTTTTACACTCATGGAGAAAGAGAGAGAGAGAGAGAGAGAGAAGAGAGAGAGAGAGAGAGAGAGAGAGAGGGAGGGAGAGAGTGTAAACAAGGCACAGGTGATGCCAGAACCAAGAAGGGAAGACAGAAAATGCTGTTGACAACTTGAAGTCCTCTATCCAATTTTGCCTGGTCAGATTAAGCCCTCTGGGATTCTATGATTATGTAATCATCTGAGTTCATTTTTATATAAGCGAATTTTAAGTTTGAATTTCTGTCATTTTCAGGCAAAAACAATTCTCATCCTAACGAATAAAGAATGTCTTAGAATAGGGAATTTATATTTTTGCATTCTGAGAGAGGAAAGTCTAGAAAATCTTTGGGGACCTACATAAGGATGATTAGAGTTACTTTAAATAGAGGGTCTGCATAAGAAAAACCTAAAATTTCCTTGGGAAACAAAACAAGAAAGGAAAACACAGAACAATGGACAGAGTGGTCCAGTCCCAAAGATCCCACGAATATCATCAGCCAGGATGAATGAAGACCTGGTGCTATTTAACACAGGGGATGCTGTAGTCTTTTTAAAATTCCATTTTTTTTTTATACAAGGGTGATGAAAATCTCTGGAATTTAAAACTCAAACATAGTTCAAAATTGCTATCATTTATACAACTCAAACTTTAAAGCAGTGTACATATTTAGTTCCAGAATATTTACTAAAAGACCACATCCTGTAAGGGAGTAAAGATATTAGCATGGCATGACTCCAGTCCTTATGTCTCTTTCTTTCTACAGCAAGACTGATTGAGAGGTAGGAAGTGTTTATGTTTGGATTTTAAGCATTCCCTAAAATACTCTCTAGATAAAGGCTGGGTCCCCACTTCAGGGTGTTATTAGAAACTAATGGGTCATTTTGTATATGCTTAGTAGAAAAAAGATGGGTCATGAGGACACGACTTCCAGGAATCATTGGAACTCTTTCCCTTACAATCCCTTTGCTTTCCAATTTGCCAAGAGGTGGGCATCTTTGCTCCATCACACATTCCCACTGTGATATCCTGCCTCACCACAGGTCTGAGAGCAGAAATCCCAGCTGACCATAGACGGAAAGTGTTGCAAACATGAGACAAAATAAGTATCTGGCTAATTAATAGACTATTGATGGTACAAAACACTAGACATAAGGAATTTAAGGGATGAAAAATATCTTTTGGCTGACAGGTTCAACTTTCTGTCTATAATCCTTGACTCTCAGACTGGGATGGAACAGAATATCATGGTGGCTAAATATATAGCAGAGGTCTTTCAGTTCATGATAGACATCAGAGAAAAAATACAGGTAGTGAGTCCCCACTCACTACAATATTTTCAGTGTCTTATTTCCTCCACATAATTCTCATATTCTTTTTAACTGCCTCTGAAATAATCAATACAAATTATGAATCCATGAATAGATCAAACATTTATTAAGTCAAACTCCTCATAGGGACATCTTCAGAAACATATTCAGAAGGATGCTTTGGTGATGTCCTATCAGTCCAATTCTTCTCTTCCAAATGCCTCTGCCTTGTTTCTTACATGTATCTGATCTCCTTAAATGTATGGCTTGCATTCAAGGTCTAATTCTCTACCCTGGTTTAAGAATATAGACTTTTTAATGAAATTTTTTCCTCCTACATGAAGAATCACTACAGTGTTATTTATCTCTTTTAGTTTGTTATAGTAACAGAAAATTAGATGAATGAATAGAAAATCAATGGATGAGAGCTATATACATGCATACCTACATACACATATACATACATACATAACCAGACACATATTCATCTAGTACAAAACATTGTGCACACATTAGTAGCAGAGGAAACATTGTGTCTAGGTGCAGTACAGAGGGATTCATAGAAAAAAGAATGTTTCATTTGAAAATAGAAGGGTGTAGAGAAACAGAAGGTATGAGAGAATCTCATATATTAAAGAGAGTGCCTATGTTCCTCCATAATTTATATGTAAAAATTCTAATACCCAAGATGAAGATATCAGGAATTGTAGCCTTTGGGAGATCATTATATCATGAAGGCAGAGCCACAGTCCACAGGAAATGCTCTTTTGAAAAATGCCTTAAAGAGGTATTTTGCTGACCTTTCATGTGAGGTTGTTTGTGAGAGGTGAACTCTCACCTTTCACTGAATCTCCTTGGCCTTAGTGTTCTAGATTCCAAATGTGTGGAAAACAAGTTTCTAATTTGCATAAGCTACCCAGCCTAAGCCTATTATATTCTCAATACAGTAGCCATAGTAATTAAGAAAGCCTCACTGGCCTGCCTATCATTTGGTATATATCCTAGCTCCTAGAATACAGATGATGTATAGCAAAGAAATGGGTGTAGGCTGTATGAGGGAGTACATGTGATGGACAAAGTCCATGAGGATCATTCAGGATTTAAATTGGACGTGTCTAACTATTCCAAGGACAGGTACTAAAGCTTGTGAAATGATTCTAGCCCCAAATCTGATGTGGATAGGAATGAAGAAAGGGCAAGTAGGGACAGAGGTTTCTAAAAATTCTGTAACTTTTACTCAAGGGACAGTATGTGGCTGACAGTCTAAGTATTGGCTGGTGTTTGAGTTCATGAGATATATAAAAGCCACTATGTCTAAAGTTTCAATGTCTAGATTTATGATCCCTTTTGCACATTGATGTTATCTTGTGGGAGAGAATGACAGCCCAATGCTATCTATCCTGCAAAAATGGCAGCAAAAAGGGTAAGAGGAAACAAATAATATAGTTACCTCATGCTTAGACCTGACTGCTACTCATTTAACTCAGGGTTTTTGTTTGTTTGTTTGTTTGTTTGTTTGTTTTGTTTTGGAATGCTGGCTCCCCCACTTACAAGTTTTGTGTCTGCAAGAACCACTAAATTTCAGCTTCTTCACCCATAATGGAATAATTACACCTACTTGATAGACTGATGGTTGTCCTATGTATTACTCATGAGATTTTAAGGGACAAGACTAGGTTTCACTTCTTTAAGATGGGATTGCCAGCATGCCCAGGTCTACAGAAACTCTTTTGATTTTTTTCTAGTGATTTTTTACTTGGGAGGAAAAATCCCCACAACCTCATGAAAAAAACACTAATGATTTTGAGAAGAGGCCAGTGGCATGGAAAAGTACCAGTCAAGGTCTGGGACTGGGTAATAATATATATCACTGGATGCAGAGACTTTTTGCCCTAGGGGAGAAAAACAGTGGCTTGATAATGGGACACAGTCAGACCCTGAAGAAGGAAAGTTAGAAAGGCTAGTATTAAATTTCAAGTTTAACAGGATATAGGAGAACAGACAAGAAGTATAGAAAATGGAAAAATGACTAAATGGCCAACAATAGTTATCAGACAAGAAAAATGCAGCGAAGTGTGTAGCTCTCTCACAATCCCACCTCTACCTTTTATCCCATAAAGGGGAGGTTCATACTCTGGGATGCTCTGATCTAGGCAAAATGATTCTGACTTGAAACCAGATGGCAAATGGAGAGGAAAGAAAGGATGCATGGGCACAGGAGTTTCCAACTATTTCCTCCAACTTTATCCTCAGTGCTTTACTTTGGTTAAAGTTCTAAAGGTTAGTTGGCATTTGAATAATGCAACGAAACCATTGTGCATAGTATCTATGTGTCCATTTGAATAAAAGCATCAGAGTATCTATGTGTCCATATCTGAATCCATTTGCATGTCAATGTCATTGTGTGGTAAAGAACAAGAGCCCAATCCCCCAATCTTGGCAGCCGGAAGACAAGAACCCTTAGACGAGTACCAAACAGATACCTGCCTAGAGGTTTCGGGTAGGGGTACATGGTCAGTGAAACATAACATTTTGTGCTCAGTAGATTGGAAACAGTGTCTTAAGAAAAATAAAGCTACCTTATGAATTTTATGGTTTTTCAGATACATATCATATAGTTGTCAATATTTATTGTTAGTCTTCTAAGAGGAAGGTCTAGGCAGAGGAAAGACAGTATGCAGAGTTTGTGTGGCCCATCTAATGAGAGAGGTGAGGTGGGGGGACCCCAGCCAGAGTAATAGTCTGTTGAGTGGCATGGCCTCTTTCCCATTTGACTACCTTAGATCTCAGGCCCCAAACTAAATCTTTGATCTTAGTTACATTTTCCTTTGTGTCCAGCTAATAACAGCAGAATTTTGTCCAATGATTAGACTTGACATGCTAAGGAGTAACTCAGTCTAACACCTGGCCCTGTGTTAGGCTGAGGTGTATCTCAGGCTAGTATTTGACCCTGTCTCATGAGTAGTCCTTAGAGCACCCAGTTTTAACCTGGATCCATAATTCAATGCTACAATTAAGACAAGTTAGGAGCTGTTTCTTCAACTACATAAAATCCATGTATAGAAGGATAAGTGCATTTACTTAGTGTTTGTCCTTGCATGTCCATGATGCATGTGGAAGCCAGAGGACAGACTTTTAGGAATGTTTTCTTACCTTCCATCTGGTTGAGCCAAGCTCCATCTTGATTCGCTTATACTGTGCCTTACAAGCTAGCTGGTCTACAGGCTTTAGGGCAATTTTCTAATCATTCCCTCCTACCTCACCTTAGGATTACAGATGCATTACAATCACATCTGTCTTTTTGGTTTTGTAATGTGGGTTTCAGGGATGAAACTCAGATCAACAGGCTTTCTCATTAAGACCTTTACCAACTGAGTCATCGACTCAGCCATTAAGTACATAAAATGCTTTGTGCGTGATATTAGCAAGGGAAGAAACCTTAGCTCTTGCCATATTCTCTTCCTCATTATCATGTTAAATGCCTTAATTTCATAGCAGATATTCAATAAAATAAGTAGGTTTAGACACAACTGTCCCAAAGATGCACAGTATGCACTGTGTATAACTCCCCAGTGACTCACAATAGAGTATGTAGTGAATAGGACCCTTTTAACAAGCTACACAACCATAGATGACCTTATGTTGGACTTAAGAGTATTTCTGACTTCTTCCTAGATCAGACAACTGCTCCAAAGAAATCTTAGAATTAAAGTTAATAAAAGAATCAGAATTAAAGTTGTGATCATTGAAAAAGTATAAAACTTGAAATGTGAAAGGCATATTATGTACCTAAAACACAGTATTTCATTGTAAAATAAATTACTTAGGATGAATGTCCCATTATCTAGTAAAAACCTGAGTCAGAGCCCTAATTTAAAAACTTTCCTGTCCTTACCTAGTCAGAGATGGCAAAATAACAGAGAAGGAAGCCAGGGACAGAAAACAGCGGGATACTGAGATGTTTAAGGAACATAGAAACAAAGGGAAATGTACTCAGAGAATTGCTCATGGAAGTATGAGTATCATAATGAAATATATATAAACAAAATGGTAGGTTTACATAATATGACCTAGTGAGTCACCTCATGTGGTTTGAGATGTTGCACAAAGAGTAACCAAAGCTACTCTCCTTTTTAGATAAGGACATTGAAGGGAGGAACATCTTAATCTTTTTCCTGACACCCCTTGGAGTCATTTTCAAATGTGGTGTCACAGGGAGCAACACCAAGAAATCTTAGTCCCATCCATTGCAGTTACAGTACTACAAACTGCTCCACCTGGCTTGGAGAAGCATTGAAAAAGCATCCAGGAGCAGCAGATCTGGGTTCTGGACCACTGTGAGATTTACAGCGGACAGGCAGCACCAAGGCCATGGTGAAGGGGGTGGGAATGGCAGAACACTATTGTGACTGTTTTACTTGTTTCCTTGTTTGCTTCTCTTTCTTCATAGAGGAAGAACTGCATTAAATTCCAGGACACTGTATTCCACCCTGAAATTCACCCATTGCTAAGTGCTTGTCACACAGCAGACTCTAACTAAATAATTGTTGAGGAGGGAGAATTGTTGCTTCTTTCATCCATCAACTGAGAATCTCAGCTCCGGTCCCTATGGCTATTTGTTCATGCTTATTATTCCCCATGCCTATTAGTCTTCTATGTGGTCCATGAGGCTATTTTAGCCAAGATAGATGTTTGCACAGATTTCTTCCTGTCCTGGCAAGGGCAAGAGTGGACAGTGCTATTATCCATTCTGGATCAAAACCAAGAGTTCCTCTTTGCTTAGGCTTTAGGGCTAAATCTTTGTCTACATGGAAATGTATCATGTTGATGCTACTGATGGGCAAGCTGCCTGCAGCTTCATTGAGTTATCAGTGTTTCTACTTGATCTATTGACAGTGAAGGCTTGAAAGTAAACAGCTCTGCCAACTCCAAATAGCTGGTTTGAGGCCTTGGCAAGCAGGAGAATTTTGCACAAAGCTAAGAGCTGGCATAGAGATCGAGGCTTTGAGTGAGTTTTTGCTGTTACATGTAGGAGGAAGGAATTTCATTAAAAAGTCTGTATTATTAAACCAGGGCAGAGAATTAGACCTTGAATGCAAGCCATATGTTTAAGGAGCTCAGATATGTGAGAGAAACAAGGCAGAGGAATTTGGAAGAGAGGAAATAGGATTTAAGTTTCACTTTTTGAGTCACTGCCTTCTTGGTTATAATATGTCTGTATCTGTAAGAGAGACAAGGAAACATCAATGCCACTTGATAGAAAATCAGGTAGGGGTTACTGCCATTGCAGCTGTGAAAACCTAGCTGTGTCTCATCTATGAACCTACTGAATCTTGCCTAAGAAATCTTAAGATGAGATTCAGCCACAAACAAACTAGGTTTCTTCATCTGTCAACTGGTAATTATACTAGGGAAGTTTATGAAGAGATTGAGCTTGTTGTTAACACAGCAACACACAGCGAGTTCATAAATTTAGTGCTACAGGTGAAAGGTGAAAATCAGAATATATACACACAAGTGAGTGGGCATAGTTAATGAACGTGATAAACACAATGCCATGGTCTATGGTAATTTAAGTATGCTGGGGGGAAGAAATGTCTAACAACATTCCATGTGAAATGAAAAGGTTGTGCCTCTGAAAAATCTATTTCACATTGCATGTGAAAGAAACAAAAAAGTTGTATGACATATGCCATACCTAGTTTTGGTTCTTGATTAAGTAGTATGATTAACTCAATGCCATGGTTCATTAATGGAAGGAAAATACCCATGCTATTATGATTTTGATATTAAATGTTCTCCCATAGGATACTACTGTGTTTGAATGCTTTATCTGGAGTTGGTAGTGCTGGTTTGGGAGGTTGTGGAGCTTTGGGGGAGGTAGGGTCTTACTGGAAGAAATGGGTTTTGAGGGGAAATTCTTGAAGTTTGTAGCCTTTCTCCAGTCTCAGTATTTCCATCCTGGTCCATAAGTTCTCAGCAGTTCTAGTCATACGGGTTTACTGCCAAAGAGCCCTTGATGCAATCCCTTCCCCACTATGATCAAATACATCCTCCAAATCATGAGTGAAAATCACCCCCACCTGCTTTCCCACGATGTTGTATACTGATCGTCAACTTGATGAGATCTAGAATTACCTAGGAGACAAACTTCTGAGCACATGTTTGGGGTCCTTCCTGGTTGATATTGTTGAGACAGGGAAACACTACCTAAATGGAGATCAAAAAAACAGTGTGAAGGCTGGGGTTCTACACTGAATATAAAGGAGAAATGGCACTCAAAATCGACATTCACAATTTTTTGTTTTCTGATTGTGGATGCAATGTGATTACTTATCTCAATCTTCTGTCACCATGACTATTGCGATATGATTGACTATACTCTCAATCTGTCAGCCCAAATAATCCTTCCTTCCCTAAATTGCTTCTGTTAAACATTTTCCCACAGTAACAGTAAAAGAAACACTCTCCTAAGTAGCTTTGAAAAACTATTTGTCATAAAATTAGGACAAAATACTGTGTGTGTGTGTGTGTGTACTTGTATAACCTATATATTAGTGTGAGTAAAACTGGTGTTAATAAAATCCAAAGGTGATGATAGTAAGAATAGATTATCATCTATGGTGGTTAGGGGGGCTTTAATTCAATGCTAAAGTGAGACAGAGTAGCCTGAAGAAAAGGACATCTTAGGTCAAAGAACCTTTACACCAACACACCAAGAAGCTCTGAGAGTGATGAAGGAGCAACAACATGTTTGAGAAGAACCTTAAGTGATGTATGTATGAGTCTAAGCTACAAATGACTTCGTAGCCCACATCAGTATGTTTCGTGATTACCCAATGCATGGAGATGCTATTAAAGGTTGCTCAGAGTCTAGGCTTCTGGTAAAGGTAGTAATGTCAAAACATAAAAAGTTTATGGTTTGTTCAGATTTTTTTCCTGAGTTCTATAAGCACTGTCAGGGAGCCAAAATGGATGCAAGCAGACCTATTAAGAGCTTTTTGCAATAGTCCAGATGGACAGTGAGGGTGATTTGGACAGCAGTGTGGACACTATGATCGAGAACAACTACTTATTAGAAGGACAATATGGAGAGAGTATCAACCCACTACGTAAATCTGATAAACCTGGCTTGTAAGACATGATGAAGGCATTCATGTTTCCTCCATCTTTATATTGGAGTATTACATACACCTTTTTAGTTTGACAGCAGAAATAGCCTTGTTAAGTTTTTATAAGATGGGCTACAGGAAATGTAGACATTTTTGTTTTTTGCTCTCCTTTTCCTATGGTATGATACCAATGATGTCCCAGGAAGAGATGCCTCAAGTTCTGTTTAAGGATGACCAAAATGCAGAGCCTTAACTGACCCAGAATAAAATGAACAAGAGCTAATTTTCTTTCTCAAGTGTACATCAAATGTTTGTTAAGATACCATCTGGTTACCCATAAAATGAATCTCAGTGTGTTTCAAAGGAGAGTATCACACCAAGATTGTTCTTTTATAAAAATGGCATTAAAATTTAAAGTTAAATAAAAGTGGTAGTCAAATCATTCTAATTTTGAGACTGTATTTCAAAATTAAGCATCCCTGGAGGAGGGGGTCACCTCTGTGTCAAATGAAAACAGAAAATGAAATCATTTAAAAAATACATAAAATAAAATTGGAGACAAAAACATTAAGCTTATGGAAAACAACTAAGAAAAATGAATATATTGAAAGAAATTAAAAAAAAATGTCCTGTGATTATACCCTTAAGAAGTTAAGAAGATAACTAAACCTGAAATAAATAGAAAAAAACTACCTCAATAAAATGTGTGTGAAAATCCAACAAATATAAATAGTAGACAAAAATAACAAAAGCAAAAGTTAACATTTAGAAATGGCCAATAAATTAGTAAAAGTGAACAAAATTACGTAAGAAAGTAATTATAATCAATAATGAGACAAGATATGCTAACTTCTGACTATTATAAATAAGGCTGCTATAAACATAGTGAAACATGTGTCCTTGTTATATATTGGAGCATCTTTTGAGTATATGCCCAGTATTGATAAAATTGGGTCTTCAGGTAGAACTATTTCCAATTTTCTGAGGAACCACCAGATTGATTTCCAAAGTGGTTTTACCAGCTTGCAATCCCACCAGCAATGGAGGAGAGTTCCTCTTTCTCCACATCCTCACCATCATCTGCTGTAATCTGCATTTTTAGCTATTCTGCTTGGTCTGAGGTGTGTAACAGGATGGCCTCATCTGACAACAATTGGAGGCCCTTGGCCCTGTGGAAGTTTGGTCCCCCAGCATAAAAGGATGCTAGATTGGTGAGGTGGGAGTCGGTGAGTGGGTGGAGGGTCACCCTCATAGAGGCAAAGGGGAGGAAGGAAAGAGGGGATGGGATGGGGGTTTGTGGAGGGGTAACCGGGAAGGGGGATATCATTTGAAATATAAATGAATAAAATGATTAATAAAAAAAGGATATCATTCCAGGTCCTACAAAGATCAGGTGACGAGTGAAAGTATTATGCTGGCAGTTTCAGCAGCACAGAGAAAATGAAAATAACAAGTCTTGGAAACCAGGGCTTGTTGAAACTGACATTAAAAGTAAAACCAGGATAACTTATTCATCTAAGAAACTAAACTCAAACTCTAAAATCTTTTCAAAAAGAAAATGTTAAGAAATTTTCTTCTAAAGTTCTCATATGAGGATGCCAAAGACCCTAAAATAGACACCCACCAAAAGCAATCTTAAAAAGGAAGAAAAAAAAATGGGATTACTTATGCAATATGGTATAAAGCTAATGTCCTCAGAGCCATCTGGTACTGTAAAAACACTTAGAGGGCTGGAGAGATAGCTAGCATTTAGGAACATTCATTGTTTGACCCAGGTTTGGTTTCCAGTATTCCCGTAGCTCACAGACATTCATAATTCCAGTTCCAGGGGATCCAACTTCCATTTCTTACTTCTGTGAGCACTGAGCATGAACAAGTAGGCAAACATTCATACATATCAAACAAACAAACCAACCTATAAACTAATATTCAGGTAGAAGAATAGACTAGAAATTTAGAGCCCAAATGTGCATGTGAACATGCAGATATCTTTGCCAGTGCAATGAAATCAGTGGTTGTAATGGACAAGGGCTAAATGGATATGAAGGGCAAGTGGACCTCTGTAGGAAAGATTATAATAATACTCAAAATCTATCTTGCACCATACAATAAGATTAGTTCAAGTCATTCTTTTGTCCATTTCTATTTAGCAAGCAAGCTTCATCTGAACTAGCAGGAACACATTGTATTATTTATCTTCACTATCTCTGATGTGAGTCTTAGAGAAATGGAACTTTGTTTGTCCTTGTCACAATGTCACAGCTGCCTCTCAAGTGCCATTGGACCTATGGTTGGTTTTGTATAATGGTTTAAAAATTACTATAGATATTATTCAAGATCAATTGTTGAAGTGCAGAATACTGGACTACTGCATCTTTCATCATACGTAAAATGAAATCATGTGGCATCATATTATACATACCAAACCCACATTCATTTGTTGATTACTCCCTGTAAAAATAGAAGCCATTCTAGGCATGAGGAACATAGCACTGAGTAACATTAATCAAGTCCAAGTTTTTATCCTGGAACTTTTAGTGCACTCAGAGTCCACAAAGTACAAGGAAAGGGATGGATTAATGGGGATATTGTTTAACATAGAATAAGAAATCTACACAGGAAATATACAAATAGTGAATTTGGTCATTAGAGACTTTTATAACACATGATCAAACATTTATTAGTCCTTAGCATAAAAGCAATAATAAAATGATTGAATGGAAATGGAGAAAACCTTACAGAAAAAAATTCTGTCTCTTTTTAAATACATCTGGATAAGGAAGTAGAAGA
The DNA here is from genome assembly GCA_021653895.1 of Mastomys natalensis. NCBI lineage: Eukaryota > Metazoa > Chordata > Mammalia > Rodentia > Muridae > Mastomys > Mastomys natalensis. Next base: position 397,508 of record JAJTUV010000581.1, on the reverse strand, counting down.
GGGAGGGAGAGAAGGGGAGAGAGGGAGAAAGAGAGGAAGCAAGAGAGGGAGGGAGGGAAGGAGGAAGGGAGAGAGAGAGAAAGAGAGAGGGAAACTGACTTTGGGGAAAACAAGGTTGAGATCAGGTTTTATTTTGAAATTTTAAGGATTGTAGATATTTCAACATGATGTCTGTAGGATCAAGGGAAGAAACCATTGGAGGAGGTTTGAAATATCCAACAGACAGAATAATTGATGGAGCGAAGCTTTAGAGGAGGAAAAAGTTGCAAGCATAGATGGGGGTTTCAGCTTTAGGGAAAAAATGTCAATATATTCTTTTGGAGAGGCAAAAAAAAAAAGTAATGAAAAGTTTAAAGGAAACACACATAGACCAGAGGGAGCAGGATCTAGAAAGTCTGCTGGCTTTCTGAAGATAGGCCTGCTGATGAGAGTGAGCAGACGGTATGAAGAATAGTTGACAACTGGATAGAAAGGAGAGGGCTTGAGAAATCCATGCAAAGAGCAGGAGGTAGCCAAGCAACGGAGAAAGGTTCCATAGATGTTATGGTAGCTACATCAGGACATACGTCATTCTCCAGTGTATCCTCTGGCTGAGAAGAAACTCATTAACTTGTTCTCCCTCAGGCATGGTATGGCTTACACAAAGTTTCCTTAGAAATGCTGGTTTTCAAAGGATAGTTTTGGAAAATTAAGAAACTTGTTTACCATCATCTACCAAGGAAAGCTGGTATTCTAAATAGGAATGCATGAAACATTAGCTGTTACCCCGATTTCTCTCTCCTTCAGACTCTGTCGACAAGTCATTCTTTAGGGTAAGGAAGGCACAAATTTAACATTCTGTTATAACAAAATCCATAATTTAGTTTTAAAATTTATTTTACTAAGCCTTACCTACATCAAATTGCTATTCTTTTTTATAGTTTGATTGGTCACAACAATCATTTTCTCCAGGAACTTCACCTACTGTATGAAATCTCAAGATTGGTGTCGTGAGATGGCTCAGAGAGTAAGCATGCATGCTAACAAGCCTGGAAACCTCAGTTCAATCTTTGGAACCCTCATGGGGAAGGAGAGAGAACTTACTTTATTAAGTTTTCCTCTGACACAAAACATCAAACACACACAGTGGCACCCCTGTTGGTATGCAGGTACATATGTACACATTCACACACACACACACACACACACACACACACACCTTCATAAACACACATTCATGTACATGTACTCTCTCTTCCTCTCTTTTTCACACACACACAACCACACACTCATGAACATGTGCTCCCCCCCTCTGTCTTTCTTACACAAACACACACACAGGCACACACACACAAACATAAAGCAATTATAAAAGAAATCTCAAGATTGGGGTATTTTGTCATCTGGAATGCTGGAAAGGTGAAGGAATTGGGATGAAGGTGAAAATGGAATGAAAAGAATTGACTTTGACTTCCCTTTGCCTTGGTTCTGATGATCCAAGCTACTGTCCTCGTCAGTGTTCTGATAACTATCAATGGCAGCAGCGTCCAAGACATATGCTTGAATCTAAAAGTTTGCTGTGGTCTCAAGTTTGTTTCCTACCTCTCAAACTCATGTTGATTCTTGTCTATCATGCAGCAATATTAACATGTAGGTCTTATAGAACATGATTAGATCAGGAAGACTCAATTATCGTGAATGGGATTAATGCCCTGATAAAAGAGGCTTGAAGGATGTGGAAGTATGAGTCAAATAAACCTTTCCCCTTCCAAATTGCTTTGGTCAGTGTTTCATCTCAACAACAACAAAAAGCAAATTAGTGTTTAAAAACAAAACTATGTAGTTTGGATCTACATAGACATTCAGTCTATAATACCAACCAATGGTGCATGATACAGATCTAAACCAAGGGTTTCCAATAAAGAAAGAACCTATTATTACTATGGTGTAAGTTCATTAATAGACCCTTTCAGCTGGTGTCTCATTTGGTACTCGGGTTCACATGTAAATTGGCAAACTATATAGACAGTGCTATGGCCAATAGGCAATAAAGGAACCTTTATTGGGGTTGGGGATTTAGCTCAGTGGTAGAGCTATTGCCTAGCAAGTGCAAGACCCTGAGTTTGGTCTTCAGCTCTGGAAAAACAAAACAAAACAAAACAAAACAAAACAAAACAAAACAAAACAAAACAATCTATCAAGAGAATTTCATGATCCCCAAATATTTCCACACCTCTGAAACAGAGGTTACTGAAACAGCACAGCAGGATTAGAATTGACAATGGATCTGATATGTCTACACACAAAATCATGTATAATTCATCAACTGAAATGCTATTAGAGAAGAGCTTGTCCTCTTGAGCAATTTACTTCCCATAGAGTGGCTGTGTTGCTTTCATGGTGCATTCTTTACTTCTAATGCATGTCAGAAGCAGGAGCTGAAAACTGGAAATCGAGTCAGTCGGTCTAAAGTCATACAACCAGCTAATGACGGAGATGTAACTGAAATCTGAGATCTCAAATTTCTTTGTGTCTAATTGTCCTACTCACATCCTACTACACGTTTACTTCAGGATAGGAGCAGACGCACTCTATGTCTCTAAAGAACTATTTGGTGCTTAGCATGTGAAGCAGCTTTGGCAACGACGATAGGTGCGCATAGCCTGTGAATGTTCATTACCTGCCAAACACTTTCAGCATATGGTGGATTCGATCCTCTAATGAGTACTGCACACACAGCACTACAAGCGTTATCATTTTCCGAAATGGAGGAAGAAAGGTTTGGGGAAAGAGATGACACAACTAGGCATCAGCAAATCCATGGTTGAACCCCAGCTTGATGGAGTGAAGAATCAAAGACTGTTTCTAGGGAACTGATGGTTTTCAGAGAGCAGAGAGGAGTTTTTATTTTGATTGTTATTGGTGTTTTTAAAATATTTATTATGGTTTTATTAAGCAGAAAAAAATGTAAATTTATTACAGAAAAGTGGGACAAGGACTCCTGAGGCAATGAAGGGTTACAAGGGAGAAATACCCAACACTCACTGTATCTTAATGTAGTTTTATTTTTTATTTATTTTTTTCCTATCAAATCCTGAGAGCCATTCCTCCCTACACCCTGCTACAATCCTTACAGTATTTGACATCACCTATTTAAAGAACATTTGTATTTTCTCACTGTGAGAAAGAAAAATAAAAATGTCTATTTTCTGTCTTCTATATAGTCAAGATTTTGGCAACACATTGTTTACAGAGGCAAGATGAGAAGTTCTTGCATGACTTTTTCCTAGGGGGTAAAAACAAAAGTCTAATACTTCCATCTAGAATTAAAGCCTGACCAAAAGAACAATTCCATCCAAGTCTGGCTTACAAAAGCATTGAGTTTATTTGGAGGTTTTCCTATCACAGCACTGGTGAGAGGCTACTTATCAGAGTATAGGTGACACCCTAAAGCATCACCAAAAAGTGCCACTCCAGCATGGATGAGAACCTTCTGGAAGCTGTACAGTGAAGTTCCCCACCTGATTAGCTTGTCATATGCTATAGTATCTATCTATACCTCATGCAGCTGGGACAGAATTATATATAATTGCAAGGGGAGTCACACAAGGGAGGGAGTGGATGGAATCTTGAATGAGGATCTAATGCTCCATCACCACCCCTTCCTTCTATTAAGGCATATTAATAGTCAAAATATTATTGGGTATTTTCTGTGGTTAATCATAGTTACTCTGATTCCAGTGGTAGTAGTCATGTTATACCCAGAGGATACTGTTCCACAATAGTCATTCCCTAAAAGAATAAGCTAGTCCATGTAAGGCAATAACCTAAAACAGCCTGTTGATTTTATTTTATGAGTATAATATGATTATAATATGATTTTCCCTCCTCTTGCTCCTTCCATACCTTACATATATTCCACTTGCTCCCTTTTCATGGTCTCTTTTTCTTTTTGTTGCTGGTGTGTGGGTGTGTGTGTGTGTGTGTGTGTGTGTGAGAGAGAGAGAGAGAGAGGCAGAGACAGAGAGACAGAGAGAGAGAGAGAGGCAGAGACAGAGAGACAGAGACAAAGAGAGACAGAGACAGAGACAAGGAGAGACAGATTGTATGTGTGTGTGAGAGAGGGGGTATGTAAGTGTATGTGACTATATTTGTGTGTGTGTGTGTCAGAGAGAGAGAGAGAAATACATAAATAAACACAATCTGCTCAGTCTGCATAATGTTCAATGTATTCGTATGTTTTCATGTCAAACCATTAGCATTAGATAACAAATTGGTGTGCTTTGCCCTGGAGAAGATTATTTCTCTACCTTTCAGCATTTCTAGGTACCTACATTTCTTTGTGTGGGGTTGAGAGATCATGAGCGTTCCCTATTTATTTCAGTATATCTTCTGATGTCATCTTTGTTCAGTTCCTCAAAGCCATAGAGCAGCTAACAAAAAACAAAACAACAACAACAAAAAACAACAGCAGGCATAAGAAACGCTATTTTGAATGGTTGATTGGGGTTGTCCAAGAGCCTCTCAAATATTAGAAGCAATCTTTTATTGCCATGCCCCACCCTGACAGAGGTGGGAGGTAAGTTATATTGCTGAAGATATCATGTACTTCAGACCTTCAGGCACAGAACCCAAAGGACCCTGAGCTGGAACTGACCAGAAAGCCTCCTCGCTGAGGACTGACTTTCATAGTACTGAGAAGCTCCATGAAAGCTTCCGAAGGAGGAAGGCAATCAATAGTTGTACCCAGATTTGATGCCTGTGAATCATAGCAGCATGACCTGATAACCCTAAGGCATGCACAAGTTGGCAGTAATGAACAGCATTCTAGCTGGAGTTAAGACATGCTCAACAAGAGGGAAATCATACCTGTACTGAAACCTGGATAATTACCCAGGGCTAGTGAAGCCATGAATCTTAGAGAAGAAGCCCTCACCAGGGACTGATTTTAAAAAGCTGGAGGAAAAAAGGAAAAGAATAAAAATGCAACTGATGGCTTTAAGACAAGAGAAAGAATGCAAGTCCTTAAATTATCCATCTTCTGACTTTTCTGAGACATCACGTGTAGAGTCTATGCCATTCCCATAGCAGCATAGAAGTATTTTCGTTATTCTCAAAGACATACTGACCTGCAGTGCCAACGAATAGTATCAGAATTCACAGACATTTCAACTATCCCATCTTCACTGCTGGCTGACTCACTGCATGGTTTGCTAAAACCAAATCTGTTCACTCACTGGGAAGAATACTAGGAATAACACTCCTAATTTGTAAAGCTGTGAGCAGACAACCATGCTATCAAGGCTCAGCAGACATGAGAGTTTCATATTGCAATCAAATAAAACAAGAAGTCTGACACCCAGCTAATGATATGCTTCACTGTGATTTGACTGCATTGTAATTTGACCTAAATGCTGAACAGTTTGTGTAAATTACAGTATTTATTAGCAATGACTATCTGCTAATGTTTGCAGGGCACTTTCAAGTTTATAATGCACTTTAGATTATCTCATTATCTCACACGAGACCATCTAATGAGTGAAGTAAATGTTACTTTCATCTAAATCACTCAATGACAAGTTAGAAAAGCCCAATTGAGACTCCCAACTCCTTTTATCGCTGAGGATGCTAAGGAGTACATATAAGACACACGGGGTTTCTGGTGGACAATTGACTATCCTAATTCCCAGTGATAACTTTTCTGCCTTGTATTGTGTCACCTTTCACGTAGCTGGGTGTTGGGTTTTTTCAAGGTAATTTCAGTCTAAGGGAGAGGTAGAGGATAGCATATCCTGAAATATCAGCATCATTTTATAGTTTAGATCACTTTAAGTCCTTAAAGAGGCTTATCCGTAACTTTCTTAATGTCAATCTGGGTTTTATGTTACTGGAGTTTCAAAAGTGGAAGGAAGGAGGGAAGAAGGAGGGAAGAAGGAGGGAGGGGCTATAGGAAGAGAGAAGGATAAAGGGAGGGTTGAAGCAGAGTCTTTCAGATCTACAACTAGCCATGAATAGTAGAAGAGATATTTAGTTTCTGCACATTGCTTCTTAGACTTCCAGGCATTTTTGTTTAAGCGAATGACAAATGAACAAACACTTAAGCTTTTCATGGTAGACTTTTCATTATCTGGTCTTCAGACTCAGTTTCACTTGGCTGCAGTGGCACAAAACAAAACTCATATGCTCTTGGCTAGTTTGTAGTCACAGGTGCTCATGTATGTCATTGTCTTTGTTTGAATGCATAGCCCTACTTATTATCTTACAGCTTCAATGCCTCACATCCATTCTATAGCCATCAGAGTGCCTTGGGGTGGTTTTCAAGTAAACATCTAGAGGTCTTGTCGTAGACCAGTTATAATTAACATATGTACATATGCACACACACACACACACACACACACACACACACACACTCCCCTGTTTGAGCCTGGTGTCTGTGTGTGAATGCCAAGTGCTAGATAAGTTCTGAGAAAGTCAAGTTGTGAGTGAATATATATTATTTGACATGAACCAGTCATGTCAAGGACCCAGGAATAAGAACTGCAGGAAATTTGTAAAGCCTTTCCCTAGGGTCATGTTTGGAAAGGCAAAGACATCCTCTATCCAAGGATGGTTGATGATTCTTCTATCCTAAGGATTTGGTTGATGATCTATTGATTACACCATGATCATGGAAATTTGTAAAATATTTAATTGGTGACTTGCTTACAGTTTCAGAGGGTCAGTCCATTGTCATCATGGCAGCTGAGTGCAGCAGTAGACTGGCATGGTGGAGAAGGGGCTGAGAACTCACATCTGCTTTGCAAATTGCAGACACGAGACACTAGACCTGGTGTGGGTGTTTGAAATTTCAAAGATACCCTTCTCTCCTCCAGTGACTCTTCCAAGACCACATCTCCTCCAACAAGGTCTCACCTGCCATTCTCATTCACACCAGCTCACCAAGAACAAGTGCTTATATATAATTTATCAGTATGTACTAAAACTAGCAGTTGCAGTTTCTTCTTCCAGGTATTACTTCCTCCACAGATGACCACTGACTGCTGGTCTTCAGAGATACCCTACTGAGACTAGCAAGCCCTCCCATGCCCCACTATGGTGTACATAATGTACAAGGTGAGGCTCTAGGTTGCTGCTGAGTTGATGTGGCTCCATCAGAGTGATTTTTTGTATATGTGTCTTTATGTCTCTCCTTTCTTCATTCTCTTACTGCCTGAGTCAGATTTCCAGTCACAAGCCATGCAGGATGTCTAAGTAATTATCTTGACTATTCTGTTAGTTCTAGATACTATTTAATGCAGCATCTATAGACCATAGAATAGGGCCATATTCAGGTATTTGACATTTACTTATCTCAGACACAGGAATTCTTGGACTGGCCTAGGGATGCTGAGGTTTCAAACTCTTGTCTTGAAGACAAACTATAGTGGTAATAACAGTCACCTAATTAGACTTATGGCCAAATCAATAGGAGCAAATTCTTGCATAGCCTATAAATTCAATCAAATAACCTTTGGCCAGTGAGGTCATGGGTTATATAGGACAGCCAACTACTTCCAGGTTCTGAAATTGTACAATCTTTACTCCATTTTAAATACTCATCCATTTTACCTACTGATGAGCATATCTCACATTTCTCATCAAAGAAGCTACATTTTGCTGTAGATCAAGATCATCATGAAAAGCCACACTGGTCAAAACCCAGAGTTGAATTGACTATGCTATATCTAGCCCAATTAATACATTTACAGCACAACTCCTACACTTAAGATTCAGGGGACTTTAAGGAAGAGGGGTGGGAAGATTGTGTAAGTCAGTGGACAGAGACATCTCCTTGGAGATAGATATAGTCTCTTATTAAAATATAAGAGGACTGGAAGGTGAGGGAAGTGTTGCGTCCGCCTTGGCCAGCAATTAAGACACGACACGGTCGGATCCTTCTCAGTCAGCTTTACTCCAGGAACGGGGACCTGGACCAGGATGGGGACGTATGGCCGGGGACTTATGGATGGGGATCCCCAGCAGCAAAACGAGCTGCTTATATATCTTCCCAAGGCGGGCTGGGTGACGTGTTCTCTCAGGATAGGTTAAGCTGCCAATACCTCATTAGCATAAGCCCGCTTGGGAGGGGCAGGAGGCCAATGCATGCACAAAAGACTTGTTTACCAGTTTAGCTGAGCTGGCCACGCTGGAAGCCAGTGCTAGTCTTACGACTTTGCAACTGTCCCAGGTGTATCTTAAACACGGCTGCCTACAGGGAAGGGATGTCTGGGAGGATATTATGGAGGAGTTGGGGATGGATACATTGTATGGAATTTTATAAGGATAATTAAACTACGTTTTGTTTTTATACTGACACTAAATTCCTTCACCTAACATTTCTTTGCTCAGGCAAATTTATATGTTAGAAAATAATTAAGTAGTTTTTATTTTCAGTAAAAGTTTAAAGACAATTGTTTTGATATTTTCTCATACATTTCTTAATTAATTAATTAATTACATCAAATATTGCTATCTTCCCAGTTAGTCCCTCCTCACAGAGATTCTCTCTTTATTTCCCCTCCCCTTCCCCTCTGAGAGGGTGATCCCCACAACTGGTATCTGCACTCTGGCATATTAAGTCTCTGTTGGGGTAGGCACATCCTCTCCCACTGAGGCCAGATAAGACAGCCCTGTTAGAGAACAGCTATCACAGTCAGACTACAGTTTTACGGAGAGCCTCAGCTCCAGGTGTTGGGTGACCCAAATGGAAACTGAGCTTCACATCTGCTACATATGTGTCAGGGGCCTTTTTCAAGACAGTGTGTGTTCTTTAGTTGGTCACTCAATCTTTGACAGCCCCCAGAGGTCCAGGTTAATTGACTCTGTCTGCTCTCCTGTGGGGGCCTCCATTCCCTTCAGGGCTTTCAATACTTCTTCCAACTCTTCCATGAGAGTCCCAGGCATCTGTCTAATGTGTGGCTCTAGTGTCTGCATCTGTTTCAGTCAGCTGCTGAGTAGAGCCTCTCAGAAGATAGTTATGCTAGACTCCTGTCTTCAAGAAAAACAGAGTATCATTAAAAATTCAGGGTGCTTGTCCATGGGATAGGTCTCAAATTGGGCCAGTTATTGGTTGGCTACTTCTTCAGTCTCTGCTCTGACTTTTTTTCTATATTTCCTTTAGACATGACAAATTTTGGGTTGAAAGTTTTATGGGTGGACTGGTGTCCCTATTGTTCCACTCAGGGTACTGCCTGGCAACAGAAGGTGGCCTCTTCCAGTTGCATGTCCCAACTGTTCGGCATCTTGGCTAGGGTCACCCACATTGACTCCTGGGAGCTTCTTCTATCTCAGGTCTCAGGGACTTCCTAAAGATTCCCCCCTTCTAAGTGGGATTCACTTGGACCTTCCTTCTTGTTTAACTTTTTGGGTCTGTGGGGTGTATCATGGGTATACTGTACTTTATGGCTAATATTCACTTATTAGTGAGTACATATGCATCTCATTTTGTGTCTAGGTCACCTCACTCAGGATATTTCTAGGTCCATCCGTTTGCCTGTAAGATTTGCAGTGTCCTTGATTTTAATAGCGGAAAAGTATTCCATTGTGTAAATGAATATACTATCTGTATCCATTCTTCAGTTGAGGGACATTTGGGTTGTTTCCAGTTTCTGGCTATTATGAATAAGGCTGTTACAAACATAGTGGAGCATGTGTTCTTATGGTATGTTGAAGCATATTTTGGGTATGTGCCAGGAGTAGTGAAGTTGGGTCTTGAGGTAGAACTATTTCCAACTTTCTAAGAAACTTCTAGATTGATTTCCAGAGTGATCGTACCAGTCTGCAATCCCACCAGTTATGGAGGAGTGTTCCCGTTCTCCATACCCTCACCAGCATGTGTTATTGCTTGAGTTTTTGATCTTTGACATTCTGATTTGTGTAAGGTGGAATCTCAGTGTTGTTTTAATTTGTATATCCCTAATGATAATGGATGTTGAACATTTCTTTAAGTTCTTCTTGGCCATTTGAGATTCCTCTGTTGTAAATTCTATGCTTAGCTCTGCTTCCCATTTTTAATTGGGTTATTTGGTTTGTTGGAGTCTAACTTCTTAAGTTCTTTATATATTTTGAATATTCACTCTCTCGGATGTAGAGTTAGTGAAGATCTTTTCCCAATCTGTAGGCTGCCATTTGTTGTATTGGCAATGTCCTTTGCCTTAAAGAAGCTTTTCAGTTTTATGATGTCCCATTAATCAGTTGTTGATCTTAGAACCTGAGCCATTGGTGTTCTGTTCAGGAAGATTTCTCCTATAGCAATGTATTCAAGGCTATTTCCCATTTCTCTTCTATGAGATAATGAGAGTGAATTTATTTATATTGAGATTTATTATAAAGTGCAGAATCAGCATTCATACTCTTTGTGTATAATCTGTTAATATCAAAATAGACTATATTTTTTTAGCACCATGAAAAACAAGAGACACCTGTCTGGGTCTTCATGACAAGCTATTCTATGAGCCAGAGCTTTGTATCTGGGTAGATAAGACATCATCATATCTTTGCATCAATCAAAGAAAAGAATCTTTTTCTCTTTTCATCTTTCTGACCTGACATATCCCATTTCTATTTTTAGCTTTCTGACTTCCAACTATGTTTGCATTTGACCTTCTTCCTCTGTCTAGAACATGCCACTCTTCCATGTCCATGACTGCTATAAGTAGTTAGTCATTTCTTTATCTCCAACATAGTTTAAGCATGAATCTGGATTCCTTTTTAACCTAGAAACCACACGTCATGTTAAAGAAATCAAAGGTAGTAATATGTCTCTAAAGCTATTTGTGATTTCTAGTATTTGGGCCCTCAATTTGAAGACATGAATTTGGGTTTGGTTTTTCTGGGTGGTCTTCCTTCACTGGGAAGAGACTTCTCATTTTCTCTGCCTTCCAAAATGCTTTGGTAGAAAATGAACGCACTGTCTTGTATTCATCTCATGTCTTGATTCAGTGCTCATTAAATAGGAAGAAATGAGTGATAGTTGAATTTAATGTGTTATCTTGTACCAGTATGTTTGATTGCATGAGTTTCTGATATTGTAGCACTAATATATGTAGGTATTGTCATTTTCTTTATGCTAGGTTGTTGCTACAGGTCATTATCAAGAGCTCAACCACTGTACATTTTGTGCTCCAAAAATGGTTGGTCCTGACTTCTTCAATCCATTCACCATCATGATTTCCCAGAGCATATGCTAGTCCAAACATTAGTGTGAGACTGGAAAAATTGAGCTACATCAAAGCTGTTGATTAGAGGTTGCCCAGTGCTCTGGCATCTTTTAATTCTCTCATCTTCATAATTAGTATCAACATATAATAATCATACATTATTATGGATATAGTATATTCTAATACATGCACACAATATGTAATGATACAATGAGGATAGTTAGCATATTAATGTCTTCAAATATTTATCATTTTTTTTTTCAGATAGACAAAGAAAATGCAATATTTGCAGGAGAATTTGCAAGAGAAAATTTCTTAGGTAGAAATGAAACAGGAACATGGATAAAATCATAGGTACTATGTTAAGTAAAATGAGCAAGGCATAGAAAACCAATCATTTAATGTGTACATCCACATGTAGAAACTAAACAACAACAACAAAAAGACCAGTATATTTTTTCACAGAATTTATTTTTTTATTCACATTACATCCCAATTGCAGCCCCACCCATCCACTCCTCCTAGCTACACCTTTGCAAATCCCTCCTCCATTATGCCCTCCCCTTCTTCTCAGACTTCTCACCCCACCCTAGGACTAAGCACCTCCTCCCCCATTGAGTCCCAACCAGGCATTCAAGGTAGGGATCCAATGGCAGGCAACAGAGTCAGAGACAGCTCCTGCTCTAATTGTTAGGGGCCCATATGAAAATCAAGCTGCACATGTGCTACAAATGTGTACGGGGGCTTAGGTCCAGTTCCTGCATTCTTTTTGGTTAATGGTTCAGTTTCTGTGAGCACCCAAAAGCCCTGATTAATCGACTCTATAGGTCTTCTTGCAGTGTCCTTGATCCCTGTGGCTTGTTCATTTCTATCCCACACTATTCTACAATACTCTCCGATCTCTGCCTGATGTTTGGATATGAGTCTCTGTACCTGTTTCCATCTGATGCTGGACGAAGCCTCTCAGGAGACAGTTATGCTAGACTCATATCTGCAAGCATCATTAATAGTGTCAGAGATTGTCTCTCTCCCATTGGATAAGTCTCAAGTTGGGACAAAAATTTAGCTATTCCCTTTGTTTCTGTTCCATATTTATCCCTGTGCATCTTGTATGTAGGAAAAATTCTGGGTTGAAGGTTGTGTGGGTGAATTGATGTCCCCCTCCTTTCATTGGAAGTCCTGCCTGGCCATAGAAAGTGGCACTTCAGTCTTAGCTAGGGTCACCTCAATAGACTCCCCATAGCCTCCTCCAACCCTGATTTCCAGATAGTCCCAAATATATCCCCCACTGACTTCCATTCTCAATCTTACCCCTTCCCTGCACTCCCCACACCTGATTCCCATGACCATATACCTCTCTATCCCCTTTCCACTCATTTTCCTCTCTCCATGGTTATCTGATGAGTATTTTTTTTTTTTACCCTTTTGAGTGAGATTAACATATCCTCCTTTGGGCCTTTCTTTTACCCAGTTTCTTTGGGTCTATGGATTACAGCATGTATGCCCGGCACTTTATTTGTAATGTCCAGTTATAAATGACTACATACCACAGGTATGTTTTTGTGTCTGTGTCATCTCACTCAGGATGATATTCTCAAGTTCCATGCATTTTCCTGAAATTTGCATGTCTTTATTTTTAATAATGGAATACTATGCCATTGTATAGATGTACCACATTTTCTTTATCCATTCTTCAGTTGAGGGAATTCTACTTTGTTTCCAGTTTCTGGCTATTTTGAATAAGTCTGCTATGAATATAGTTGAGCAAGTGTTCCTATATTATACTGGGGCATCTTTGGGGTATATGTTCAGGAGTAGTATAGCTGCGTCTTGTGGTAGAACTATTCCCAAATTTCTGAGAAACTGGCAAATTGCTTTCCAAAGAGGTTGTAGAAATCTGAACTCCCATCAGCAATGGATGAATGTTCTTCCATGCTCAACATCCTTGCCAGCATGTGTTGTTACTTGAGTTTTTGATCTTAGCCAGTCTGAAGGGTTTAAGATGTAATCTTGGAGTTATTAGACAGAAACTAAATAGAGAAATAATGAAACTAACTGATGTTATGAATTAAATGGCATTAACATATTTCCAAAGAGGAGTAGACAGCAGGAAATAAACTAACTCAGGGCTGAAATCAGTCAATTAGAAACAAAGAGAATAAACAAAACCAAGAGAAGGTTCTGAAGTAGAAACTTAAGGGTTCTTTAGAAAGTCATTTGTTCTATGGTATTTTACTGGGACAAACACATGATGGAGAATTTTTCTAAAATGGACACAAGTAAAAGGACATTTTGCTAAAGCAGACACAGGTGAAAATATCTTTTGCTAAAAAAGACACATGATAAAAAGTTCTTTGCTAAGGACACACATATATTGGTCTGTCTTACATTGCATAGTTGAGCTCCTTTTGTAAGGACTCTATAGAGAGAAATGCACCAAAAATTTTTTCTTATGGTGTGCTGACAGCTTTTTGCTGCTTCCTAGGACTCAGGCAGATTGGCAGAGTGCCGTCAGCTGAGACAGACTCACAGGCTGAGGCAAGACATGTGTTGAGGCAAGACCCATTGAGGACTCATGCTGTTTAAAGAAAGTATATATAAGACTCAGCAGACTGTGAGAAAGGCTTTCTGGTAGAGCTATCTAATACTTGGTCTTGCTTCTTCTCTGATCTTCAATTCAACTGAGGCCTGGCTGTTTCTGCTAGGTCATGCCACTGTTACTGCTAGCCCGACACTACTGAAGTGGACTGCTGGGATATTGCAAACACGTGCAATATTTGCGAGTGGATCAAGACTCAACACAAAAATGGAAATTTAGACACTACTGAATAAAATACTGGTAAACTGAATCCAAAAACATCACAAATATCATCCACAATGATCAGGTGGGCATCATTGAATGATCCCAGGGATGCAGGATGGTACAATATATGAAAATCTATCAACAAAATGCAACATATAAACAAACTGAAAGAAAAGAATCACATAATCATCTCATTAGATGCTGGAAAAGCTAAGGACAAAAATCTAACAGCCCTTCAGGTGAAAAGTTTTGGAGAAATCAGGGATGAGGTGCATACCTAACCACAGTAAAAGTAATATACAAGTCAATAGACAACATCCAATTAAATGGAGGCAAACTTAAACTAATCTCACAAAAATCAGGGACAAGACAAGGCTGTTCATTCTCACGCTATATATATCCAACATAGCACTTGAAGTTCTAGGTAGAGCAACTGGAAAGGAAGAAGTCAAAGTATCCTTACTCAGGAATGGTGTGATGTCTATCCATAAGGGACACCCAAATTCTACCAAGAACTCCTATAGCTTATAAACAACTTCAGCAAGGTAGCAGGATATAAAATCAACTAAAAATCTAACAAAACCAAAATAAACAGGCTGAGAAATAAATTAGGGAACTAATAGCCACAGATAATATAAAATATTTTGGTGTAACTCTAACCAAGCAAGTGAAAGAACTATATTTTAAGGACTTCAAGTCTCTGGACAAAGAAATTGAGGAAGATATCAGAAAATGGAAAGATCTCCCCTGCTCATGGATTTGTAGGATTAACATAGTAAAATGGTCCATCTAACTAAAACCAATACAGATTTAATGCAATTCCCATAAAAATTCCAACACAGTTCTTAAAAGAACAATTTTATATGGAAAACCAACTTTATATGGAAAAACAAAAAACTCAGGATAGCTGATGTTGTCCTGAACAATAAAATAACATCTGAAATTATCACCATCCCTGATTTCAAGCTATACTACAAAGCAATATTAATAAAACCTGCATAGTGTTGACATAAAAACAGACACGTTTCTCAATGGAATAGAATCAAAGACACAGAAATAAACCCACACCCATATGGACGCTTGACACTTGACAAAGGAGCCAAAACCATATAATGGAGAAAAGGAAAGTATCTTCAACCAATGCTGCTAGTCTAATTGGGTGTCTGTATGAAGAAGAATGCTTATCTATCACCCTGCACAAAACTCAAGTCAAAGTGGATCAAACACCTCAATATAAAACTAAATACAAAAAATCTAATAGAAGAGAACATGGGGAACTGCCTTGAACTCATTGGCACAGGAGACAAATTCCTGAACAAAATACCAATAACTCAGGCACTAATATCAACAATTAATAAGAGGAACCTCATGAAACTGAAATCTTTTGTGAGGCTAAGGACATCATCAAGTAGGACAAAAGAGCAGCCTTTATAATGGGAAAAGATCTTCACCAGCCATTCATCTAACAGAGGACTAATATCCAAAATATATACAGAACTCAATAAATTATACATCAACAAACTAAATATCCCAAGGAAAAAATATGGTACAGAGCTAAGCAGAGAATTCTTAGCAGAAGAATTTCTAATGGCTGAGAAATACTAAAAGATATGTTCAAAGACATTAGTCATCAGGGAAATGAAAAATCAAAATAATGCGACATTCCATCTTATAACCATCTGATTGCCTAAGATCAAAAACTTAAGGGACAGCACAGGCTGGGAAGAATGGAGACCAAGAGAAACATTCCTCCATTGCTGATGCGAGTGCAAACTTGCTGAACCAGTCTGAAAATCAATTTAAAATTGGGAATAGTTCTATCTCAAGACCCAGGTATATCACCCCTGGGAAAAACATGCTCCACATCCCACAAGGACACTTGCTCAACTATGCCCATAGCAGCAGTTTCCAGTCATGATAGCCAGAATCTTGAAACAACCTAGATGTCTCTCAACTGAGGAATGAATAAACAAAATCTGTACACAATGGAGTACTACTCAGCTATTAAAAACAAGGATATCATGTATTTTATAGACAAATGGATGGAACCAGAAAATATCATCCCGAGTTAGGTAACCCAGATCTAAAAGGACATGCTTGGTATATGCTCCTTAGATTTGGATATTAGCCATAAAGTACAAGATAACCATGCCACAATTCATAGACCAAAAGAACCAAAATAACAAGGAAGGTCCAAGGGAGACTAGTTGAATTTTCTCAGAAGGGTAAATAGATATTGCAGGTGGATGGGTGGAGGGAACTGGTGGGAAAGGGGAATGGAAGGGAAGCAGGGCAGATGCGGGGAGACCAGGTGTAGAGAGAGGAGGTGAGAGAGAATGGAAATCTCTTTGTATCTTCTACTCTTGAGATTCTCTCGTCCATTTCTTGTAGTCCTCTGGTGAATTGTGTCTATTGTTCCTGTTCTCTTTCCTAGATTTCCATCTCTAGGATTCTCTTAGATTGTGTTGTTTTCTTTATTGCTTCTATTTCCATTCTCAGATCTTGAAAAGTTTTATTCATTTCCTTTACTTGTTTAATTGTAGTTTCCTGTATTTCTTTAAGGGCTATATTAGTTTTCTCTTAAACGGACTATCAGTTTGATTTCAATGCCCTATATTTCTTTGAGGGATTTATTTATTTATTTCCTCTTTAAAGACATTTGTCATCTGTATAAGCCTGGATTTAAGGGTCATTTTCTTGTGCTTCAGTTGTATCAGGATATCCAGGACTTGCTATAGTGGAATAGCTTTGCTCTGAAAGTGTTGCCCTGGCTCTTATGCTTTGTGTTCTTTCACTGGCCTTTACCTGTCTGAATATCCCTGGATTTTTTCTGGTGTAGCAGTTATGAGGAAGACAGGCCTAATTTGGATGTTCCCCATTCAGCATGCCTCCTGTGGTCAGCCTATGACAGGGTGTTCTTGATGTAGCTGCCCTGGATGGTCCTCATGCAGAGGACAGCAGAGCAGTGGGCAGAGGATGTAGCTGGGGTAGGGTAGGGACAGTCTGCAGCTAGCTCAGGCCAGCTGGGCCTGCCCTGGGGCACAGGCAGAGGAAATTGGGGAAAAGGGCTCTAACCTGATTGTTCCTTCTTTGTTGGAAGGCCACTAATTTTTATTATGGTACAATGGCAATAGACTTTGAATTAGTAACTCAGACCTTTATGCTTTTTGTAACCAGTTTGAGGAATGAAGCTACTAAAGGAAAAGATTCTGTTTGTCCTAACACTAAATCTGATCTAATGGGATCTGACTTATGGGTAGACAAATAAAAAGTCAAATGAGAGATATTGGTCTTTTTGATTTTAAATAAAAGGGAAGATTATTCAGCCAAGAGGTGATGTAAGAATTAAAATACAAAAACTTTCTTTCTAAGATCACAAACTATATTATTATAACATGGATTCTAGTGAAATATCAGGGTTTCTTTTACTTTCCTGCTTTAGAAAGCCAACGTCTCAACATTGGAAAATAAAGGCTTGGAGAAGATGAAGAAGGGCTGATTTAAAAGTGATTTTAGAGCTTACAGTGCTTTAGGGCAATCTGGCAGTGGGCTGAGCTCAATGGAGGCTTCTAACAGCATATATTAGTTTGTCTTAGTTTTGACAGTTATATAAATAAATATGATTAGTGTTTCAGGTGAACAAAAACCAACCAACTGCAGCTAAAGTTACTGAAAGTAAAAAGAAAGAACGAAATCTGAGATTACTCAAAATACAATTTATTTGTGAGTCACTGACAAGCATGTCTTAAGTAGCTACACAGTAGGAAGACCCCTACGCCACAAGGCAAAGCATTTGGACTTATGTGCTGAATTAGATAAATGTGCCCCGACCCTCAGGCCATGAACATCATTGACATGCCAAATGCTAATTAAGAAACAGCCCTATCATCATGGATGGTGAGCATGAAACACTTGACTGATTGTATTAGCAACTCTTTATCCTCTAGGGTTTGGACACAAGCCAAGGTCATATGCTTCGTACAGTGGCCTTGGTAAACAAGACAGTCACAGTCATATTAAACTGAATCCCTACAGTTATTTCATTTAGTTTTGTTTGTGAGTTTCTGTTACGTTGTTTTATGTTTGGTTAATTCATTCTATAATAACACTTATTATTTCTTCCCCATGTCTTTTATTATTCTTCCAATACTGGACTTTTTTTTTTTCTAACATGTCACTCTCTTGACTTTTAGCAACATAATGCATTATTGGGGCTGACAAACAGCACTTTGCTTATAATTTATTCTACTCCTCAGACTCTATGTGTTGGATTGAACACCATCTGTTTCCTGCTACCCAGGCATGGCAGCCATTGTCCTGCTTCTCTGAGTCTGACTGTTCCAAATGCCCCATGAGTGGAATTATAGTCTTGTCCTTCCATGAGCACTTGTTTCATTTGAAGAGCTACCTCAGGTCTACCATGTTGCTATGATTGGCAAATCTCCTTTGTAAATGCTGAGTTACAGCATTATAGGACCACATTTTCTTTATCACTTTCCTGTAATGTTGGGAGCCATAATGGGAAAAGCTAATAATTAGCAGGTGATCATCCTGAAATGCTTGCCTCAGATTATAATCTGCAACAGGTGCGCCACATTCAGCAAGGCTGTGTGGAGATATTTTAGGAATAATCCCTGCTATTAATATGCTTTTCCTATTATTATTATTATTATTATTATTATTATTATTATTATTAAACATATGTAACAATCACTAGCAATAGCACACCCCTTTGAAGCAGATCTCTGCAGACTCACGAAGATGTACTGTCTTGTAGTGATACTATATAGACAAATAGATGACTTCTTAAGTCTTAATGATGATCCTATAAGAATTCCTAAAATTATATCAATGGTTATTTAGCTCTTTTATAGTGGGACTGGTATTAAGTCCCTTTCTGACAATCAATACTGCTATGAGAACTCTGCCAGTCTCCCAAGTGTCATCGGTTAACAGCTCTTAGATAGTAACCAGACTTCTCCTGCTCAGAGCACATTCCAATGTGGTTGTAAAACAATTAATCAAGGGTCACTAAAAGGGAACTCACGATTTATTATAGGTGCTAGGACAGAAGAAAAATATTGCCTGGGTTTATCTATACAAAACTTCACTAATTTCTTAAGTTATAGTTTTAAACCTTCGATGAACCTGTGGAGCTAGAAAGGTGATGGATGTTTAGTCAGATAATTACTCCTAATGGATATGCATGTAAACATTTTCTGTTGTAAACTTTATTCCAATTTATGATTTGAATTTTGGTGTGAACTTGTGATGAACTTTGTAACATGTGATCATGTACTCTGAATGAGGTATAAGACAAAGGGACGTTCGTTAGCGGCTTGGGCTTGCTTTTTTCCTCTTTCTCCTCTCTCCTCTCCTCTTTCTCCTCTCTCCTCTCCTCTTTCTCCTCTCTCTCTCTCTCTCTCTCTCTCTCTCTCTCTCTCTCTCTCTCTCTCTCTCTCTCTCCTTTCTCTTCTCTCTCTTCCCTGCTTAGAATCTCTCCATTTAGAGCTTTTCCACTTTTTCTCTTAGATAGCTTTCATAGGAAACTTTTTACACTTAATAATAAACTATAATAACTTCTTTAAATGTCTTTTCTTCCTGGGACCGCAAACTAACAGACATAAGTTAGAGCCTGGCAGCACCTGCAGAGAGAGTACAAAGCCATTTGTCTAATCCTCTGCCATCCCTGGCTGAGGTGCTAGTGGCCAGAAGCAGTTTCTGGCCTCAGCGGATCAAACAGATAGCAGGTCAGCTACAGTAGCCTAGTAAATAAACTTTAGTAACTAGACAAATAAGATTTTATTAATTCAGCAACCCTGAATATATCATAAGACCAAGTCTTACCCCTCCCCTACGCTCTTCCAATCCCCATCCCCCGGGGGCTGCCACAAGAACCGACTGGAGGAGAAGAAAGAAGATCACCTTCTCCTTCCACCGTGCTGGGCCAAGGCTCCCGGCACTGTAAATGAACCTTTATGTTGTTTCTTTACTTTGTCTATTGTGATGTCTTTGGGCATTTTACCCAAAAATGCTGTAGCGGAATCAGAAATCAGTTCTCTATTCACATTTGTGTGTGTGTGTGTGTGTGTGTGTGTGTGAAAGTTTTACTATCCTTTTAATTGTAGCTGTACCAACTTACATTCTATCATCTAGGAACAAAGAGTTCACAGTGTCAACCTCTTTTCTGAATACTTTAATACACACACAAAGACACACACACACACACACACACACACACACACACACACACACTTTAGATGGTAGTCCTTTCAGTAAGTGTATGGTGAATCTCACTGTGTCTTTCAGTTCTACATTTCCTTTTAATGATTGATTGATTGTGTTGCTTTTTTTTGGATAGTCGCTTATCGCCTGGTTTTTGCTGGTTTTGAAATTTCAGTTCCAATCCTTTGCCCATTGTTTGTTCAAGTTACTGTCTTTACACTTTGCATTTGTGCATTTTGTTATTTACTTTTTAACCTTGAATTATAGGAAGTACTATATTGCTTGCAAACAATTACTTCTATTCTGAAGATCGACAGTATGTTCTGTAGATTATTTCTGTTGTCTGGCAGGAGCCTATTTAGTTAACTCATCTCCTCATTGTCCTTTAGTTTTCCTGCATTTGTTGTTTGTGATTTTTGTGCCATAAGTAAGAGGTCATTCCTGAAATCACCATGAGATTTTTTTTCTTAAGTATTCTTCTAGGTATTTGGTCTTTCAGACCTTATGTTAAATAACTCAGTTTTTTTTCTATGGTATAAAATATGGTTTTAATTTAGTCTTTATCATGAGTGTTATGTTTTCTCAACACAATCCACTGAAGATATTTATTTCTTATTGTATATTTTTCTTCACTCATTTAGAATATAAGTTTCTAATGTCCATATGGGTTTATTTTGTCTTCCATCTGGTTGTTTTAATGTCAGAATAATACTATTTTAATTACTATAGATTTACTATAAATTTTGAAACCAGTATTATGATAACTGAAGGTTTATTTACATTTTTTAAGTTTTTTCACAATTTAGGTCTTTTATAGTTATTGTATAGTTCATATGAACTTTAAGATTACCTTTTCCTTAGGTCTTTTTGGTGTTTAAAAGTGTAGATTTTAGGTTTCTATGTTTGCAGGTATACATTTACCTACTACTTTTTTTTTTTGTCATTGATTTCAGCTTCTTTTTGTTGTGGTTGAAAAAAATCCTGAATCCCACCTTTTTAAGAAGTGCATTTTATTTCATAGTTTACCTTAGTTCATTTTAATGTTGCCCTTTGATTGCTAGTCATTTAAGTTGTTTTTTTATATCTAAACTCTCAATATTTTTAAGATATCAATGAGTGTATGTTTCTGTTACCAGGAATATTTATCCTTTTAGGATAGGTTACCAGAACTTAAAGTGGTTCTCTATGTGGTTTAAGAATTGGCCAACAACCCTGTTAAGTATCTGTTAGAAGTAGCTCAGGTAAAGGGGTAATACATACTTTTGATGTAATATATACTCTCACTCTATTTAAAGATGAGACAAAGTCTCTTAGAACCTGAGCAACTTATGCTAGTCATCATGTGTGCACATGAATTAAAGCTTTTAGTTTTACATTTGTACTATATTTTAACTAAAAATATAATTATATGAATCTCCCTTCCCTTTCTTCCCTCCAGACACTCCTAGGTACCTTCTCTCCAACCTATTCATGTCCCCTTAAATTGATTGCCTTTTTGCATTATTATTACATATAGCATAATTACATATATACTATGTATTTGTTATAATACATATTATACACAATAGTATGTAATATAATAATCATGCACATATATCTAAATACAACCTGGGAATTCAGTTTTGTTGTTTGTGTGTATATGGTTAGCGTTCCAAGCAGGAACCCTTTGTACTGTACTGGATAACCAATAAGGGGGCTCAGCTATGGGAAAGGCTAATCTGCCTAACTCTCAGCCGTCATTAACTGGCTGTAGTTCTTTGTCCTGGAAGGGACCCTGTGAATTTCCCTTGTTCCACATTGTCATGTCTATTGTTATTGCAATTGTTCAGGCCTTGTTTCTGCAGCCATTTCTAGGAGAGATTGTTTCCCAGCAGACCTCCTGCTATTCTGTCTCATACACTCTTTCTATTGCCATTCTGGTAGACCAGCCAGCGGAATGCTTATTACATTTTAAGTATTAGTTTTTAAATGAACTTTGAGACAATTCTCATGGTTAGACAATTCTATTTATAGGTTTATTTTTTATTTTTTATTTTTTTTAGATTTAATGTAAAATTGATTAAAGCACAAACTTCAGTCATCTTTAATTTACTTTTTCTTTTTCATCGTTTTTCATTCTTTTCTTTCAAAGCTCTATTTATAGACAGAATTTTCGGCATAAACCTGGGGAAACTCAGAAATCACATGCAAGGGGATTGTGCCTAGTGTTCACTTCCTTTTACAACCTTAAATTAAATATCTGCAAATATTACAAACTATCCACAAATTTAATAAGCAGATATTTTATTTAATTAGCCTTAGTTTTTGACAGACAAATCTTGGCGCTGCTTAATATCAGAAACTTAAAAATCAAACTTATGAATATGCTAAACCTTAAGCCTCTGTTTAGTATCAGAGATATAATTAATGATTTCAACTTAAAATTAGAATTCATAATTTGGTCTCTTATTCTAATTGGCCAAATTATATGAAACATTAATAAGAAAATAAAATATCTAACTATGCATACTTTTAATTTAAAACATTAATATTATGAGATGAATAATAAATATATTTATAATTCATTTTGTATCACCTTAGAACTTTAAGGAACTATTAAAATAGCAGATTATTTCATGAACTTAAGGATCGAGGTTTTATTGATATTTTGTTTTAAGTTTCAGATTGTAAGTCTCAGATTGTCTGAAGTCCCAATAATGACTTTGACTTTTTGACACGATGCTGTCTGATGTTTTGTTAGTGACACTTATAGACGCTCTCAACCTTGTATCCTCACAATATTGATATCTCTGTATGAAAAGCAAGCTCTTTGAACTTGGAGTCAGCTTGAACATTTTACAATGACAACTATTTCTTTGGACTTTCCATGTTTAGAGCATACATAGATATCTTAGCAATTAACACCAAAGATATTTTAAATGTATTGACTAATACATCATTTTAGTTTTTCAATGGATAGTGGATATTTAAATTATGCCAATGAGTTTTCTGAACAAGTAATTTCTTTTAATCTAATGGCAGCCCTACCAGCTGGTAGCTACTAAGATCCAGTTTTTTAGTCTTTTCAATACCTTTTCTTTGCCTTCTTATTTTGATAGAAAACATTATTTCTAAATGGCAGCCACTACTTCTAGTTAAGCGGGATCCTTACTATGCTCTTGGTAGAAAAAAAATCTATCATCACTCACTCTCTCCTGTTTCAGAAGCAAAGTCTTCTAAGCCAGTAAGCCTAAGGATGTGAACAAAATGTACGCCCTCTATGCAAGCAGTTTTATAGAATATATTTACATATATATCAATGAACATACATGCATATGTGTGTATGTGTGCGTGTGTGTTATTGATGTATATTTTTTTATTCTTGAAGTCAGTACTGTAAGACTACTGATGTCCTCAATGAGCTAATTCCTTAGCTGAGTTTAGTAGGATATTTTCACATTATTTTTTACTATATACACATGATTGGTGTGGCATGTTTTTGAACCACCTGATTCTGTGATGTGTTCCTTGACACATAGCTTTTACTATAAAATAGTTTCCTAGTTCTGAAACAAGATACAGAGTATTCATGTGTGACACATTCATGATAAAAACTTTGGCAAAATCTCCATGAAATTTAAAGGCAAATGAACACTACAGGTAGGTGCCTTGTTTAGGAAAGGTGGATTTTTCTTTCCCCTTGTTATAAAATCAGGTAACTAGCAGCTCTCGTCAAGGAGTTTAGGTCTATATTACAAGCACCATGGCCTGAACCACTGGACCATTGAATCCTTACATTGTTGAGAAAGAATCTACACTTTGGGAATCTCTCTCTCTCTGTGTGTCTCTCTGTCTCTCTGTCTTTGTCTCTGTCTGTCTGTCTTTCTCTTGGTAAGAACACACACAATACACACATACATAATATGCACACACACACATACACACACAGAGACACTATGATGTTTGCTCTAGTCATGAAGCCATTATATCAGTTCTATGTTGATTAAAGAAAAATGTTGGCTGATGGCATGCCATTGTGATTTTTCTAAATTCTTGCAAGGTTGCAAGGATATCAATACATGGTGCAAATATTAACATACTTTGTTCCAATTACCAAATACCTAGTTAAATATTCATTCTGAAGACTTGTACATTCCCTTTAATATTTTAATATTTAATAAATTTCTGGCTGACAAGTAGGCTATTTACCTTTTTTAAAACCATTACATATCTGAATCTCAGAACAAACTCTTTTCCTGTAACATGGATTATTTCTTTGCAATTTTCTACATTATAGTACTTAATGAATAAAGTTGTAATATGTGTAGATCATTCTAATTTATCATTTTTGATAAGTATTGTTCCAATACATTTTCAATGATGTTCATACTAGGATCCACTGGTTGGTCACAGGGTATACCAAAGTTGTTACAATTGGTATACAATTTGAAAGAAATGCCTGTGAGCAGAAGGGACCATAGACCACCTATTACCTAATTGTATTATCTATATAGATGCAAGCCTTGTCCTGAATGTACTATTCCTAATTTGTCACAGATTTTTATAGTAAACTAATTTTATCTGTTAAGGCAGACTTAATAGCATGCAGGTTAATGGTCTGTTCTGGTCATGTAATTTTTTTGATATTCCATATTCATTATCTGGTCTCTCCTAGATTCCAGGAACATGTAAAGATTAATTTTGAAACAGATTGAAGATTTGGTGATTTTTCTTAGTAAGTGAATATGCTGTTGCTCTATAAACTAAGAGATAAGTTACATAATTCATGTGTTTATATATGTACGCAGTTTTGAAAATTCTATTTGGGATCACAGTTGATCAAAATGATTATTGATACTCAAGCTTAGATGTTCTTAACTCTGAATTATTTTGCTCGCACTTTGCAGTGTCCTCAGATACTTTCGGTAATCACAGTTGGTTTGCAATTGCTATTGTACGCTATTAGTGAGAACCTGAGATACTGCAAAAGATAATGACATACACTGTTCATTGTTTACAACAACAAATTATCCACTACAAAATACAAGATTGTTCTGAATTTGAGAAATTAACTAGGACCACTGGACTAATGCCTACTCACAGATAATTCAATTTTATTGTTGAACTGTGGTACATTTTAGAATAAAAAGTGCGAATGCAGCAGAGAGAGGGATTACTCGTTAGCTATTCATGCAATTTAACCATACCAGCATCCAGCAGATATTGAAGATGTTGTAAAGACATTACTGCAGCTTTGTCCACACAATGATTTTGTTGTTGTTGTTGTTGTTCTTGATCGTACTTAAAACTGGATGCCTTCTAGGTCAAACCATATGTGATAGAAAAGTATCTGAAATAAAACTCTTTTTGAAAGCTTCAAAGCTTTATAACTCCTTTTCTTCTTCAAAATTTTCTGAATTTGTGTGGGAGATGTGAAGTGTAGCAGTTGCACAGAATAGGAAAGGGCATGTCAGTGTGAGGCATGTTAGTCCTAAAATCCTTCCTAGGATGGAGAATTACTGAATCTTCATAGGATTTTCAAGTCTTTAAGCACTTCACTTTTTTTTAAAAAATCATGGTCTTTAAACTAAAATATTCAGTCTTTGTCAGACTTCCTATAGACATAGGCATTTTTTTCTACAGTGATAAAAGCTCTCATGTTAAATTACCCTAGAGGTTTACTGAAGACCTTTTAGAGCATAAATATTGACTGTCTGTACTTGTAATATATGCAAAACTTTTTCAACCTGACTCATTTTTCACTTTGAACAAGCTCTGCATTTGTAAATTAACTTGTATCTAGAACCTTCATGCACACAAAACATGGCAGATAACTTAAGCCTTCTGCTAATTAAGACTCTCAATTTATTATACACTGTGATCAACACCCCAATTTGAGTCTTCTCTATATCAAGATGAATAAGGGTCGTAATTAACTATTTCCTGTAGCTATAAGATACGAGAGTCCTATAAAGCTGACATGAGGATGAGCTCTGAAGGCATGTCTTAAAGTACTTTTATAGCTAGAATCTACATTTTTCAGTTTGCTCTTCAACTCGACTCTTTCTGATTCTTCAGCACTTAAATGGAATTGTCTCTTAAAGTCTTATGCTATTCCTTGCCTTTGTACTAATTAATGGCCTTAGCTCCTAGGTTTCCCAGTACTTTCCTTGTTATTCCAAATTTGGAATTCAGAAAAAATGTTGTCATGGAGATAGGTGTTAGCATGTTTTTCTTAATTAAAAAATAGGGTAATTTAAAAAGTAGAAAATATACTTACATCCTTTGTGACATAAAAAAGTCTTATTTGACTATTTGTTTTTGCCAATTAATTCATATGCTGACATTTTTCATAAACCAAATGAGCTCGATGTTCAGCTCTAACGTCAGAAACATATTTCACCCACAAAATAAAAGTTTTCCAATCAAAATATAATATATTAAACTTACACTAAAGTCAACATTATTTCATGGTTTTTAAACCCTTGATAAGAGTAAGCAAGATGCTTCTGAATTAAAAATTAGTAGAAAAATTAAGAGGTCTATATATTTATTTGGTAAATTATTTTTGATGCACATCTCAGATGATGAGACAGTATATTCTTTTATCTTTAGTAAAGAGGTTTTTTAAAGTTAATCATTAAACTGATTGTTTCTTTGTTTCTTGTAAAACTCAAGGCCAATACCACAGTGAAATAAGTAGGCTATCATGCAAACAAATTTTTAAAAAGCAATGACTCTCCTGTCCACAAAAGCAGTCATCCTGTGTTTTTACTATCCAGGGAAGGTACATTTCCATTATTATCTCATTCTTCTCTTGGTGTTGTTCATTCTGGTGTAGGGAAATATCTGCCATTAAGAACAGATCACTTTGTGCTTAAAATTTAAAATGGAGTACTGGGGAAAAATTAACAATGAATCTTCCTTCATTTTAGCAAAACATCAAAATTGGCCAACAGTAAATGGACATATCCTTATGTAAAACATCTGCATTATTTTTTTAGCTGCTCCAATAAATCACCACAAACTTAGCTGCTTAAAGAATACAAACTTAACAACATATTCAACAGGCCGGCCATCTGAAAGGACTGATCAAAATCAATGTGCTTGCAAGGTTGTGCTCTAGAGGTGAACCTGCCCTCTTGACTCATCTCAGTGTTTAAAGTACATCCTTTTGGCCTCTGTTTTTGTCATCACAACTCTTTTTCTCTGGTGTATACCATTATACTTCCATTTTATAAGGACTCTTGTGACTCTATTTCATCTATCTGGATAATACAGGCATGTCTTCATCTCAGGACCTTTAGGATTATCTAGACAGCAATGTAAAGTAGTACAGTCCTGACTTAGCAGACAAATGTCTGTCCACCAAGAGATGGTTGTGATGTAATATATTTTGAGATTTATTCTTAAATCCCTTTATTAGCATGAGATATTTTGTTTTGATAATTCAACTTTGGTTGGAAAAGATTTTATCTAAAGTCACAAATACTAAAACATAGTGATTAATGACTACACAAAACAAAACAAAAGAATAGAATACATGAATACAAAAGGAAACAAAATGATGTAAGATTTCCAAGTGTTTCGTATAACAAAGAAATGAATGATGGTACATACTAGATCACAAGGTAATTAGATTCCTTCAGCTATATTGAAAGCCTAAAGACAATTCTTTAATTGAAAATAGGAATATGCCAGAGGTTATTTAATTCAGAGATCAGATCCAATAGAAAGGAATTAGATAGCAAAACAAAATTATAAGCTGCATAATTTCAAAATTATTTATTAAAAAGATGATTTTTAAAATGCTGTGATTATCACATCACACTATAATAAATGTTTCAGGTCTGCAGCAAGTGCATCAGTCCAGAAACCATTGTAAACAAAATATGATGCATAATCACTAAGTGGCTTATTTTCATTTCCAGGCTGTCTGTTACAGGGTCCTGATAAACTCATGGCAGTAATTACACAGGATGCCTTCTTAGAATTGTTTCTAATAATACATGAGAAAATGCTTCATTTTTCCAAAAATATATGGAGTAAATTGGAGACCTTATGAGTGCTTCATTTTATATAATTGGTAATCGTTATCCAAACTTATGTCCTTAGGAGAGAAGTCCACCAG
Source organism: Mastomys natalensis (assembly GCA_021653895.1). Lineage (NCBI taxonomy): Eukaryota > Metazoa > Chordata > Mammalia > Rodentia > Muridae > Mastomys > Mastomys natalensis. The sequence goes on along the minus strand of JAJTUV010000581.1, from coordinate 369,190 downwards.
GCACCTGTTTATAAGGAGATCAAAAGATCAAGTAGATGATCTTGACAAATGCTCTACTTCATTAAATTGTTCTCATGGGGCAATGTCAATGGGGATGGTTGCTAAATGTTTACTGAGTTGTAAAAGTTCAGGTCTTTGGAGAGTTACCTTTTATACAGTCTTTAAAGGGGACTTTTAAAGGTTACATTGACATATGCCATCCTTACCCCTCAATCTCCATGTCTATGACCTCTGAGGAACACTGATAACAGCTTTGTGAAGAAAAATTTGCTACTCAACAGGAAATATTGGAAATAATGCCTTAGTGGGAAAAACTAATGATTTTCTCAGAAGAACGTGGGAGCTTTCTCTGGTTGTCACACTTTTGGTAGATTGAATGGCTTTTCTTATGGTAATAGAGGAAATGAGTGAACTGCAGATTAAGGAACTGTCTTGATAGGGAAATGTATTGACATTTTAGCATTATCTGAATTGTATTTTAAGAGTGGCTTTGTCAAATTATAATGAGTGGCACGTCAAAGCAAAAATTACAAGCATTCTCAAGATTCAGAATACTTATTAAATATTCTCTAGGTCTAAGGGTTCAAAACACAGGAGATAATTTAGGTTATGGACACATACCTTCTTTATAGAGTTAATGTAGGGTAATCAGAGGTTTTAATCATTTCATCAAACCTTTAGCAAATCCACTCTTGGTACTTGATATCAGCTTCATATTGACAAAGAAGACAGCTTTGTGGTGCTGAAATGGCTCTAACAGATTCATGAAAATCAAATCCCTATTTTACCTTTAAGCTGTCTTGAGACAATTCACATTTATTCTTTGTTCTCAGTTGCAAATGTCCATCTACTGGGCAGGATTCATACTTTTAAAACCAACTAATTAATGTTTTACAAGCAGCTATTCGAGTCCCAATCACAAGCCAACTCTCTTGGTCTGTATTCAAGATTCAGAAGTGATCCAGCACTGATTTTACCAGAACAAAGCCTCTTTTATAAGTAGAAAATGACAACTTTACAGTTCGATATTAGAAAACAATCAATATCTGGGTGAAATATTATAATAGAGCTAAACTTATATGTACACTATTTTTTTTCAGTACTAGGAAATAAATGTACCAGCCAAATGCTCAATGAGCTGCTTCTAGAACTCTTTATTTTTTAAAATATTTATTTATTTTATTTGCATGGGTGTTTTGTCTGAATTCATATACATGTGTACCACATGTATGCCTTGTGCAATGGAACCCCTGGAAATGGATTTACAGATAGTTGTAAGCTTCCACGTGGATGCTAGGAATTGCACCTAGGTCCTCTAGAAGAGTATCCAATGCTCCTAATGGATGAAGCCATTTCTCTAGACCCAAGAGCTCTTTATTTTTAAAAATATATAAAGGTTGAAAATGAATTGGTTGAAAAAGGAAGAAGATGTCCAATGAGGTGTAAGATATGGTTTCCAAAGACAAAGGATCTCTGAATACCGTCTTGTAAAACACAGTGCCCAGTGTCTAAAGCTGGGAGATTTGCTGGAATGATAAGGAATTGATTTCTTTGATATTAAATGGGTTGAATTTGAATAGGGAAAGGTAAAAATAGAATTTTATTAAGGGAAACTCAAGCTATTAACGGTAGCTCAAGGTCTCTGAACCTTTCAGGAAACGTTCAACATCTTTAATGTTTTTTTTTTTTTTTGACAGAAAACCATAACCCAGTATTTCTATAAACCTTGCATTAATGCAGGGCACATATTAATACTTGGCTGACAAAAGAATGGTCATGAGAATTTTGCTGCATTTGGTATATGCAGATGTGAGATGTTGATTTCAGAATACACATCATTTCCTGGGCTTGATAAGACACATTGGATTAGGGATATAAAAGAACTTGCTGATGCGATTGCACAGGCTGCCCTGGTGAGAGGTTTTGACCTCAGCTCCAACATTATCTTGGTTCTTAGACTTTAAAAAGTTCTTCGGGTATGGGACTATTGTTCAAGGCTAGAATGTTTGTTGAGAAGGGGCTAGATGCTGAAACCACCTTCTTTCCTTATATATATGGCTAGAGTTGGAGCACAGTCTCTGTGGAAGATGACTTTACTTTTCATGTTTGTAACTTAAAGAGTATATATGATAGCATTCACAACACCTGCACAAGCTCAAGCAGGACAAAAATCCCATGATGGAGAGAGGAAATAGGTACAAAGTCCTACCTCTATTTACAGAACTGTCAACAATTGATAGCTACTGGGAGAGAGAGAATCATGTGTTTAAGGTGTATACTCTGGTGATTCAATAGCACTCCAATGGAAGATCATACATCCAAGAGGATGTACAGAGAGCAATCTATACTTAGTGGGAGAAAAAAAGAAAATATGGAGGGCAGGGTAAGGAGATGGAAGAGTTGTAGATCTTGGAGGTGAAGGGTATATATAATTAAAATGCATTGTATGAAAGTTTCAAAGAACTAATAAAATAAGAAAAAAAATAGTGTTTTAGTGTCAAAAGAAAAAATGAACAAGTTTGAAACAGACACTTTTCTTGAACACTGGCCTTTGCAGTAAGATCAGTTTCCTAACTCTATGAACCTGCAACAGGCCTCAACTTTCACTCCCTATCTCACTCCAATGCATCTCTTTTCTTTGTGTCTTGGAAGAAAAGGTTCACAATTACTTCTTGGATAACCAGCAGAAGTTTACACAGTTCCTTTGAAATAATAATGTAGCATTAAATAGTCAATTTCACGAACCTGGCTGAACTATATTTAAGAACTAGAGTCTCATCAGGAAGATTGTAGATAAACCAATGTCTCTTCCACCCAGATGCTTTCAGAAGGAAACTTACCTTTGGGCCTGTGTCTCCTTTGGGTTTCTTCCTTCCTCTGTCCTGGCCTGCAGGGTATTAAATGAGGGTCCAGGGAGATCACCTGAAAGAGAAATTGGGGACAGGCTGACATAAAGAAGTGACGATCTGTCTATAATCTGATCAGATCGCCATCTTTACTTTTTCACACACAGGTTATATACACAAAAAAGGCATGATGTGGGGAAGGGGATGATGCAGGAATGTCAGTGTTCAGGGGGAGTACAGATATCTTCCAGAATAGAGTGTCATTTGGGTGAAGGTTCAGGGGACAGACCACTATGACTCTGCCTATGATTCACTTGTCTTTATCTATGTTGGTACTATCCACCAAAGCTACCTATTTACAAGGTCTATGACTACTCAGGCTTGGCAGCCTTCCACTAAAGCTACTTGTTTACAATAGCTTCTAGGCATCTGTTTCAGTGTTTATCCACAGAGACCCAAGACTTGGTGCTAGCAGGCATGTATGTCAGACCTATTACTGATTTTAGGCCTTCAGTGTATAAGCAGGGATGCCCCTGACATTCCTCTAATACAAATTTCTGGACAAAGATTGACTCTATCTCTACCTGTCTCTCTCTCTCTCTCTCTCTCTCTCTCTCTCTCTCTCTCTCTCTCCCTCTCTCTCTCTCCCTCTTCTGACGTTATCTCTGGCTTTCCATGCTAGCCTAAAGAAGCCTGTGTAGGACCGTGAAAGGATAGCATGGTTTTTGGTTGAGCACCAGCTAGAAATCGCAGGAGAACCCAGGTGATCCTAAGGGATGGAATGCGTTTTGCCATGCTCCCACACTCCAGGCTCCTGACACGAGGTCACAGACCTCCATAGAGTGGGGCCCTCCAGTCACATAGAACAAAGTCCCTACTAGCCCTTCCACAGGTAGAGGGCATGACTACAGGCTACAGAGCCTCAAGACAGATTTTCATATTAATGAGATACCTAAAGGCCAGAGGGACATAGCCAATTAAGCATTCCTTCCCAGACCCTTCTCAATGCAAAAAGTATTTAACTTTAGTCTCATCCTGAAAATACCAGGGTATAGATTCATCCATTTTCTACCGTGACAATAATTATCTTAAGACCATAGCCTATTTCTCTTCTTTGGAACCCACTGTGGGGAACCGTGGAGAACTTCTCTATGTTCTCAGCCATGGAGGTCCAGAAACCCAAGCAAGCAAGCCTAGCCAGCCCCAGCCTTGTGGCCCAGCCAAGCAAGTCACTGTGACTAAGAACTCTCATCCACATGAGACAAAGTGGGAGCTCATCTCTCCCCCTCTCCTCTTTGGCTGTGGGCAAATCCAGCCTGAGTACCCCCACTTCATTTTCGGCCTTTCCACAGCTCCCCGGTGGCACCTGATAACCCAAGGAACTGAGAACCAACTGGTTCCCAGCCACCTTTTGGCCAGGGGGACCCCCACCCTGAGTGGAGTCCTGCAGCTTCACACAGCCAGATGTCTGCTCGGTGACAGTGTGGCGTGAACACAGTCAAGTTCAAGTGCCTCTGTCCCCACGAGAGACCCTAGTGACATGGCGAGACAGAGGTGGGACCCACACATCAACCCAACAGGAGATAGGCACACTACAACCCAACAACCCTGAATATTTGGAAAGTGTCCCATTGATTACAAAGTCTTTTGGTAGGAAGCCTATCTCATCTTGACTCAGAATGGTGCAATCTTGGTCTCCTTGAGCTCATCTCTTTTCCTTGGCTGCAGGCTCTTTGGTCATGGGTAAGTATTTTTTACCAGAATGTCATGACTGAGAGAAATTTAAAATTCAGACATGGGTTTATAAAAAGAGAAACAGAGGCTGCTCAGTCTGGTTGTCTTCAAAATTTAAGACCTGCTAGAAGCCAAGTAAAAAATATGAAAGGAGAACAAATAAAGACAGAGTTACTTCTGTTTTTATTTTAAATAACAGTAACAAGAGAATTCTTTTTTTTTTTTTTTTTTTTTTTTTTTTTTTTTTTTTTTTTAGGTAAAGGTGAAGGAAGTATTGAAGATAGAGCAGATAATCAGAAAATATATAAAATGATGAAGGTGAAGGCATGAAGATCATTTTGTCTATTTTCTTTGTTCATTGATATTACTTGAAGGAACAGAGAGGTTGGTGTGAACAGCCAAGAACATAAAACCAAGAATCAGAATTCTGAGTTATATAGTCTTTCCCCCAGTATAGTTTACTCCAAGTATAATCCCATTGCACAAGAAAGAGCCTCACTTGATCAATATTTTCTCTACTTTCTAATTCTGTTTTTCTTTTAGATTTTTATTTGATTATTTTGAAAACTGATGTGTGTGGCGGGGAAGAAAAGTGCCATCATGGGCCAATGGCAGTGGATTCTCTTGGGACTAGAGTTTCAAGCAATTATGATCCACAGAAAGGAGTTGCTGGAACCAAACTCACGATTCTGGAGGAAGAGCAGTCCTGTGCTTTACCACTGAGCCACCTCTCCATCTCGCTTTCTGATTCTTCATCCCTCACCTTCACTTCTTGCTTCCTTACTTCAACCTATGCACACACTCATGTTACTCATTACTCTAAAATGTCTACAATAATGAAGTGAACAATGCCACTGTACTATGTGGTTGGTAACACTCAAGTACATGAGAGTTCTGGTGGTGTCAAACGCAAAAGGATGAACAACAAAATACAGATAATCCAGGAATGATTTCTGCAAATTAGTGGCATATACTAGAATATATTTTGATTTTGTTAGCAGGTATGTGCCCTCCATAGTGGTTTAGTGCTGTTAACGCCAAAACTCTACATTGAGGATAAGAACCCAGCCGCGAAGAAGTATGGGTGTCACAAATTCTGACCTTCATCACATGAGAACTGGGAAGGGACAAAAAACAAAGTTATTCCACACGGGGACAGAAGAATATCTTCTTGAATGTGAAGTGTCTCTTGAAGGAGTTAATAGTACCTAATGTATTCTGATGATACTCTCTTTAAAAGGACTTGTAGCTCCAAACTGCATAGTGGTTCAACAAGAATTAGAACCTCATTGGAAACCTACTTTCAGCTCTAAAGTGTTGGTCCAGCTCTGAATGGAACTCATTTCCATTTGGGGAATAGCTACGGTTCTTTGAGGGAGAAACTGGTCAAAAAGAACTAGATTACACCTTATTCACACAATTATACAACAATTTACATCACGAAAATTTGATTCAAAATCCCCAAAGAAATCTAGCTGGCGATAATAACCCATGAACTAGGATGGAATTCTTACTTACAACTACTAAGTTAACAAGAGCAAAATGTTGAGTAGAAGGTTGTAGTTCTAATGATTTTTGGATTCATGGACTTCTAACATGTTGCAGAGGTACCAAAATGTTAGCAACAAAAACAAGGATGAGGATGGTGAAGACAATAGAACTTCAATAAGCTAGCAAGTAGAACAAGGCAAGAATTCAGTTTTAGGTCTTACTTTACAAAGCATACAGTGATTCCATGTGTGACTTGCCAGACAGATTTTCAGCTGTATAATTGAAAACCTCAAAGATTTTGCAGGTATCTTCAAATAGAACTCTTAACTTGCTGCAGGTGCCAACAGACTTCTATTTCACCATGTGACGAGACTGACCATTTTCTGGGTGGAAGGTCTCCCCAGACAGTAGTAGGATTTCTGTGCTTTCTGATGCCTAGTATTTTGAAAACAGGGTAAATTTGGTGAAGTGAGTATAAAGCCCTGGAAGAAACCTTTTTTGTTTTTTGTTTTTATATGTATTTAGTGATGGATTTGTATCCTTGAAGAGGAGTATTTTCTGTGCTTCTATGCCTAGAGTACTGATTAGTAGCAGAGAAAAATCATGGAGCCGGACTGATTGATGTCTCTATAAATGCGTGGATTTCAAGCTTGGTTAAGCCCCTGGACTGTCTGCTAATTCATGACTATTTATCTTCTTTTTTATTCTTTACAACATTTTATCAGAAGAATTTCCCTCATGCAATTCCTGTGTTTTGAAAACACCATTTTGATAAAGAGCTACTTTCTATTCCATAGTGTGGTTGTTTAATAATGTATTTAAACATTCTCTTATTGTTAAGCATGAAGGTTGTTTCCAATTTTTAGTTGTTATGAATAACGTTGCCATGGATATCTTTGTACTAAATTCTCAACAAATCTCTTATTATTTCCTTACAACAGAATCTTGCATGTAGAATTACTAAAGTAGAAAAGAACAAAATTCAAATATATGTGTATATAGTTAATATACATGTGCATATTTATAATATAAATAATGCAAGGATATTATCAAAATATATTAGTGTATGAACAAACACACATCATTCATAATCCAAAATTCAGAAATTGGTATAGTTACACACTTTAGTGCATAATCCTTGGAAATGTTTTGTGCATACATTGTCATGAGCTTGTCAAATGACTTCTTACAATACTTGTCAAAATGCCGTCCAGAGAAGCATGCTACTACCCACTCTAACTGCTACCTATGAGTACCTTGATTGTTATAATTAAATAAAATCAATGTGTCAGGAAATACTATTTCTTTGTTCTTTTGTGATAGTTTATGTAACTCTAGTGGAAGAGTTGATTATACTTTTTTATGTTGATTATACACTTCTTTCCTTTTAAATAGATTTTCACACTCATTTTTCTCTATTCCACTGTTTTTGGAGAACAAAGTTGTTTAAAGTTTAGGTAAATTCAAATAATAATCCAGTTGAGGGCAAGAGAAAATATTTAGGGGAGTGTCAGCAAAATGCACAATATGCATTTGAAAACATCATAGTATTAGCTATCTGCTAATAAAAATACGAAATTTAAGGTAAATCTAACTAAATTCAAATCATTAAAACTACCGTGTTTAATTTCATAAATTTCTTCTTGGTCTTTCTAGTGTTTCTTCTGGGTACACTTGTGTAGGATTTTTCTTGACTGGATTAGGAGAGGTGAGAAGAGCCACCTTAAATTGGGGCCACACCTGCTTGTGGCAGCCTGAGAAAAGGAAGTGCTTGCTGAGGTCTGCATGCCCTCCCTCATTCCTTCACTGGGATTAGAACCTACCTCTTTGTAATTCTGAGAAGACATTTAGAAACAGCCAACCTTGTAGACCAAACAAATATTGGATTCTTGGACTTTCTGTCAGGAGAGAGCCATTGTTGGAATAGTTGGACCAAGGTCTGTAAGTCACTCTAGTTTGTGTGACATATATATGTGTAATATATATATGTAATATATATATTCTATTCATTCTATTTCTTGAAAGAACCCTAAGAGAGATATCAAAGCAGTGTATTTCATATTTTCTTATTTGAACTCACACTACAAATTAAACCAGAATCTTACAAATGTGACTTCTGCATTTGTATTTTTCTTCCCCAATTAGAAAATTAGCCTATACTATATACAAATGCACAAATGTATATACATGGGATACATGTGATATGACCTCATGTCTACATTGGTCATATCAATTCCTTTATCATTCAGCATCTTCTTGAAATGTTTATAGTCATGGCTAGAGAGATGAATCAATGTTTAAGAACATTTGCTGATCTTCCCGAGTACCTGGGTTTGATTCTCAGCACCCACCTCAAGGATCACAATCATCTGTAGCTCCAGTTCCAGGGTATCTGATGACCTTTCTCTCGTTTCTGTGGGCACCGGGCACTCACATGGTGCACAGACCTCTATGCCAGCAAAACACTTAAACACACAAAAATTATGAATAAATCTAATCAAGAAATATTTATAATCAATGATAATGTAACGTCTTTATTTTTTGAATTGATGCTTATACATACTTTACAGATTTCATTTGTCATTTTTCTTACTGAAGGACATTTAATTTTACAGTTATTTAAGGGAGTCTCAGGTTTCAGAGTATATAAGAAAGCTTATTTTTCTCAATAACTCCATATGTTCTCCTCAACTGCCTTCCTATCCCTTCCCTCCTGCTGTGGAGTTGTTTCCCTTAATATAGCTCATTTGAATCAGTATAGTCACTTTCTTTATTAAACCAGTCTCATGTTGGTTCTTTAGCACTCAATAATATAAATTTCATCACTGCATTCTCATATTCTATAAAAGCAATGTGTCCTTTCTTTCCTGGTTCCTACACTGTGGCTGTGCAGGGTTGAAATGGGGGTAGAATAGACTGATTTTGGTTCCTCAATTTTTGTTTTGCTTCTTCACTCCTTTTTTTCTTCATTTTAGCCCACAGGAAAAGTAGAATTAGAGGCCATGTCCTGGGAGGGTTGTGAGTACATTCCCAATTCACTGATTTCATTGTGGGGCAGCAGCTATCCAGTTTCCACAGAAGAATAGCTGTTGATATTATTTGAAGCAGAAGCCGTGAGTCTCTATGGTGCAGTCTCCAACAGGCAGCAGAATCCAATCTCTTACCTGATAGGATAAAGTTGTGAGCAAAGGGTAGGTACCTTTGATGCCTATGTCAAAGTGTGCCCTTGCTCTGAGAAATTACACCATGCAGCAGCAACAGGTCTAGTTTAAAAGGTTACTAGGGGAGAGGAGAGTGGAAGGTCTTCTTAGAGCAGGGGACATGAAAGAGAAATAGAGGAAGACAGACAGAGAGACAGGGAGACAGAGAGTGGGACACACACACACACAAACACACACACACACACACACACACACACACACACACACACACCCTCTGTATGAAATACAGAGAGAGATCTGGGATGTCTAGGTTCCCTTTAATGAGGAGCACATACCTGACACACCTGGTGGTAGCAGGTGATAACCTAAGCAGGTTCTAGATTCCTGAGAAAAGGCCAGTGGGATAGCCTGTTTCGAATACTAACTTCCTTCCCCAGATTTTGGGCCTAGTGGCCACCATGGGATTTGTTGTCTATACCTCTGGGAGCTGTAAGGTGAGGTTAATAAACGTCAGTATCCTCACTTCTTTGGTTTATTACTTTATGGCAGCTCTCTCTAAACACACAGCATGCTCGCACTAATGTCAAAATAGAATTCTAACCAAACACAAGATTTCAGTCTAGGTAGATACATCCAAATTACTTTTAGTTATTCTTCTGGTCATGGGAATTAGAAAAAGCTATCCTCCATAATCTCATCGTAGTAGTTCTTTGTAAGGAAAGGGGTGATGGGGCTGTACCCACTCAGCTGAGATTCTGTCTTTGAATAGAGTCCCAGGGGAGAGGGCTGTAGGAGTGTTTCTAACAGAAGATACCTAGGATATGCACATTTTAAATTCTACCAGATGCTGCCAAACTCCATTCCAATTCACATCTCACAGCAGTACCTGAGATTATTTTTCTCAATCCTCAGCAAATATGACATTACAGGCTTTTGATCCTATGGATTAAAAAGTAGCCTGCCATTTTTAATTTACGATCTTCTGATTTTATGTTTTTTTTTTTAAAGAATATATTATCATTAGTTGCCATCCTCAGATTGAAAGATTTGCCATTTTACTTACATTTTGAGTTGATATTGTCATTTTAATAGAATTTTAGTGTTTTGTTATAATGTACTTTCAAACACCCCTTTAATGACTTGTCTTGTCATCAGAATAATCCTTTTAAATTTTAAATATGATTCGACACACTCCTACTCAACATTTTGGGCTACAAATTAAATTTAAGATAATCCTTAAACTGACAGGTGTGCAAACTCCTTTAGGATGGGGTTGCTGTGTACTGGCTCAGGCCATTCATCCTCATTGCCTGCCTCATAATCAATGTGTCAGATGCAAACTGAGCCACCTGTGGCTAATCAATATCCTATTCTAGCTCAGGACTTTCTGCTTTGACACCTTTCTCCATTTCTTTCTGAAGTAGTTCTCTGCCTCTCAACTCTATTGTTCTTAGAGGACTTTATATTGTACTGGTGACTGTCACTGCATATTTTCTACATGGGTTGTTAATTATTTCTTAATTTTGCAATCTCTTTGTGGGCAGGGATAGTCTAATAATCTTTGATGTTCTGGAATTTAGCATAGTGCCTTGCAAGTCATATTACTGAATTGAAAAATAAAGTGTTTTTAATGAATCATTGAATGTGAGTAAACCCAAGACATAAGTACCACAGTTAACATGTTGTTAACTACCTAAACATGGTCAAAGAGAGATAATAGCCATATCTCAACTAATAAAATTGGTATCTGGGAAAACTGAAAGAATAGATTCTGAACTCAGTGAGGTACAAGGTTAGTAAATATTAGGGATTCAAGAAATGAATCATTTTAGAATATGGTATTATACAGTTGATTTTTTTCCCAGAATATAAACAAATAGATGTACAACAGTAGAATGAGCATGGAAATTTTAAATGGGAGTCTTTTCTTTCTTTTCTTTTTTTTTTTCTTTTCTATTCCTGAAAACTGGTGGGATTCCTCATCTCCACTAAGAAAATTTTAATGGCTAAGGTGGTAGTTAGATGTAATAAAGTTTTTGTGGAGGAATGATGATTCCTTAACAATAGTTCTGAGCTGAGCTGAGGATTGAACGGGGTGGTGAGTGGAAAGACAGAATACTCCTCAATTTTAAATATTTTTGGAATTTGAAATTATGTAGAACTGCATATATCAATTCTTTTGGAGAAACATTATTTTATAATGTAGGGGTTATCACAAATATCTTGGGACATCCTTGAGTTTTCTACACATACAGAAGACATGGCTTGAGTAGCTAATGGTTGAAACAGTGAAGCACAAAGTAAAGTGGCTTTATGATTTCCTGTCACACCTCTTCATGTTAATTGAGTTTTCTCTGGAGCCCAGTAATCCTGTGTAGGGCAGTGGCAGTTACCACTTCACTAAGTCAAACATCTTCACTAAGGTCAGCTATTTTTGTTGTTGTTGTTAGGTGACTTTCTTTTCTTTATTCTCTTCAAGTATTATAATTAGTCTTAGATTAAAAAAAAAAAACTGTCTAGACTTTTAAAGCTCTCAATTCATTTATCTGTACAAAACACAAATAATTATTCCTAGTATAAACAAGATTTTGGCACAATCATAGCTAACTTGTAGTTTATCATTTTATAAAGAACTTTCGCTGAATTATTTATTGATAATTTCATATATGTATGTAGTAAATCTTGATTGTTGTGCCCCCTCCCCTTTTTTTCAGAGTCTCACCACCCTTATTTGCCTGATCATCTTCAAAAGTCTCTTTTGCACATTCATGTCTCTTTGTTTAGTTTTGAGCCTGGTTGAGTTTAACTGAAACCACATGTATCACCATGAATTTGAAACGGTTGTCTGTAGGAGTTTTGTGTGCTTGCCAATAGGTATATAAATGAAAGCAATGACTTTCCTTACCGTAGAATCCACCAATAACCTGTAGTGTAGGAGGGAGGGATAGGGTCCTCTGGATCCCTCCCTGATCCATTGCTGTTGCTGTGACGTAAGGACTGCCTTGGATGGGCTATGCCAAGTAGAGAGCATTTCACAGCACTTCTATCATTCCACTCTTACATTCCTTCTGCTTCTTCATTCGCAATGATCACCATGCTTTAAAGGGAATGATAGAAATATACTGTTTATGGCTGAGCACAGTACCATCATTGATTCCCAGCACCTTGGGCAGACATGCATCCAGAGAAGCATTCATCCTAGTTCACTACAAAGCAAAGCTTTTCTGAGAGTAGCATTTACCTGTATGCACAAGTATAAATATTTAGAAGGCAGCTTGATACCATATCAATTTAGCTAAACAGTAGTAAGTTCACCCTCAGGGCATTAGACCTTTTCAGGTATGAATTTTGTAATTTTTAAATTAAATCAGCTCAATTATATTTTATAGACATCAAGTTTCCTTGAAATGTTTTCTTAGGTATCCAGGTTCTACAATTCTTGCCTCTGTTTTCTGAAATTACTTTGGTCCACTTCCTAAGCAAAAAGTTGCATATCTGGAGGTGCTTACTCAGATGAGCTGGAATGGACGTTAATATTCTCCCATTATGGCTTCTTGAACAGGATCGATACTATTGATTTGAGGAGTGGAGTTGGCCAGACAAACTGATATGTTAAGAAAAGGATCCCATCAGTCTACTGATGACAATTCACAGGAAGACATGGAAACACTGTTAGAGAATTTCAAAGAATTTTCTATACAACCCAGATTAATAAACCTATTGAAATCGAACCTCTCCCTGTTCTTAGACTCTGCTCTGGTGTTAGAACTGACACTGCTTCCTGAAAGAAAATTGCTGCTTTATAGGGGATGGAAAAGATACCCTGGAAGGCTGATGCAATAGTCAGAGTTCGGTAGGCTGATGCAATAGTCAGAGTTCAATGGAAGATGACCCAGAACAGTAATATAGAGAATTTACTGTACAAATTAGACTTTACATATCTGAGGAAGAAATTGAAGAATTAAAACTCTAAAAATGGTAGTTGAAGGGTGCATGTGTGTGTGAGATAGATAGATGGATAGATAGATAGATAGATAGATAGATAGATAGATAGATAGATAGATAGAGAACCTAGTGTTGGTGAAAGTAGGCATTAGGAAAATATGGAAGACCTTAGGGGTGTGGGTCTAAAAATGAAGTTGTTTCAGTTGTCACCATGGCTGTCATTTCTGGAAATTTGCAGCAATATATTTGGTAGTGTGGCTTAGACGTTTTTGAGCTATAGAACTCATAGCTTAGAAGAAAAACTAGATACAGAGGAGGAAAGACTTTGGACCAGACAAGATCTGCTGGGATAATGTATCTATTTCTCAATATTTCTGACCTTGGAGAATGATGGTGGCATTTTATGCCTTTGAAATTTGTTAAAATTTACTTTTGAATGTACTCTGATCTTTGATTTTACAGATAATGAAACTTTGGGTAATCTATTTCTGAATATAATCAAATGGGCAGTATAACAGTCTCTTACATTCTACCCATTCTTTGCCAAGTTATCACACACACACACACACACACACACACACACACACACACACACACACACACATTAACTACAAGTAAAAGCAATAAGAAAAATAAAGCTTGTAACATGATATAACTCTCCTATTGTAACTGCAAATACACTAACCTTCTTAGTAAAAAATTTACGTATTCCCACTTGATCCATTTTTTTCCCCTCTTATAGAAAAATCACACATCTGGTTAACATTCCACACCTTAAATTCATAGTTGTAAAGTTACTTTTGGAATAGGAAATGGAGAGAAAATGGTAAATTAAAAAGGAATTATTTGTTACTTAAATAAATATATTCACTTTCAAACAAGGGACTATACTTATGGCTACTGTAGTTCATTTATTTGCAAATGTATAGTTGATTGTAGGTTTATCTCATTTCTTGCAATATTTTTATATATGTTATCATTCACAAGCACTTAGTTTTTTAATATTAATTGCTTATAATAATGACCCAAACCTTTATTTCTATATGTGATTGTGATCGTTTTCTATTCAGCTTGACCACATTGAACGGAAGGAAATGCAACATAGAATGGGGAAACCTTTGCTTTTTAGTCATTCTCCCTAAGTTTAATTTTTGACTGATAGTCAGAATTTCAGGAATAATGCACCTTTTATTTTTTACTGTCTCAAGGAGATAGATCCAAGCAGTTAGATGGCAATTATAACTTTTAATATAATTCTATAAATACTGCCTCCTCCACTGTGAATGTCCCTTGACTCCTTTAGGAACATAAGAAAATGAGAGAGCCCAAAGTTGTAAAGCAACAGAGAAGTATTGCTGAATGAGCAGCAGGAGGAACAGAGAGTGCAGTTCTTATTACTTACTACCTGCGGGTCCTAATGAATGAATACTGGCGAAGGAAAGTAGCAGGAAATATTAGTTGTGGAGAGAAGTAAATGTACCACATCTGGGATGAGATCGCCCTATTACTGCCAATGTTGCCGTTTAACTAGCATAAGTCTACAAAAGTCTCTTTTATAATACAGCTGATCCAGGGTACCCAGGGCCTCTCCAACAACTGTTGACAGTGTGGCCGGCAAGAGGGAGGAGTGAGACAGGGGATGTGACTGACTTCAAATAGCTTCTTTATTTATACAGGTTTCACAGAACAGGGACAGACTAATGATTATCCAAGAAGTACAGATTATGTGTTTGACTTTTTATTACATGTCCAGGGTTACAAGTTCAGTCACGATTAGAAAGCACAAATAAAACAGATTTAATTTTTACTATAAGGACAATAACTTAAATTAAAGGAATCTAAAGAATGTCTCCTTCCAAACAAACACATTTATTATACGACAGCCCGTTTTTTAGGCTGGCAGTATCTGCCATATTAAAGCACTCCAGACAAACAGAAAATATCTGGATCTGTTCTTTTTGAATAGCAAATACTAATACCTAATTCCTTTTACTAAATTGTTTAATCATCTACACTATAAAGTAGGAAAGATTACTTTAGTCAACCCATCTTATTTACTAAATTATATTCTTCCAGGGGCATATCCTGTATGACCTGCTATCATCAAACTACACTTTCAGAGAGCTCTAAGCATATTAAAAAAAAAAAAAAAAAAAAAAAAAAACTTAGAATCTTACTATTTTTCCTGGTCAGTCACAGTTTGTTATTATAATTGTTTGAGTTTGCTGATACCCTAAGAAGATTCCTAGAGTAATTGCCTTATAAATTTCTAGTTATGTTCTTATTCATGCTTGAGATCTCCAGTTTCTGCGGGATAAAGAAGATTTCCAAATGGGTCCAGATAATATCGTTTCCCTAGAAGCAGAAGTTTAAGAAAGTTTAAGACTTCTCCTAAAAAAGACTTAGACATAATTTCCTTGGGAAAAGACATAAAATTAGTCATCATGTAGGAAGTCCCCACGAATGCAAGTTGTCAAGACTGAAACCTAAAAGTGAGAGACAGAACAGCAGTGATTGGAGCATTCAGCTTAGCTTTGCTGGAGCTGTGCCAAACAGCTGTGCTGGCTTCATGACTTTTACCATTTTCGGTTGATATGGCTATGCTCAGGGGACATAGTTGCTCTATGTTAGTTACTTATCTCATAGATGTAATAAAATGCTTTGCAAAAGCAGTTTAAGAAATAAGAGGTTTATTTTGTGTTATAATTCTAGGCTATTATCTATCCTATAAGAATGTCCCGGTTGCTGTAGCTTGAGGCATCTGGTCACATTGCTTCAACCATTAGGAAGCTGAGAGATGAATGCTGGTGCTCATTTGGCTTTCTCCCTTTTATACAAATGGGGAGCCCAGGTAATGAATATTGAAGCCCCCACATAGAGTAGGTCTGTTCATCTTAATGAATCTATTTAGAAACTTCTTCACAAACATGCCTAGATATTGGTTTCTATCATGATTCTAAATCCCACCAAGTTGGCAACCAAGATTGACTATCACAAAACAAAAAATCATGTGGGTATGGTATGAAGTCATTGTGGTAGTTTATTTGCCAAACTTGAATTCCATGGTCAGAAGCAAAACTGTGTGGTAATATCACCGTGGTTGACCAGAGCAAGGGAAGAAGATAGAGTGATGGATTCTCTAGACATATAATGACCATGTAATCCATTAAATATAGGCAGTATTTTGAGCTAGTTTAATGACATTGTCAGATGACAGAAAATTAATTTTGGTGTCTATTCTATTAGATAAACAGGAAATAATGGCAAGGCAGCAGGTACCAAGAGAAGTAGCAAATTACTTGGTCATCTATAATTACAGTTACTATAAAGCTGAATACATAACAATATTTTAGAAGGTTTTAAAGATTCACCTGTTTTTTCATGAGCCAGCTAAATGAAGTAGAGTTGACATATATTCAAAGTAACTGTTCCTTCATTATGTACCTTTATGGTACAAATATTATTTGTAATCATTTAGTGATATCATATTTCATAAAATTATTATTTGGCTAAGTTCTGTCCAATCTAGCAAGCAGATTCTATGACATGGTCTATGTAAATACACCTCCTGCTTTATATGTCTGGAAACCAATGTGGGGAGTTCTGACTTCTGAGTAGACCTGCTAATCTTTCCATTATGGAACAGAGGAGAGAATTACAGGCTTGGATGGAACCTACTGTTTCCATTGAGATAAATCTGAATAAAACACCATAATCACAATCCCTTTCATAGGGCAGACTCTGAATGGCCAATCACAGTGATATTTAAGTCTCAAACATTTAGTATCAGACCAAATGCAATGTTCAATGTTCCCTGGAATGTTGAGATATGTCTGCTTCTATCCAACTCACACTATTTGGTGGTCACTAGACACATTTTTGAAGAATTACAGTATTAGCTGTCAGTATAGTATGATCTCCTATCCAAGATGATGTTAACAGTAAACTGTCTCAGGTTTGGCATTGGTTGTGAGCTACATATCCATTTGACAGTTCAAATAGATTTATCTTTGACCTAAATATTTCTTTACTTATACGTAGTAAATCTCTCAATTGTTCTTCTATTTTGTTGTCAGTGGACATCATGATCAAAGTGCTCTATGGATTCAACTATTTATTTTTTTTTACTGCTTTGGTTCTAAGCCTCATCAAACTGTGCTCTGGAAAAGACAAACCTACTTCCTCAGACAGAATTATATAATAATATTTAGGATGTAGAAAAGTATGGAGCAGAACCCTCCCAAGAGTCACAGATTTATTTGGGAACTTTAATTGCATAACTTTGTTTCTCTAGCTCTCAGAGCTTTCCTCAAGTAAGACATGAATATCCTTAGGGCTAAGACAAAAGCCTGATATGCTGTCTGTGCTTGAGACTTTATGAATCATTTCTTCAACAACACAATTGTTTGCTCCTTTAAAATTCCTTATATTCACAAGCCATAACATCGCGTGATTTTGATGCATCCTGGCTTGATTTTATGCTCAGGTTTTCATTGACTTAGATGAATTTTAAGTACTCAAAAAAGTTGAACGTTTCACCTACAGCAGCAAGCCTAATGCTGTATGTTAGGCTGTAGGATTTCGAATAGTTTGACTAATTGGGCAGATGATATAAGACTCTTGATACCAGCTGAATTTAATGCATGTGATAAAATAGCAACAATTTCTTATTTGTTTTCCTAGTTCCTTCATGGAGGTAGTTATATGAAGTCATGAACAATGAAGTCTGAGCTCCTCATAGCTTTTTCACAACTAGGTACTTTAGATGCTTGTTAGTCATGCTAACCATTAGTGACTGGATCCAGCATCCCTTCATCATCTCCCTTGACTTTCAGACCTTCATTCTCCATGTTATTCTACCCATTTAGTATGTTTTGTCCAACTTACATATGCACATGGTATTTGTGGTTTTCAAACTTCAGTCTAAGACTGATAATTTCTGATATCCAGCCCAAGATTTTCAGATATCTGGTAGATATTTTAGATGAAAAACAATTCTAATGACATGATCAGTTTTTCTCTGTTTCACCCACCAATGTAATTAGTAATACCTTCTCTCATCACTTAGGGTTAAAACTTAGGATCAATCTTGACTCACCATTTCCATTCTTTCTTTCATTATACAAAACATTTTCAAGTTTTGTAACTTCTGGGTTAGCTTGATTTGTTGTGATAATGTTGGGCCTGTTTATCCCAAAAGACCACCAAAGAGTCAACTCTGATGCAATCACACTAGGGTCTCTTTATTACAAGCTTGAGCTTGGGTCTACTCACTACTGACCCAGACTCAGCAGGACATGTTAGTGAGGCAGCTCCAAGCTCTCAAGCGGGACAAGGTTTTATAGAAAATAGTTAGCAAGCAAACAGATTTCTAGCCTGCCACAGATCTGATTTGGGGGAGCACTGCAGAGTTTTGTTGCTCTTTAGCAGAATTGGTTGATTTGAGTGGAAATTTAAATGAGTATGTCAACAAATGTTTCTAGAGAATTTATTCTATGCTGACCACTTGTAGATACAAGGGTGATGAAGAATGGATTACAGACCTCAAGGAGCTTAAAGTAGATGCTACCAACAGCAAATTTACCCCAATATACTCTTATGGTGGTTTATAAAATGTATTGAAACTTGGGGTTATTAACACTTCTTGATGTTGAGGATATTTTAGCCAATAATTTATATATTTGTTGTCTGTCTGTGGAACTTATACAGAGTAGATTAAAGTAGAACAAGCAGAGAATGGGTAAATCTAAGAATAGGGCATGTAATAGAAAAGAAAAATGTAAACAAACAGCTTCTCTTATTTAGGACTATCAAATAGTTGACATATTGAGAATGTCAAATAATGGCAGTTAAGATGAAGGGAATCAGACAGGTGAAAAAGGAAGTGATACTATTGAAAGGTTTGTTGATGCAAATCCTAAGGACTGAGAAATTCCTACACAGCCAATGGATATTTACAGAAAGCATTTTCCATTGTTAGGTAATGCATGATAAGTTTTATACATTTAAAAACAATCATTATATATTCTTCTCTAATAACTTGAATGAGAAGGCAAAGATATGAATTAGGGAAGCCATTGCTCAAATGAGAGAGTTGTGGAAGGTGGCAAGCCAGTGTTTGATATGTAGAAGGTTCAGAAAGGGAATATTTTATGCTTGCTGCTTTGACTGTTCTCTAGGATTGTGATGGCAGATGCCATTGTCATCTTATGACATGGGTAGTTGAGTTGCTAGCTCAAGTAACTTTTGTTGGGGACTCAGACTCTAAATGCTGTGGCAAAGATATTACTTTCTGTGGTTCTTCTTAAAAGTGAATTTTTTAATGTCCAATAGTCTTGAAGATACAAATTAAATTTGCAGGCTTTTAAATATAATATGATTATCCTATAAATGATCATCAAAGGAAATGTCCTCTGATCACAACTTTCAAGATATGTTTGAAAAGTTTATTTGATCAAGATAGTGGGAGTACAATGGAAAAAAAGAAAGAGGTCTTATTTCAATGGAGCTAAAATTCTTATTGTGCTTATGTGATGCATCTACCCACCAATTAAGTGAATACACAAATGCATCACATAATTACAAAGATATTAAATCATACTATATATTAGGGGTAAGGTTAAGGGATGGGAATGAAGGAGGAGACTCTATTTAACAAGGTAATCAGGGAAGAACTTTATGACAAAGTGGCAATTTAGAAAGATACGAAGGAGCAAACACATCATGATACAGGAAAAAAAAAGATATGAAGGAATAAACACATCATGAAACAGGAAAATATAATTTCAAGGGGACAAGAAGAGCATGAATGTTAAAAGATTATCAAGAATTAATGGTCTGAGATGAGCAGTGTTTTATAGTTAAAAAGAGATGGTCAGTATGGGTGGTGCCAAGTTTATGAATGACAGTTATCTGAAAAAAAGAAAAAAAGGTTCTCATTTGAGTTTAAGGAGAAGATATTTTCTTAGAGAAGATGTGAATAGTGGTAATATTTGCCAAAAAACCCACCTTGAAACAAACAAACAAATGAACAAACAAAACAAACAAAAAACAAATCAAACCACCACAAGCACCACCACCAAAACCACCGTCACCACAACCACCACCACCACGACAACCACCACCACCATCACAACCACCACAACCACCACAACCACCACAACCACCACAACCACCACCACCACCACCACCAAACTGTTGGTAACACTTCAGAATCAAAATCAAGATGTGAGAAGTGATATGATAACTTGGATCCGAAGTAGAGATATTGGTGGTTACATTAAGTGGGGACTTCAGAACTTGGAGCACCAGATATATGAACCTATGAAATCAATTACTTCTAGCAAACAGATTTTCCTAACCTTAGCAGCAACTGATGATCTTGAGCTCTTTGTCTCCCTCAATTGAAGCTAATCACATGGTAAATAACTACAGATGAACTGTATATTTAGGGCTACTGAGCTTTAGATGTGAGAGTTGCATTGAAGATGTATTGTTTAAGGTTGGAAACCCCACAGTCACGTTTTCAATACACTTTAGCCAGTTCTGAATTTCTGTACTAGTTTCCATCTTTTGCAAAAAGAAGTTTATTTGGTGAAGGGTGAGACCTACACTTAACTGTGAATATAAGAATCAATAAATGGAATACAGATAGACATTATTTTGGTTCAGAAAAATGGCAGCCAACAGTTTCTACTCTCAAATCTATGACCTCTCCTGCTACAGGTATTTGATTAGATTTATTGTGACCAGCATAAATTCCTTGCCATGTTATAAGCTTTAAGTTCAATTAGCTAAGTATTGGTTACCCCTAAAATAAAAGTGCTGCTGTTGCATCATTATCTTGCTAATCTAATCATTGTTATGGTTCATAGGATTTGCAGGTATGTAGGATTACAGATTGCTTCTTTCCTTTGACAACTTATATAGCACCTTCCAATACTACGAGAACAAGGAATCTGCTTCTTGGTCAGGCTCAGATTGTTACCTCCAATTCCTGTCCCTTAAGGGAATAGTGTCTTCTGCAATAGTGTCTTATATTCAAGCTCTGGACAGCAACCAAAAGCAATTCCAATAGGCATGTGGTTTTGGAGATCCTTATATTCATTAACCAATACCCCTAAATCAATAGATACAGGTAGACAATGGCTGCTAAGAGACAAACAATTGACTTTCTCCAGGAACAAGCTCCTAGATAGGCTATCCAATCCCAGGTATATTCAAGCAAGGCTAAATAGATGAAGTAGTCTGTATATTCATGTGTGGATATGTGTGAGCACTCATTTACAAACATGCACAAGCATGAGCTTCACAATTTTTTTAAAAAATAGTTATAGACCTAGCCTTTATGAAAGAAGATGGCACAAATTATAGTTTTTCAAATTTACCTTTGGACAAGATCAACTCCTGACACAATAACTGAGAAGTACCCAATGGGGAAGGAGGAACATGAGGGGGGAAAAAGTAGATCTGCCAAGCAAAGTAACTGAACTGATTAAAACTATAACTAACTAGCAATGTCAGACATAACCAAGAGAATATTGGTAATGAAGAGAATAAAATGATGACCAGGTATTGCCAGGTGCACTGGGGATGCTGAAGGTTCAACTGTTGACATGAACCCACCTGGATTTTATGGGGTGACAGTGATAGAAGTCAGACACAGAAGTGGACTAATAAAAAAAGGAGATAGCATCTACCCTACCTACTCATAATGTTCCAAAGAGTATACATTGGGTCTGAGCAATAGGAGAGTAGCTAGGAAGACTGTAAGGCATTAGTGAATAAACTTGAGCTTGAGAGGAATTATACTTTGTTTGTGTGATAATGATTTTAGCCAACAGATTGAGAAACAATTATAAGGCAGTTGAGAAGAAAATTCCTGTTGGCAGAGTGTGGACAGGGAAAGTCTTGTCAGATAAATTCATGTTAATACAACTAGTGACATGAATCTATAAACACACACACACAAGCACACACACTTGTATACACACACTTGTACATACACACACACAAACACACATACACACATCATGCAAGAATTCCACTAACTTCTGCATGCAATACACCACAGTTGTGCAGTGCTGACATTATTATTCCTTCCAATTTATATATAAGAAAAAATGGTTTCAAAGTCTTAACTGTACTAACATTAATAAGTCGTGAAACTTAAAACTGGATCTGCCCTGGTGGTTCATTTAATTATTCTACTATAATCAGATATGGTGATATGTTTCTTAAGACTCAATACTGTTCAGAAACATTATTAACATACCAGTATCTTGATAATAGTTTAGCAACTTTGATTTGGTTAATACTAATCACAGAACTGTAGGGTGCCTGGACTCTCAACCTTATGCCCAGCATGTCACAGAAAATGTCCTGAAGACAGTAAACATGTACCATACAGTGAGATTTGGCCATTCTGGCATGTTGCCTATAATTACTTGATTTAATTAAAGAAATTCTATTGATCTGCATTGAAACAAATGGTCCGCTAGTTGGTAGGCAAATATCCATGAGCAAGATGAAAATTTTGTCCTCAAATGCTCAAAGCACAGAGTGGAATTCTTGATGGACCTTGCCTTCTCTAGGGAAATCTTGTCCATAGAATTGAACTGGAGTCTTTCAGACTGCCACATCACTTAGCTTGCACAAATGTATTGCAAAGTCTTGGAGTTGGGTAGCAAAGAGATGAGTCAGATAAATAATGAGTTTTGTTTTTTAGTTTTTGTTTTGTTTTGCTTTGTTTGTTCATTTGTTTAAAGCAGGGGTGAAGTGGGTTTTTTTGTTGTTGTTGTTTTTGGTTTTTTTCTTACTCATTTAAAATACAGTGTTAGAAAGTTCATGAAGGTATAGAATGTGAGCTCACATTAAGGACAAAAATTGGGTACATAGAAAATATTATAACTTCAGGCCAAGGGTGGATACTGAATGTCCAACATTTGTTGTGAAGATCTGGCCAAAAGAAGGGAAAGAATGCATCTAAAACACAGAACAGATGGTGTTTAATTGGATAGAAATGGAATAATTATGTTAATAAGTCCTTTTTATAGTCAGAGATGGCTTTTAATTCTTTTTATGGGTCTGGAATTAAAATATGTGCACATTATTTGGACCTTGACTCCATCCGTTTTCTTCCCTGAGCCAAACATGCCTCATGCAGCAGAGATTTGACTCATGAAGATCAGGTCAGTAGGTAGTCTTCCTTTTCTTCTGCTCATGTGTGCCCACCTGGCTGTTGGGCAGATGTTCTCCTGTAGGGTACAAAGATCTCTCGACATTAAGTTTTAATTGCATTTCCATAATTGTTGTTTAAATGTTTGGAATTCATTTCTAGGAGCTGATTATTCTATGCTAATCAGTGCTCAATTTAAATCAGAAAAAAAGTCCAATAAACAACCACTACAACAAGAGAAACAGAATTCTCCATGTATTTATAGTCAGTGACTAACATTGTTAGTACTCTAAATCATGACTGTGGATGAATAATCTCTCGATGTGTAGTGCAGGACCAACACAGACTCCCTGTAATCACACAACTCTACTCTGATTTATTTTGGACTCGATTTGATTTGAGAAGGCACTGGAGCTCTGTCAATAAGCAACAGACTACAGTTTCTTTGAATGGAATTTAGGTTATATTTGAAGACTCACCTTCTCTTCCGTGTAAGGAGCTGAAGAAGAATGCTCAAGAACCTTTCCCCTTGGCAAAATACAGGAGTTTGCTACTCAGAAGCTCTAATTCTTGAGTAAAAAAAAGAAAGAAAGTTCCTAACTTTTTGAAAAATGTGATTAATCAGAGCACAGACAAGTCAGCTTAATGGAGTGAAGTATGTTTGGGATTTGGCACCAAATGGTTTGTTTCTGGTGTGGATTTATCAAAAGAATGAATTTTAGTAAAAGGTTTCCACAGTGATTTAGGACAGCTTTAGGTCTGCAGTGAGTTTCTGATTTTTCTGCTATAAAAACAATACGATAAGTGAATCATAAGTGTATAGAATAGATATTGGCATTATGCAGAAGACACAGGTAAGAATTGCATAGAATGCTTGTAGGTAAATAACATGGAAACCTTACATTCTAGATAGTATTAACTGTCAACTTGACAAAGTCAAGAATTACCTGACAAAACAAAAAGTTTCAGTAGAATATCTTATTAGGTAAGTTTGTGGATACGTTTATGAGGGAGGGGATCTCTTGACTGTCTTAATTGATTTAAGAGTCTAGCTCATTGTCGTTAGTGCCATTTCATAAGCAGGTGGATCTGGTAAGAAATCTATATAAATATGAACCTGTGAGCCAGCCAGAGAATTAGATGGCAAGCAGTTCCTTCATGATTTCTGCCTTTGACTTTCTGCTTTGAGTACTTGTCCCAGTTTCTCTCAATGGTAGATTGAAACATCAGCCATATAAACTGTTTTCTTCCCAAGTTGCATTTGGTCAGTATTTTATTAGCAAAATAATGAAAGTAGAATGCCTTGAGTCTTAAGTACATCTCTGTAAGTATCTGATGCATACATTGCCCTTGCAAATAATGGCCTTTTTTTTTTAAGTTCCTTACCCTATTTACACTTCATTTTGTTAGCATATATTAATTGGACACATTAATGGGATTCATAATTTTGACATAAAATTGAATATTTGAAATTTATGGTTTAGAACGAATACGGTTTCTCCTGTTTTGGCTTCAGATTTACTACTCAATAAATTATAGATTTGATTTGTTCTTACAGTTAAAGGAATTTGATCAGAATTAAGCACTAATCTAACAGATAGTTATTTTTAAGCTCTTTTCCAGTTTGGTTGACTGTAACCTGATTCTTAGAGAGAGCTTTCATTTTAACATTGGGTCCTCAGATAGCTAGATTTCTGTCTCTGTGTAGCTGATTTGCCTTAAGAGCTATATCCATTGTTGGAGCTTAGAGCCAATCTTAAATAGGCAGAAGCTTTGTAGTTATATTTCTCATTGTTGTTGCATAAGTTACACTTTTCCATCTTCCAGGGAAGTACTAGTTCTAGAAAGCAGAACAGGAGGGTAGAATTTTTTCTACAAATACTAAGATTGCTGCTGTGATAGCAGAACTGGATCTGGCTGTAGGCTGTTAAAATGTTCCAGCCCCATAGAACACAGTAGGCATTCACAGAACAGTCTGTCTAGCTTTGACCTCCACCCAGCACGTTTCTACCTTCTAGAAGTGTCATTCTAACAGTTTTTGGTAATTTTCCTAGTCATTAAATGGTTTTCTTTTCTTTTCTTTTCTTTTCTTTTTTCTTTTCTTTTCTTTTCTTTTCTTTTCTTTTCTTTTCTTTTCTCTTTTTCTCTTTCTTTCTTTTCTTTCTTTCTTTCTTTCTTTCTTTTCTTTCTCTTTCTTTCTTTCTTTCTTTCTTTCTTTCTTTCTTTCTTTTTTTTCGATTAAAACAACCATTTTTGTGCCATTTCAGACAAACTTGAATGTATATGCTTAGGACTTGACCTTATAGATAACATCAATATATAACCTCTAGAAAGATGACTAAAATCAATAGCGCCAATTGGGGTGATTGTAATACTTAAAAAAATCTGTAGGGAAACTTCTAAAATGTTAATGTACTAAGCCATCATAGGGCATTTGTTGCCATATACATTCTAGTGAGAAGAGGCTCACATTTCTGCTTTCTTTCATGTCCTCCAGTAATGTGACTGACCACTCCTGGTTTGTGGAACATTACGAGTAGTCTTAGAACTCTTTGCTTTATTCTTATTTATGTGCCTTCTATTGGACTCATTACAACGATGGCTTTGTATTCAGGTACATGAATCCAAATGGTATTAAAAAATACTTATATCAGAAATCAGAAATGTCCCAGAAATTCTGATTCAATTATTCTGATGGGAGGATCAGCCATTCATATATTTTTAAAAACTCTTAAAAGCTCTAATGCATGAGAAGAGTGGAGAGCCTGGCTCTAGTTTCTTTGGCTTGATCCCAGCTTCACCATTTGACACTGCATGCAGAACTGTCTGGACTTCAAGGCATGCTGATTAGTTATCGTCCAATTCATCCTAGAATTAGAGTCCAGTGATGCAAGCTAAGGAATTCCAAACCACCGGTCTGAAACCACCATCTCATCTCATATGGCATTCCAAAAGCATCCTTACTATAATCATCCCTATTACTATTATTAATTAATTATGATGACATAGTTTTTATGTATGTATATCTTCTTCATTTAGCTACAAGTCAACACAATGACAACAATATATCCATTTTTTTTTTATCTTATTGGGCCCCAGTACAGGCACCTGTAATAGAAAAACAGTCTGTACAAAGGTATGGAATAAATTAGATAAATCATTGTGGTGTGCTTGGTGGGCTCCCTGAAGATCTCCTTAAAATTCTTCAGTGGGCATTCATGTGTAGAATGGGGATGGTATGCATAGATGCCTCCATTTCCCAC
The DNA here is from genome assembly GCA_021653895.1 of Mastomys natalensis. Taxonomy (NCBI): domain Eukaryota; kingdom Metazoa; phylum Chordata; class Mammalia; order Rodentia; family Muridae; genus Mastomys; species Mastomys natalensis. The sequence goes on along the minus strand of JAJTUV010000581.1, from coordinate 342,573 downwards.
AGCTAAGCAAGAAAAATGCAGTTAAAAAGAACACTGAAAAAAACAAACCTCATTAGCTCTTCAGTTTCTTATATATCCACATAGGCTTGTGCTAATGAAAATTCCAAGGTAATTTGAGTGGTGTGGTAATTCCTTTCTTACAAACAGAGCATACTGATATATTACTGGACTCTTTTAACACAAACACACACACACACACACACACACACACAACACACACACAGATGTTTTCAGTAAAATAGAGTATTGACAACACATTTAACTTTCAAAACAAGATTATCCAGTGCTATTGTAGTGCAGTTATACTAGTGAAGTTTTTCTCACATGAGAAGCTCCTGCAGCTTGGCCTGACTTTCACAGGTAGGAACTGGCAGACATAGGAATTAAGATAAACACAGTGAGTTCAGTATAGCACGCCTTAAACATATACTAATTCTTCCCTACTCTCTCTTTCTTGCTAAGGTGTTCTAATTGATTCTGAAGCAGCATATCCCAGCCATTCTACAAATCCCTGCTTTTTTGCTTCAGATTTTACTTTTATGCCATGTTAGTATTACAATAATCTTGCACTGATCTGCCTAATGTCAGTAAGTCAATTTGAATATTTTTAAATATGTTTAGTCCTTGACGATGACTTGGTTTCTTCATAATAATTTAAAAATACACCTGAAGTTTTACAATTAAAAATATCCAAGAAGACAGAAAACATTGTATAGATATAACCTTTGACATTTGTAGCCAATTGAGTTTCGCAAAGGTGCTATGCCTGCAGAATGAGCCAATTCAAAGCAAATTAGAATATATAAAGGGAGGCTTACTGGGAAGCTGCTCTCAGGAGGGTTCTCTGGTTCCAAGAACAAGGGAGGGAGACAAAAGAGAGGGAGAAGATAGAGAGAAAGAGCATACAGGGAGAGAGAATGCAGAGAGAGGGAGAGAAGGGGAACTGAAACAAAAATGACAGAATTAAATAGGGAAGGGCTTCTGGGGGAGGGGCTGGGAATATCAGGGAAGAGGCAGGTGGGCCAGGCTGGGACTGAGGGATGCTGGAAGAACCTGAGGCCAGGTCTACTTTGGTCTGTTAAATTTGCACCTCAATTCTTGTCAGGGTCTGAAACCCAACAGAAAACATGCAGTGGAGAGAGGACAATTTCTTTCTTTTTTTTTTTATTGGAAATTTTATTTACATTTCAGATGTTTTCCCCTTACCCCTTTTTCCCCCCTCCCCCCCAGGAACTCCCTATCCCTTCCCCCCTCCTCTTGCCTCTATGATGGTGTACCCCCACCCACCCTCCCCCATACCTCATCTCCCCACCCTCGAATACCACCCCCACGATGTCTAGCCTTCATGGGACCAAGGCTCTCTTCTCCCACTTATATAAAGCTCCTTTGCGTATATAGCTGGAGCCATGGGTCCCTCTCTAAGTGCTCCCAGGCTGGTGATTTAGACCCTGGGGGCTCTGGTTGGTTGATATTGTTGCTTTCCTCATGGTGTCACAAATCTTCTCAACTCCTTCAGTCTTCACTCTATCTTCTCTGTTGGGAACCCCATGATTAGTTTAATGGTTAGCTGTGAGCATCTGCCTCTGAATATGTCAGACTCTTGCAGACCTCTAAGGAGACAGCTATATCAGGCTCCTGTCAGCATGTACTTCCTGACATCCACATCAACGTCTTCCTTTGGTGACTGCACATGGGATGGATATCCAGGTGAATGGTCTGTAGACGGTCCCTCCTTCAGTTTCTGTCCTGCACTTTGTCTCCATATTTGCACCCTTGAGTATTTTGTTACTCCTTCTAAGAAGGACTGAGGCCCCTCCCCGACTTGTTCATCATTCTTCATGACAATTTCTTTAATGAAATGAAAAAGTGTGTGGGGAGGGTTGGGAGGGGGATTGGGCAACTAATGAAACCAGACTGTTGTTTCTCACCAGTATCATGTGACTACTAGAAGAAAACAAGGAGAAAATGTTGGAATGGGCAAATGATTCTTTTTGGACAAGTATGTAAATAATACAGTAACAGAGCAGACAGACAGAGCTTTTCCATGATAGAAGAGACAGGCTATACAGCAGGAGAAATCACTGGAAACTACATGTCCTATAAGGGGTTAATGGCCAGCTTTCTCCAGAAGCCTCTAATTTTTTTTTTTTTCCCAAGAGTATGTTTTTATTTATTCCCATGATGCTACACTGCTCTTATTTTCATTCTGGTATTCTGTCTGCTAACCTCTTTTACGGACGAATCTTCCCCTATGCAGCAGTTAATGCATATTTTTGTCTTTACTTCTGGTTTCTCCTTTCCTTTTTCCCAGTGTTCCCTTTGAAAAGGGTAGTCTATCGTAAAGAACCCATATTGGTAAATTGTCACCTGTTGTTTGAGCTGGGTCTCCCCTTCCCCCATTTCAATCTCAGGCTTTATTATCTCAGTGTCCTCTAGGGTCACTTGCCTGGTCACACCCTGGGTCCCCAATTCTGCCACAGGAAGAGAACAGCAAAACAACCAGAGTAAGAACATCATGTTCTTGTGAACATTTATAAGGTAAACTACTTTCAACAGGAGTTTCTTTGTTTATCCTATGGTATTAAAGGTCCTACAGTAAGAATAAGAAACTAGAAGTTCAGCCATGGAGATATAGCTCAACTGGGAACTCCAGCTGATTGTCACAGTCCCCAATCAGTATGTCTTGGATGTTTCAAGTGTCCAGTTTGATGACACTATCTCTACCTGTTGCTGCTTGTGATTTTACTTAGAAGCCTCCAATCTCCCCCTTGGAGGCACTCTGGTTCACTGCAGACTATGGGGAGCTTCGGCTGACCGCCTTAAAGGTACTTTCTTCCTTTTTGCTAGGTTTTTGTTAAGTCCCCAGTTTGTTGATGATACCTTTCTGCTGTGCTTTTTATTTTTCGCTCTCTCCCATTGGAAGCATCACTGAAAGAGGTACTGTGCTCTGCCTGGAACTCTCTCTATTGGGAACTCCAGCTGATATCTAAACACAGCTTCCCAGTCACCTCCTGCTGCGTGTCTTGAGTGCTTGACTTGATATTTCCCAGTTTTCCTCTGACCTGTTATCTTATTCTTTTATTTGTCTTGCTAGAGACTTGAAGAGTCTCTCATATTCAAGACTGGAAGCATAGTATAGTTGTCAAAGATTATTATATTCACACACACACACACAAAAACCCCACAACTCGCCCTTAGATTTTCTTTTTCTCTCTCTTTTGTCCTTTTCCAGACATCATCATGAACATCGAGCATTTCTTCTGGCTTCTGCCATTATCTTACTCCTAATAGCCATGCTTATGATAATTCTCATCCATCATTTTTCCTTTCCACACTGTATGCATATTTTAAAATAGTATATTTCTATTTTGTTTTTTATTAATTATAAAATATTCATTAATATATGATCGTAAAAAATAATACAAAATCCTCCCTACTTCACTTTCAGCTAAAGATGCTTTTATAGGTCTTAGAACAAAAGATAAGGAGTTTAATGTGAACCATGAGCAAGGTGCAATTTCCCTTTGCCTTGCTAGTGTGTAAAATCACAGGTTTTCCTTTCTTCCTCTTCCCTACCATCTATCTGCTCTCCATTAGTATAACTTTCAGTTGCTTTAGTCATCAGTATCTATCTATATACCTGCATTCCTCTCTCTCAGGCCTGTAGTGTCAGGCTGCCCAAAGATGCCCTGTCTCATTTTCTACTCTAACTAATTATTTTTTGTTTTGGTGGTCTCACCTCATTATTATTATATTTAAGAAAAATTATTCTGCACCCTTACTTCCTGGGTCAAATGATTACATAATTACAGTTCACGCATACTCTATTTTCAAATCTTAGTATAGATCAGAATTCGATAGGAAAATGAAGCTCCTTGTCAACATCTGTCTTTCTCACTGGACCATAAGCTTAACAAGGACCCAGTCCGTTTACTTAGCCATCCCCCGCTGCCTCCAAACTCTCCTGAAATGGCAGGCACAAGAAACCACTCAACATGTTCTAGGTATAGCACTTGAAAAGGTGGCATGAATGCTGACTATTGTCCAGAGAATGATAAGGCTTTCCCTGCTTATGAAGCTGCTCTGCCATTGGATTGTACTTCTCTTCATTTTGTAGAACTTAAGTGATTATTCCAGCCTGAGACTCCAAAACAATGTTTACTTGAACCTTAACTCTTGATTTTTCTCAAGCATGTTTCCTTCTAAATTTCACAATGCCGTATCCGTAATCTAAATGTTGATACTGGCTCTTGAGATTCACTCAGGCTTCCCCACTGCAGAATCTAATTTCCTTTCTGTGGCTCAGCCAGAATCTGCTGAAAACTGCAAACTGCTCCCCTGACTCTCTTTGGGAGCTAAGGAGCTGATTCTGGGAGAGACAAAGAACCGAGGCTTAGAGTTTGCTGTTTCCACATTGTGCTTGTTGGTAATAGCTTGGGTGTGTGTTTCTCTTCTCTATTTTATTATCGTGGTTTCTGGGGATATTTAATGATTTTTCAATCTCTTCAGTCCTTTTCCTGTTGGTTTGCTTTCTTCTCCCTTGCCTGGCACACACAGCATGCAGACTCACCTGCATCTGAGAGTCAGAGATTCATAACAGCCTTTTACCTGAGTGGTAACAGATGCTCACTGTAGAAACCAGCCTCACGCCGCTGCACATAGAATAATCATCTTTCTGAAGGTAGACTCCCTACAGCAAGAGAATACTTTGGATTAGAGCTATGTAATAAAGGGAGTTGAGGATCGCAGTTAAGTGACAGATGTCAGTATTCAAGCTGTCCTCAAACAATACAGGTCAGTTTTCTTTTCTATAGGCAAGGAAACTGAATCCTACAAAGTTCAGTCAATTTCCTGCTGTATGAAAATTAGCTATTGTAGTGCCAAGTATCTACTGCTCTCCCAAACTAATTACAGATTGGCTTCTGTGGCTGTCAGATTCTCTAGGTGGATGCTGCCTGCTGTCTGTGCTGCATATCAGCCACTACCTCTTCCCTTGCCACTCCCTCCTTTCATCTTTGGATTAAAGTTGTAAGGAAACAAATAGAAAGGATACACAAATGTAAGGGAACTTTTTTCCCCTCTATACAAATTTCACCAATGACTTTAGAGGCAATTTTATTCCTACTCCCACCTAATCTTATGCAAAACAAAGGTGCCCTAAGTATGTTTGACCATCCACTCATTATATTGATTAGATTTTCTACCTTTCTTCAGATGCTTTTCAATTAATATTGGGCACTCAGTTCTCAGTACTGGAGCAAGACAGCAAGGATCTAGGTCCCATAGAAGGAAAAGGGAACAGTGTATTTATACTGAATATAGAAAGTTAAGACATCTGTATGGTTACCTCAAAAATAAAAGAACAGTATTACTATGATTAGTTAACTCGAATACTTAGATAATTCTGGAAAGCTATATTCTTACCTACACTAGATATGAAACCACTCGTTTTCCCTCTTCTTACCTCTGTGAAGAACTCTAGTATGAATTTGCATCTATGATAGCAATATGCTATCACCATATTTCATGCAATCCAGTTGCTAAGATGCCCCTTGCTTCCCATTACTACACTCTCTTATAGTATATTTTCTTTTGGATACTGGATGCCTTCCTCCTAAAAGTAGCAGATTTTACCCATTCCTTCTTTACTTTCTAATGGACTCTTACTCTGCAGACACATCTATTTCATAGCCTTAATATCCTTACCAAAATGTGCCTACATTGGCAAGTCAATGAGCCAGGCTGTTTGATTGCTTTGGCACACATTTGCCATTCATTTTGGTTCAGTTGTTTTGACTAGTCCTTGCTCAGGTGAAGATCTGTTTGCCTTCCATGGGATTGATTCTGTTTCTAATCCTGCTTTCTCTCAAAGAAAGATCATAACTAACTTTTAGCGATGACTTCAGAAGTTCGGAAACCTATAATTATAGAGATATGAATTGTTAATTTAAGATTTTCAAGATAGCCAATATTGCCAGTAATATTGAATACCTGAGTGTTTTGAAGTATTATTCATTTGTTCTCCATAAAGCATTAATATTGACAATCCTCAGGAACTTCAAAATTATATTAGAAAAACATATACAGAAAAACAAGAGTAATATAAAACTTGCCCTTGACTAGCTCACAAACTAAAACATCGTTATTGGTCATATTGTTTCACTATCAAAACATAACAAGATGTTGACAAGACTGAAGCGCTTGTCTTAGGACCACGAAAACCTTGAATCTGAGAGTTGGGATGAGCACTGCATAAAGATCTCTTGATAGAAAAATCTTGGTGATAGTCTAAGAATCTGAAGCTATCAAGTACAAACTGCAAGTGGATATTGCTTATGTTAAATGTATTTAAAAATTTGATAAAACTCTGCGATATCAAGAAAGGAAGTGAGTTTTACAAGTGTGGTCATCCTTCAATACTCCAAGCAGATTAGCTCCAAGATGTTCTTTGAAAACTAAACTCCAAAGATGCCAAGACTCCTCATAAAATTGCCCATTAGTTGTATGTCATCACATGTACCTTAAATATTTTTGTATTCCTTATATTATTCAATGTAATGCATAATATACATAAGTAGCTATTATATTTCATTTTTTAGGGAAATAATGACAAGAAAATGAAATTATTGAGGATTGAGATGATGGCTCAGGGTGCAAAAGCATTTACATTGTTAGCATAAGCATCTGAGTCCAAATCTCTGAATCCTATATTAAAAACAAAAAAGCTTGTGACCATTACAATGCTGAGGAGAGGGGAGAGACAAGAGGATTGCTAGGCTAGGCTTTGCTAGGACCTAGGTTCAGTGAGAGATCATATCTCACTGATGGAGAAGGACAGACTAGACTTCCTTGAGTTCTCCTCTGCTGCACACATACTCTCACACTTGCAGATAATGTGCAAGTGGAACGCACACAGTTAAAGGGAGGAGGATGCAAAAGTCATTTAATGAGCATTACAAATGCGGTTTTATGTGAATTTTACCATGTTTAGTTGAATCAACAGACACAGAAGGCAAATGTAAGGATTAATGGAATGGGCTTTCTGTTGATATCTTAGAATAGCTTAAAATTCAGAGTTTCAGGGAGCAGTCATGATGGAGCCTCCTTGAAATAATCCTCTCTGATAGGTTCAGATCTATACATTATATGCCAGATACTGTATTTTTATTGTTAACCCCAGCTCAGTGTGGCAGATATTAATGGCTCCAATTCATAAATGGGGGAAAAGCAGATGGACTGATGATCAGAGAACTATACCTAGGACCATGTTATTAACAGTCACAAAAATTGTATTTGGCCATAGAACTTCCTGGCTTCAGGTCTATAGTCTTTGCAATGTACTTTACTGTGTCTTCATTGCATGCAGAGACAAATGGTATTATACATTGTTTCTGATTTCAACTCAGGTGATCCTTTAATTAGCTAGCCATTGTAGAAAGTGTATTATACACGATGTTTTGTTTCAAAATAGGCTGCCACTTATATGTTGATTTGGGGAGCAATTAATTCATCCAAGTTTGGCTCTAAGCATAGCCAGTCAATGATATAATAGTGATGACTGAGGCAATTTTAAAATCAAGGAAACCAGTGAGGCTGTATTGATTTGAACACATGTTTTTGTTAGATGATAAAACAAAGGATAAAAGGAACAAATAGCTAGCAAAGGCTTCTTACAAAGCCACTTGAGCTTGCATATATATTCCAAGGGGCTGATGGAATTTTTGTCTTTGGGTTTATAAGAGTATGAGTGGTTAGCTTTGAACCATACTAGTTCTAATGCCCCTGTACATGGGCCCATCATGTCCCACTTGCCAGTGACTGTATTTGTCTCTTCTGGTAATTCAAGTTCAGAAAATGAAGCAAACACAACTGCTGTTGGGGATAATAGCTCAATAAAGATATATCCACATTCAAAGCTCCAGTATTATAGTGTTGCATGTCTATTATGTTAAAGATATTTAAACGACATCATCTTGGAAGAAGGAGATGGTCCTTAAGCCCACTGAAATGTAATCTTTTAAATGATTAAAGAGGAAGAGACAGAATGAGAGAAACCAATTAGAAGGTTAGAAGTAGAGACTGATGCCTTGCTGCCAGGGGTCGAGATCATCTGCTGTTCCCCAATGCAGGAATTAGTAAGAAAAGATTCTCTTATATAGTATGCAGAATGATTCTATGGGCAGTTTAGTTGCAGATGTCTGGATTACAAAATTGAGAGAAGATGAATTTGTGTTGTTAAAGTTCTCAGCTTATAGTGGTTTGTACAGAAATATTCTATAAAGAGTCTTCCTCTTTGGCATGCTAAGAGGAAAACAACCCCTCACCCTTCTCAGCAGCATACAAGGACACAGGACAAAAGCTGTATCTAAATTCCCATTTCTCCCTGAGGTTCCCAACCTTACCAAGAGGACATGAGTACATTCTTAGGAGGAACAAAGAGGGTGTGATGATTAATCTTGGTGGTCAACTTGATTTGATCTGGGATCAACTATAAAGAACTTCTTCAGGTGCATCTGAAAGGGTACTTCTTAGAAGGATTATAAGATGGGGGAAAATCTTCCACCAGAGTGTGGATACCTTCCCATCTATAAGGAGGATCAACGGAAAAATGTTTTTGTTGTTATTTTTGTTCTTATTTTTTGTCTCCTTTTGCCCCTTGCCTGTGAGTACATTTACTCTATTGCAACTACTGCTGAAGTCATAGCTGCCAGGGAACCTAGCTTGTCTGCCTTCCAAGTAGACTGAAGACAAGAGACTCTGTAGGAAACTGTCCAGACTATCAGAGGCTGGTTGGGATGTCTTAGTCAGACCATACTGTGAAGTGGTCAGCTATGCAGCAACAGGGATTTTAGCCTCTCTGTTTTGCAGGCACCTTCTGTTGAACTATCCATGACATATTGTGCAAGCCAATTGCTTCAGTATCTTTTCCTTTTGTTGGAATAATATAGCCCTACAAAAGCAATTTAAAGTAGCCAATCAGAGAATCAACAATTTTTCTTTTCCCAGTAGTCATTAGTTTCCTGAAATACATCATTTAGGGCCTTAATTCATTTCTTCCTTCCATGTTGCCATGTCGACTGATGATGTGTACTAATGGTACTGGTCCTGTTTAGGTAACCAGGTTGTTGAGATTTCATGCATGTAGCTTTTCTGCTATATATAGATGATGCTGTCTCAGAGTAGAAAGCCTGGTCCTCTGGTTATTTCATTCCTTCTGACCCATCTTCTCCGATGTTCCCTGAACCTTAGGTGTAGGGATTGTGTTGAAGATCTTCAGGTTGAACACTCCACAATCAACTGTTCTCTGAATTTTGATAAATTATGATTTCATGCAGTGGTCTCTTGCTGCAATAAAGTTTGTCAGCCCTAAAAACATACATATGAATAACCCCAATAAAATCAGCAGGTTATATTTATGTATAAATATGTACATAGCAATAATAATTGAAGAGGAGGTCATGAATTTGAGAGGGAACAGAGGAACATGGAAGGATTTGGAGGGGGATAGAGATGAAATATATGTATATATGTATACATATATGTCTATATATGTATGTACACACACACACACACACACACACATATAAGAATCTTAAAAGACAGAGGGTTTATTTGAGTTCACGGTTCATGGCAGGGAAGTTAAGGCATCGGGAACTTGAAGCAGTCAGTTACATTTGCAGCCCAAAATAGAAAGCAATGCTTGCTAGTACCACTCTTTCTTCATTTTATAAACTCCAGGATCCCTTGGATAGGATAGGTCTGCCCATAATTAAGATTGATCTTCATACAACAATTAATAAACAAGATATCCCTTACAGTCATGCCCAGAGGTCCTTGACCCAGGTAATTCTAGATTCTGTTAAGTTGACAAATACCACAAGCATAGCTATCATAAATCCCCTTTATAATACATTTTTACTCTATCATTCTTGTTCCTTCAGAGAACCTGTGTAGAGTAAGGCGGTGTGGTCATTCCTTCCTTCTTTCTGCTTACCAAATTACACAACAGTGTGTCTGTAAGACTGATTCCAATGTTCCTGTGGATGAAAGTAGTCATTAATTTGTATTTTTTTATATAATTGATACTACAACTTTTAAGATAATAGAGTTAATATTTAAATCCACCAAGACTCAGATACAATCTGTGAGTCACACTCTATGAATGTATTCCTAGCTTCAGATAAGGTACACTGAAAGGTTTGGGGTTAAATTTACCAAAATAATATTATTGAAAACAGGAAGACTAGTTCAGAGAGTATCCTTGGGAATAGATTTGATATTCGGGTTTTGATTTGTATTACAGATATTTAATAGATTCCCACTATTTCTTCTCTGCAGACCTCTTCTACTTAGATATTCAATATAATTAGAAATGGAGTATTTGCTCTCATTTAAGAGTTGGGTAGATATCTAATCAGTTGAGAATGATGATACTTTTATTATGTTGCCCCTTATCTTTAACTATCAATTTCATTCTAGATAATGAGTCAGCATTATTAAATTGCATAATATGACCCAACTTTATTTCAAAAGAGAAACCATATCTATTGCAATAACTTTTACTGTTCCCTAATAGACATAGCAGCAATGTGGTAAGGTATTTTCATGCTGAGAAAATCATGCACAGCACAATAAATGTTAGCTGTTTTATTTTTTTTAACTTACATGCATCCTGCACTCATATCCTTAAACAAACCATGCTTCAAACAGCATGTTTGCATAAGAGATGCAATCCTTAATATTGACAAGTGTCTTTTTAGTAGCTGGGGGCTTTAAATGAGGGATACTTTGGCAAAGGACTTGGAAGGCTGAGTTTAACCCACATATAAGAAAACTACACCGAATAAAAAGGAAAAATACATGGAATAAAGGGAACTACTGTATGTGCAAACATCTGATGCATGGAACCAAAGGAAAGTCATTTTTTATTGTCGACCTCTTAAATGGTAGCATCTTTCAGTGAAGTCTTTGCAGGCTGACATTCTTAGGTTCACGTTTATGTTATGTCTGTTGAATGTCTACAGCTTTCCAGGCATCGTCAGGTAAGTCACATGCTGTATCTTATTAAGTGCTGGAAAGTATCAATGTAAAGGAAGAGATTTTTATTTTAGTGTGGGACACAGAGGAACTTAGTTAGGTTCACGATAATTAAATTAACTCTCTTAATTGCACCTTGAATGAATCATGAAGCTAGGATTTCAGCTCTCATCTTTAGTCTCAGGTTTATCATTTATTTCACCTTTCTTGTGAATTCATCTTGAATTTCCTACTGTGTCTTAAAGGCCGTGTGTATAAATGCAGATCTCCTCAATGGGCATTATTTCACAGCAGCATTTACTGTGACAGGAACTGCAGAAAATGAGTTCCTCAGAGTAAGTTATAGTAGCAGGTCATTATGTACTAGGAGATTTAATTTTATAAAAAACAAAATTGCCCTTCAAACTGCAAGCATTTAATTTTTAATGTGCTAATTTTAATTAAGTTTAATTAATGTTGCTGATCTTGGTAAACTTAGAGAACTTCAAATGACACCCTCAGAAGCCCTGGAACATCTTTCTTCCTTGTCAAAATCAGCCTTCTGGCTCCTTCCCAACTCATGCTTCAGCAGAAATTGCTTACTCTTTGCTCTTTCTGAAGTCATGCTATCATTTATCCATTTGTTATATGAAATCCAATTTGTAATTGAATCTTCATCCAATATTTTATCGGAGAGAAAGATGAGCTAGGAGACCATTCATTATCTCAAAGAGTACGACTGGGTTCTGCTGCCCTCCCTGAGTTAATAGCCAGGCTGTATCATCAAGGTTTGCTCCCATTCAGTGTCTAGCAACACTCTATCACATCTGGTGCATCTAGGCTGGAAGTTCTTCCTCTACTCCTACCTGGATAAATCCATGTTAAGAGAAATGCCTGGAAGCTTAGCTGTTATTTCTACAGCTTTTCAATATTCTGATTCTGGATTCTGGAGGAAAATGCAGAGTACACACCAACAGACGTCCTTTAAAACTCTATGATCCATCCCACAGACCCAAAGAAGTTAAATAAGAAGGCCAGCCCAAGAAAGGATGCTTGAATCTCTCTAAGAAGGGGAGTAAAATAGTCATAAGAAGCAGAGGGAGAGAGGGAATGGGGACTTGGGATAGGTGTGGGGAGAGACAGGATGGAGGACCAAGGGATAGGATAATGAATGGAAATATGCAGCTACTGTGGGTTGATTGGTTGGGGATAATCTCTAGGAATTCCCAGAGACCAGGAATGGAGGAGGCTCCCAGGAGTCCTTAGTCTAGATGCCTAACAGTGGAGACATGAACCTCCTCTAGCAAGGCAACCACCCTGTGGAGGGAAAAAGACATGACCCACCCACAAAACTTTTGATCCAAAGTTGGTCCTGTCTAAAAGAAATGTAGGGACAAAAATTGAGCAGAGACAAAAGGAATGAACAACTAATAATCATCCCAACTTGAGACCCATCCCATGGGTAAGCACCAGTCCCTTACTCTATTAATGATACTCTGTTATGTTTGCAGACAGTAGCCTAGCATAACTTTCCTCGAAGAGGTTCTACCCAGCATCTGACTGAAACAGATGCAAATACCTACAGCCGAACAAGAGGACTCTTATGCAAGAGTTGGGGCAAGGATTGAAGGTCCTGAAGGGGATAGAAACTCCACAGGAAGACCAACAGAGTCAAATAACCTGGCCCTTAGAAGCTCTTAGAAATTGAGCCACAAACTAAAGAGCATAAAGGGCCTGGACGGAGGCCCCCAGCACATATGTGCAACTCAGTTTCCATACGAATCTCCCCAACAACTGGAATGGTGGGGATGTCTCTAAAGCTATAGCCTGACTGTAGAATCCATTAACCAACAGGGCTGCCATGTCTAGCCTCAGTGAAAGAAGATGAGCCTGATCCTGCAGAGACTTTTTGTGCCAGGGTTGGGGGACCACCATGAGGAATCCCACCCTCTCAGAGGAGAAGGGGAGCAGGAATGGAGGGAAGGATTCTGTGAGGGGGACAGGAGCAGTGTATACGGCGGGGGGGGGGGGGGAGAGAGAGAGAGAGAGAGAGAGAGAGAGAGAGAGAGAGAGAGAGAGAGAGAGAGAATCATTTAACTGGAGAAATAGAATCATTTAACTGGAGAAATAGTAGGAACTCGGATAGCTCATACTTGAGGTAGCTGAAATAGCCTAGAGATTGTTAGAGGCAGGAATTTTGTGTGGGACTGCGTAAGGGTATCTTGGTTCTTGGCTGGACATGGGCCTGGAACCCCGAGACTCCAAGGGAGAAATGGCAGGAGTTCGACCACATCCCCAGAACCCAGGATGCTGATAGGCAGTTTAATCTCCATGGACCTACATTGTTCAGTCATGTAGGCCATTACAGCCCCTCCCAAAGTGCACAGGTAGAAGGTGTGAGTATAGGCCTCAGGCTCTAGGGAGATTTGCATACTAATGAATGCCAGAGGGCAGAGCCAATTAAACCTTCCCCAGAACCTCCCCCTTTCTCCCTCCCTATTTAACTCAGGTCTGCCCTGAGTTTAGGGGGAGGGGAGTGTACATCCAGATCCATCCACCACCCGCCATGAAAATAAACCCTTTTGGAACCAAGGACTTCCTCGTATCATTGGGGCCTGCTGTCACCAAAGCTTCTAGCCTTTGGAACTCCAGACCTTTTTCCTGTATGTGGGACCCGTGGCTCCCTTTCCCACAATTTTGGATGTTTCCAGAATGAAGCTTCTAGAGGAACTGAAATTTGGACTCTAAAATTCAGTTCTGCAAATTTTCTTGACCTTGCCTCAGGCCCTTACTGTGTTCAGGGCTCCGTGTGACCAGCCTGGTCTTTGTAACTCTCACCTCCCTTTTCTCCAGTGTTTGCAGTGCTCTTCCTTCCTGCTCCCAAAAATGAGCACTTCCTTCTCCCGCTTCACACTGGTCTCCAGCACTGTGCAGTCGAGTTCTGAAGATGTCCTTTGGATTGTACATTTTGATTAACTCCTACCACATTTTTGTAGGTCTTTATATAGAAAAATTATTTAAAGAGCTTGATACTGTCTCTATATTCTTTCCACACCCATTATCTTTTAGTTATGCCTCTCAAGAGTGCATTTCCAGCACCAACTTACAGCTGCTTTAACCCCACAACAGGCTGTCATCTCTGATCCTCATTTCACATGTTGTATGAGCAAAGGCATTGTGATGGCCTGTATTTCTGTGTGGACTACATTTCCATGAGTTGTCAGGTGCATAACATAATCTTCTGATCCTTCTTTAAAAATCATATTGTTACTTGTTCGTTTGTTTTAGTTGTATCCCTGATGATTTCCTATGTTGTCTCTAGTGAAGCTCTTTCTTTCTATTAAACTGTGGGCTCATAGAGTCAACTTCTCATCATGTGTTCAATATTATAAGCCCAACTAAGCTCTTGGAAGTCCTTGACATTTTATATGCACCTCTGCTATCTGCAGTTTATTTATCTCAGTGGGTGGTAAGTCAATATTTGGGTTCCTCAATTCTATATAAATGTCTTCATTGGTCTCCTCCAATTTCTATGTATTACTTTAGGACATCCTGTTGTTTCTGCCTCCAGATTATAAATTCAGCTCTTATATTCTTCTTACATACTTCACTATAACACCTAAGATATAGCTTAGCATTATTTTAAGCTTTGACTAGTTCAATATCTGTCTACTTGGTCTCACTTTAACCCTTGCTTTCCTTTTGTTTGTTCCCAGCAGAAAAGCCATGGGTATCATTTTAAATCACAAGTCAATTGATGTACTTTGTTCTTCAGCATCTCAATGAAACTCTATTTTCAATTAAAGCCCAAGGTCATGTATTTTATAAAATTGATTTCTCTACCACAAAAACTTTTTGATGACATCAAATAAACATTTAGTTATTATGAAAAGCAAAATATATCTCTGTTAGGAAGATCCTAATTATTGTAATGAAAAAGAAAACACCTGGAGTGATACATAAAAGGAGGAAATATACACATTTTTATTAATCTATAAGCAGGACTAAGTATCCATAAATACCAGTATGTTAGATAAGTTGGTAATTTAAAAACATGGACTAGTTGCTTAGAGGCTCATAGAGAGAAAAAAAAATCCAAACAGACATGCAGTACACATGCCAGTCTGAGATATATGATAGCAGGAAAACAGATTGCCAATGGAACATAGAGTAGAGTCTGCGAAAGACTTGGCATCTATAGCTCTAAACACTGAGCAATATTCAAATGCATATTTGGTGGAGAGGTTTGCTATTAAACAAAGACATGGAAAAGAGATTAGAATGCAAGATGATTTATACAAAAGAAAAAGCATGTGCTAAATGCACTACATCCACAATGAACATTCAGAGTGACTGATGGATCTTCTACGTTGTTGGAAGTGGAGTGCTGGTGACGTTGTATAAAACAGAGGCAGAAAGAAATGATATAAAATTAGAAATGGCCCAGGGCTGTTGATAAAGGATCTTGAATTTAAAGTTGAGAAATATGTGGGCTTTTCTTTAGTCCGAGGGGAGTCATTACAAGTATTGAGGGAGTGTTTTACTTGATTCACAGCTTTAGTTTAATTAAACCTATTATCATTTATTAAATATCCAATCTGTCTACATTACTGTCCTAGATAGCTTGCTATTCATAAAAATCACTTAGGCATTGAACAAAAATATATTTCAGGTCCCAGATCCAGTTCCAACTGGCAAATCTTGATGCTCCCTATGTACCCACATTTAACACAGCTCTGAGTCTGGGCAATAATTGAAGACTAAGTTTAGTGCCATGCTGATATGTAGCACACAATATTGCAGATGTTAATGCTGTGTCTTGTCTTTCATGTTAGAAATCAAGAGTTTCTTTCACAAGTAGCTGTGAGGTACATAATTCAGAAGCACCTCATTTATGAGAGGAATTAGATAGTCTATCTCTATGCCACTCCTAAGCTGTTCTTGAATCAACAGGGCTCCCCTGCCCGTGTGCGTTGTATGTATGTAAAATAAACAGGAATTTATTAGATCGGGTGACACGTTAGAGACTGAATAACGAATAATACCCGTCTTCACACTAACTTCTCAGTTAACGATGCTGGATGTTTAGCAATTCCAATTTACTGCTGAAGGATCGAGGATTCCTGGATAGCTGCAGATCCTCAGTCTACATCAGAAAGACATGAACTTAAACTTTGATGTGAACAGACAACAGCAGAATGACTGCAGCAGTGATAGGATACTTGCTCAGGAAGACCATGAGTGTGGACAGCCACTTGGCTTTTCCTCCTGTGTGAATCTGTGCAGATTTTATTCCTCCTGGAAATTCTCTCATAGGCAAACCTTGAGGCTTGTCTTTTTGGTTGATTCTAAATTTCTTCAGGTTGGCAATTAATATGAACTTTCAATGAGGACATTGAATGTAAATTGTATTGCTTGTATCATGGAAATGAGTGTAAAAACAGAGAAGAGGTAAAATCAGAGAGTCTGTAGCAATCAAGGAACATGTGTGTGTAAGGATAAGTTCAGGAGTTTGAGGCGTAGACCCTGATTTTGGCAGTGAGATACTGCTATCACTATTGAGGTGAACAAGCATAGGAGATGACTTATATACCCAGTGCTATACCTTGTTTGGATTCTGCATCCTGTTGTTTCTTGTGAAAATATTCCTGGCATCCTAACTCCTTTACTTGCATGCACTAGCAACACACACCCTTTCATACGATGTCCCTAGCAAACTCAGAACCCTTTAGACTTACCCAGTTGCATTGATCTAATTGTGTAACTCTCCCTAAAATATAGTATATAGTTTTTTACAAGTAAAAACAATCAAATATGGACAGATTTTATTCAAATATACATGCAATGTATTCCATGATGAAGAATAAAAAGACCCAGTCTGGTCTGAATTCACTGTGTATGAATGCAAGCTCTATGGGAAACTGGGTCCTCAAGTGAATTTTTAGGGAGAATCTTCTTTTTACCTTCTTATGATACCATAATTGGACATGTATATTATTAAATTAACTACATTATAGGAAGAGATAAGCACAGTAGGAAAATGAATATACTATATAACTTAATCTATTAATCAAAATAGACTTCTACCAGAACTATGGACCTTAGTAACAAGGTTGTTCTTTCTTTAGACACCATGAAATAAGAGGCTCCAGGCTATAACCTGGTACTCATGAGAACACTAAATCATATGGCCAACTGTCAATCTTTTATGATGGTTCGCTCTCTCTGCTGTCATTTTTCTTTTAATACAATTACCTTTCTACCTTTAAAAAGACCTTTCCTATTTTACAAATATAAAAAATTAAAATATATGTACATGTGTGTATGTGTGTATATATGACAATAATTAATGAAAATGAGAGGAGGAAGGTAATAAAAACACACTGTAGAGCTATGTGATATTAACACAAATATTTTCTTGATATATTATTTTCTAAAATCTGTCAACTTAATTGTATTAATTATGTTTTCTTACATTCATATTTGAAAATGTTTTATATTTTTCTAAATTATAATTTATAGTGCATTGAATTTTTTCATATTTGTTTATCTGTAAGTTGGAATAAAATGTTATGACTTAAATTTTATTGCTATGATCTAGTAATTTTACCAATTTGTCAAATATAGCATAATGTCTCAATCTTATTTTTTCTTATTCATTCAAGGAAGTTGCATCAGATTTAGCTGAAAATATAAATTGCATTAATGTATAATCCATTATTTAAAATAATTAGTCCAATAGTCTAAGAACAGTAAAAGAGCAGTAGAGTCACCATTGATGTGTTCCTTCTTTCAACCTAGTGGCTGTGATGTGGACAAATCCCAGTTTCAAGCGATGTCCATTCATCTGAAGGACAGGAAGAAGGACAATATTCCTATGTTAGGAAAGGGCTCCTCATGCTGTGTTTGTCTGAGTCTTTTCTGAGCAGTAAGAGTTGCATTATAAAGTGACTCTGTATATGTTGAAAATTCAAGATGTCTCTTCTCCCATGCATAACTTCAGAATCTGATTTGGGGTCTCAACTTCTAGACAAGGCTACAGCCTTTGCTTTTGCTGTGACCAATGCTTAAAGCATTAACCATAGGCATCTATTTTTCTTTAATTCTAATGTAGAGAAATGATGGATTAGACTGAAAGAATACACCATCACTGAGAAAATGCATTCAAATCAACAACATATGCATGTTATATAGGCAAACTAGATAAAGGAAAGAGAAAGGAAGGGTAGAAAAATAGAGACAAATGAAACATGTAGCAGAGCTTTAAGAGATAGTAAGGTAATATAATAGGAGAGGTGATCATGTATTTTAAAAACCAAAGTAGTGAGTAAAAAGAAAATACAGCTAAATTGAATATGAGCCAAACATGAAAAAAGGCGCTACCATGTCCTAAATATGTGATTGATGATAATTAGCAGCAAATCACTAGTTATTAAGTGCCATTACCTTTATGTGTACTCTATATTTGGATATAAATGAACACATGACTGCTATAGAAATATGTTTTAAATTATACATGCTGTGGAAAAGCCTGATGGAATTTTATAACACATAAGTTTTTAAAATATGTGATGGGTTTAACTCCTCAGTATTGGACAGTAGAAACATGGAAATTGCCTACTTTCTAGAGGACCACAGTGGAGGTTAGCAGTGATAATAAAATAGATACCAATAGGAAGCCAGAGAGAAAATCACCTTACTTATAAAATGATTGAGTGACTAAGTTACTCATGTTGAGCTGGGGTGAGTGGTGGAGGCAGACAGCCTCGAGTAGTTAATAAGCATTGTTCTTTTCATTCTGTAGCCGCTGACACAGGTCCAACTGGCAGAGTACTCCTCAGCTGAATTTCTCTGCTCTCACTCCCCTTACTGTTATGTTTGACTAATTATGGGGTAGCAAACACCCAAATCAAAGTTTCATGGCTAATTGGTGGGTTAACAAGCCCACACAAAACACTTTAATTAACTCTCCTTATTGTAGTGACAAGAGGGACGGGACTATATCTGATCATTTGCATTGATGATCTTCAAAGTCTAATAGTGCTACACAGATGACACCTCATGGTGGGGGCTGACACAGTCTACACTCTTTTAGGGCTTAGGATTTCCTTAGGATAATCAATAATTGAACCCTTTTTAAAATGTATATTACATTAAATCAAATTTTAATTTAATTGTTTCCACAATCTTTTTTGTTCATTCTGTAATCCACAACTCTAATAATTCCAGAAAATATAAGACTTGATGATCTGTATGCCGTCATCTCTTATTTCTCCTCTTGAAGGTCAGTGACAAAAGCAAAATATTAGCAATCATGTACTGAGAAATAATTGTTGTGGATTGTTCTAAATTAGATAGGAATTATTAGTAATTATTAGAAATCAATACTAATGAAGATGGAGTCATCTATGTTAGTTTGTGAGTCTATGCCATTCAGAAACAAATCCTCCCAAATATGCATATATATGTTTGTTGTATATAATGTGTGATATAACAATAAGAATGCTCTTTTACCATATTCATATTCAGAAATAAAATATAAATATTTTATTGAAGAATTTTAAATGTCAGATATACTTGTTCTTTAATATATACTTAATGGCAAATAGACCATATTATAGAAAATCTGGGAAACAAGACTTAGCGAATTTACCAAAGAGATCATATGAGAGTCATCTTTCTTGCTTGGAATTTCTCAATACTGTATTGATGAGTTTCTATTTGTTTTCAAAATCTGAAAACAAAACAAAACAAAATAACTGTTTATTTGTAATTGATAAAAAAGCCATAAAATGAAATGCTTCTCACATGATGAGTTATGACAAGGCAGGTACCTTATAATCAACTAAGGAAACCACTTAATGTTTTCTCCTGATTTTTCATACACTCCCTTTCTCAAATGTAATTTCCACCTCACTTTCTATGAGTCACGTGTTTGCATTTAAAATAACATTGGGAGAAGGAGAATGGGAGATAGAGTGGAGGGAGGGAATGGGGTAAGAGAGCTAGACTTGAGGGGCATTTGAGGGGTGGTATGGAAACCTAGTGCAGTGGAAACTTCCTAAAGTATAGGAGAGCAATCCAAATGAGGGCTCCCAAAAATGAGAGACAGGGAGTCCCAGTTGTCCATCTCTTGTCACCAAACAAATCTTCCAGTGCTGGGCTGAGTTACATCCAATCGAGTTATTGGACAAAGAGGTTCTACAGAAATCCCAAATGACCCAGGCTGTTGTCAAGACAATAGCTTGCTCTCCACAAACTGATAGGAAATCACCATTGCTGAAAACAACATCCACACAGCTCGTTGAACACAAGAGATAGAGCTTGTAAGTGCCTACATTCACCCCCACATTCTAGTGTTCTTGGTACAGGAAGGTATTTTGCAGGCTCCCAAAAGAGAAACTTATAGATCAGTTCTTGACACAGCCAATATTATAGAAACTTCCTCCTATAAGAACAGAAACAAATACAGAGACTCATGACCAGACATTACACTTGAGAGTGAGATCTTGGAACACACAACTCTAAATTGTGTGCCTATGGTTAGTGAGTTGGTCCTGGATGATGATAGGAAGAGACTAGTTTTTCTTTACATTGACCTTTCTAGAAGAACAGTTAAAGAGAATAGATGGAAGTTTGGGTATCTCCCATGTTCCAGTCTTGTAAATCACCTGTCACAGTTTCCATCCTCCTCTGACAGTCCTGTGTCAATGTAGAAAAACAAACAAACAAACAAACAAACAAACTGGTAGAATATCAATATTTTAAGAGACATGAGCCTTTGCAGTCCACCCTAAATGTTGATGTCACATCTTAATGTTAGAAGTAATTAAACCAATATTATGTATACAGTATGGTTTATTATATCAAATATATGTATTTAATACAGTGCTACTTGAGCCCCATCCTCTGCTTTATTAGTTTTAATAATTCTGAATTGTTTTCTTTTCTATCTGTTTCTTAATTAGAACTGAGTTCAAATGCAGATCTTATACATCCTCACAGTTTATAAAAATATTGTTATGTTTTCTATCTGCATTTACTTTATGACACTTTTTCTTTACCTTTGACTATGGTATAATTCATTTGCCTATTGATAAGAAAATGGCTTTCCTACATTTCAGGAAATGTGGTTATTATAATTTCACAGAGATTTCTTTTGCAATCCCAGAGTGTTCAAAAATATGATGACTTACTTTCTAAGATATTTGGGTCCCATTCTTCTCCTCAGTGTTTAGCTAGGCCACTTTCTATTAAATTTCTGCTGGATTTTGATTTGACTCCCAGCAGTTTCTGCCAAGCATAAAGCTCTTATCAGAAATAAATGCCTAATGGGGTACCTAGAGGACTCTTAAATATTCATTGATATAGACGACCCTAGGTCTTTCAGTGTTTGTCAGAGAACTCTCACAGTGAATCAAACCTCTTCCAATTTTACTGTCTTGCTTAAAGTGATACTCTGTGCTTTCTAGTAAGTACATGTTGCATATGTGGAGATTCTGTTATAATTGAGTTTATTAGATCTTACTCCTTCCCCATGCATAGATATGTTTTATGCATAGGTTAAATGTCTGATGGTAGTTTAGATTCATCAGTTATTTTTGAGTTGAGGGTATGTCTTGCTACTTAAATTTTTGAGTAAATGGTTTGTAGCTGTTCGTGTGTGTGTGTGTGTGTGTGTATTTAATTTTTTCATACATATTTTGGTCATGTTTTACTTTCTCCCCAAACTCTCATATCCTCCTCATATCCTCCTGTATTCACATTCTTCTCTCATTCTTCTCTCTCTCTCTCTCTCTCTCTCTCTCTTTCTCTCTCTCTCTACTTCCCTCACTTCTTTCAATAAAAAACTGTCTCATACCTAAAATATGAAAATTAAACCAAGTAAATAAAACATACAAAAAAAATGGCCAAGCAAAATAAAATGAATCAAACAGCCCACAAAACAACCAAACATACAAATAAACAAGCAGATTGTTTTGTGTTTGCCAATGACTCGGGTGTCTAGACTAACCTGGAGTATGGTTTATATACCCAAAGTCACTCCATTGGAAAAACCTAATTTTCTCTCTCCTGGTACGTATCAACTGCAAATAGCCTCTTGTTTAGGGATTAGAGGACTTTTCATTGTCTTCACCTTTTTAGGTTTAACAGATGTTTGCACTGCCTGTATTTATATGAGGACTCAAAGATCTTTAACATGTTGCCACAGTTTACTACATCTTACACCAATCCATTGACTGCAGTTTTAATGTGAATGCTGTAACTATTAGTGTTTTCTCTAATGATCCTGCACAATTGTGTCACCTCTTTCAGGGTTTCTTACCTGGTACGTGAGTTTTGATTACCTGGCTCATGTGCTATGTGGCAAACCATGCATATGAGACTAAGCACAGTTTCCTGTTTCTATTGCAACAAATGTACCTAGATACATATGGACAAGCTTTCTTACATGTCTTCATCATCTGTAAAATTAGATAGCTCAAGGTTTTATGAATTGATACGCTAAGAACGAAACTAAAACTTGACCTAACAGTTGTCTAGGATTTTATGACTCCAAATCAATACTTCGAAATTATAAAGAACTCACATTTGTATTACAATATAAACATATATTTTATATATACCTAAGTTTGTACTTCAGTTAAATTGCAGACTAAATGTTAAAACCAATCCTCAACCACAGTAGTATTTCTTGTCACAGAGTAAAATTTCAGTCTACAAGAACAGATTTAGGTGCTGGAAACAAGGGTTGGTGAGCAAACTGCTTGCTAAGCAAGGATGAGAGCTTGAATTCCGATTGTCAGCACCCATATAAATGTGGGTGACATATGACTATAACTCCATAACTAGGAAGAGAAAGGAAGGCTGATCCCCTGAGCTTCCTGCCCAGGCAAATGAGCAAAAATGAGCTCCAGTATCAGTGAGAGACATTGATTCAAAAAATAAGGAAGGAAGCCATAGAACATCATATTCAAATTCAATTTTGGGGCCCCACATATTCATGCAAAAGTAAGTGTGCCCACACATATGAACACGTACACATATACCACACACAGTCAGGCTTCAATATTACTATCAATATAAATATTATTCAAGTTTTAGTATTAAATTTAGTGGTCAATTTGTATATGTTTAGTATTTGGTTCAGAGATAAAATAATTTCAGCTATCTGCTGATGCACTATGCTTAGAATTGTTACATTTCATTTGTAAGATTTTAAATAGATTTTCACTTCCAGCTTTATGTTTAAGGATGTCTCTTTTAAATCTAAATCATTACATTTTTTCATTTCATATTTTTCACATTTGTTTATATGTCTCTATCAAATATAATTCACAAAAGAGATGGTTGCGTTGAATATATCCTACCACTTCTTTTGAAAATTTAAGACAATAAAAGAAGTCTGATTTGAATTTATCCTTACCAAGTGTCAATAATTTTCAAATAATGGCATTTAAGAGTTACTAAAGGTCCTACTCCAATCAAGTAGTCTGAAATGTATTTGTACAATTTAATTATTTATAAGATTTAGATATAACATTAATATAAGATTTGGGTTCATTGAAAATAGATACACTTTAATTTCTATTATACATTTTTAATATTGATTATTCTGATTAATAGCTATCTCTTCATTTTATGAATTCATATAAATAGTTTATCTGCCTTGCATTGTTTGTTGGTTTAATTTAGCTTAATTTTTTTTCACATTTTTTTTCAGGTAGGGTCTTGTTGTAGCTCAGACTATCCTTGAACTTTCAATTCTCTTGCCTCCTTCTAGGGTTATAGGACTACCCGGTCATGATCAGCTTCTATTTTCATTATTATTTATTTGCTCAGAGTTAGTAGCTTCTATATGTAAGGAATCATAGGAAATACTGAGTCAGACCAGCTAATGTCACAAGACTATCATAAGCTATCATTGGAAGAATTAGAGAAACTCCACCTTATATTTCATAACTATCATAGTAGCATTAATAGATAATTCAGCCTACAGCCTCAGATGGGAGAAATATATGAAAGTCAATTTCTACATTTATGCTTTTCTTAGGCAAGTGTCTGTAGAAGCAATAGATTGTGTATATAGTGCAGAGAGGATTTGTTTGCTTGGCTTCAAAACGATCAGAGCTGGGTAGTCTGCATACAAGATTAGCAGTAACTGCCTCATCTGGGCTGACAGATATGTCATTAGACCCAAACCTCTGCTGAAGGAAGAGAGACAAGTGTTCACTCCATGTGGGAAGGTCAAAGAAGGAGCTGGAGTCTGAGAGTTAGGACGTCGTGAGTTTCGCCTGATTTTTGACTGGGGTAAGCTTATGCAGTTCTTGTGCAAACAACCACAGCTGCTGTGAATTCATGAGTATCAGTGGAGCAAAGTAGGAAGAAGGCAGTAGAAGTACTGAAACATTCCCTCCGAAAGGAATCCAAGGCCCATTTTTCCTCTAATGGCCCACTGGAATATGTTGTCCATATTAATGCTAGGTCTTGCAACATCAGTTAGTCCTTTCCAGAAATGCTCTTACAAGCATGCCTAAAGGAAATGCCCTTATAGGTTTGCCTACAGACATTTCCTAGGCTGGCTCTAAATCTTGTCGAGTTGAAAATTAAAATCAACTACTAGAATAATTGTGGTATGTTCAGCCCAAATTGAGGTGTTATAGCATGCCACCTTTCCACATGGTTCATTGCAGAAAGTGGAGGCAGAAAGGGTTTTAGAACCAGAGATTAATGAGGACTTCTATAAAGCATGTCTATGGATACAAGACCATGATTATCATGAATACACAGCAGCTGTGGTTGTTTGCACAAGATCTACATAAGCTCATGCCAGTAGAAAATCCAGTAAGATGGGGTAGAGTCTCTGGAAGTCCTAACCCTAGCTGAGGAACTTTTACAGTTCAAGATGCCTGGGATAGGAAGTCAGTCATCTTCAGAGAAATATGCTCTATTAGTTTGCCCATGCTCCAGTGGATGGTCCTACACCAGTATAATATGGACAGCACAGGATAAAACACAGTAACTATGAGAAGAAGTTAGGAAGTTTGGCGTTGAATATGTGTCCATGAGTACAGTTGGGTGCCCTCAGGGGTCAGAGGTGTCAGGTAGATCACTATAGCTGGACTTACAGGCCATGGTGAGCCACCCAACTTGGGTACTGTTAATCAAACTTTGGTCTTCTGCAAGAGAGTTCAGTGAATTTAACCTCTGTGCTATGTCTTCGTGTCCTATATGGTTTTATTCAAGTGCAGAAATATAGATCATCATCATTTATTTGGCTTAAAAATTAGAAAATGTAATAAGTGTAAAAAATTAGATAACAATTAGAATAATCATGACCAACAAATATGCAACAATTGATATTTATTATACTACAACCTTTGCATAATTATTTAATGTAATTCTCAAAGTATATTTATTTTATACTTTAAAAAGACTATAGCTCAGAGTGCTTACATAAGAATCACTTGTTTTTAAGTTTAAAAAAAAGCTATGTTTATTGTCTTCAAGCATTTTGCATTCTAAAGTAACAGAATTGAATAAAGTAACCAAAGACTGTACTAAGCCCAACAAACATATTTGCTATGCTGCCCATCACAGAAGCAATTTTGCTAAGTAAGATCTTAGGTCTTTTAAAAGTTCACTGAGTAGAAATAGATCTAGATGAAGCTCAAAATGTCTAACATCATAAAAACAAATTGCTCAAATTGCAGAAGTAACACTTACTAATGGTATAACAAATAATTGTAATAGAACTTAGTTATCTAAATACACACACAGAGAGAGAGAGAGAAAGAGAGAGAGAGAGAGAGAGAGAGAGAGAGAGAGAGGGAGAGAGAGAGGGAGAGGGAGAGGGAGAGAGACTAATTGAGAATGTGATCAGCAGGAATAGGAGAGAGATAAGAGAGATACCATAAATATGGTCATAATTAATTTTATACATGTATTACATTTTCAAAAATATTACAGAGAAAAAAATGACAAAAAAAAGACATGTCCAATAGTCAGGAAAAGAAATCCATATACAATACTGATGGGAATGTGCGCTTTAACAGGAGCTAGAGAAATCAGTACTTAGATTTCTCAAAAAAAAGTAAAATTTATTCAGCCATATGATCTTCTTTCATCACACCTGGGTGTAAACCTAAAGGAATCTCTAAATTCGTATACCCCAGAAACATTTTCACATTCCTGCTTATTGCTGCATATATATTGTAGCCATAACAAGTGTGGAGTTTTTCCTATCTGTTTTGACAAGATGATGTTCTTGCTAAAGATCAGAAAGAAGGATTATAAAGTCTTTGCAAAACCCGTATGCTTTTTATGTGTACACACTTGTATTCCTGGATGACTGGCAGAGACTAGGGATTGGATGTCAGCTAGATGAGTATTATATTAAAGCAGTCTTACAAGTCACACATATCAGATAGGAAATAGTTCAAAAGACTATTTAGTTTTATAGGAGAATCAAAGGAAATAGTTTTATTTTTCTTAGAGAAATAACCAGTGAAAACTCTCTATATCTGATACCTTAAGTCTTAGTAAACCTATTGTCTCTGCTACCCCACATATTGTATTCCTATCTATTTGTGAGTGGCCCACTTACTCAGGATACACACTTTTCACTCTATATTTAAACACCCAAAGGATTTTCCATTTAAATTATTTTCTACATAAATAGAATTGTGGGGAACTTGAAATTCCATAATAAAATAGTCAGCTAGCTTTCACAGTGCAAAATAAGCTGACATAGAATATTGCAGGGACAAATGGAGAGACAGTGTGACTGGTGGCTTCTGTGGTACTTTCCTAAAATTAATAGCTGGCAGGCTTTGTTCGAATCATAATACAAGAGGAACAACATAGATACATTTGGATCCACTTGGATCTAAAGTGAGAAGAATATTCTAAGACAAGGAGACTATGACGATGAACTTTGCCTTTTCCAGATGAACGTTGATACAGATACAGGAAATGGTATAACAAAATAGCTGTAAAATAACACACAGCATTCTAGTGATAGAATTTTTATTTTATTTTATTATTTTATTTTATTTGTTAACAAAGAATTTTCCATCTGAACTCTGATTGCAAAATGTAAAATATCCATCAAAAGACTTAGAAAATTAGGAAACGGTAAAGTGCTTATTGTTTTTGTTTGTTTGTTTGTTTTACATAACATCAGTTGACTAGAAGTGGATATAGTAGGCAGTTACTCTTGGCACATGTGTGTAACCCCGAACTTGAAAAGCAAAGGTAAGAGAAAGTCAAGCTCAAAGTCACATAGTGAATTTGAGAACAGCCTGGGACACATACAGACTGTCTCAAAAGCAGGACAACATGTAATGAGTGAAAGTTAGGTAGCATTGTGATTCAGTGAAAGCATTTCTTACTGCTGACTGCCCCCGTGCCTTCGACCTGTTTATTTGCTAATTCTAACATGCACTGAGTGACAGATAGTGAACAGCCAAATGGAAGGTGGAATAATACTTAATCTAAGGATGACTATCTTTGTGAGATAACAGTAAAACAGAGTAAACAGAGTTGTTTGACATGTGCAGTGGTAGTGCGCTGATGTTAAGGTTGGCACAGAAACCCAGCAACGGAAAGGGAGATGAAGGTCATGTGAATAAAGGGATACATTAGTAAATTTTAAAGTCTCTGCTCATTTTAATACCAGGCTCATCGTGGTTTCATAAATAAATAAGCTAGAATTTGTTCTTTTTGATTTTAAAAAAAATACATGAATTTATTTAGAGTCTAGAAGAATTCACCAGTGAATCCATTTCAGACTTAAGTTTTCTTCTGTAGGTAATTTCATTCCCCTCATTCTCCTCCCCATTCTCTCTGTCTGTCTGTCTGTCTGTCTGTCTCTCTTTCTGTCTCTCTGTCTGTCTCTGTCTGTCTCTGTCTGTCTCTGTCTGTCTCTGTCTCTCTCTCTCTCTCTCTCTCTCTCTCTCTCTCTCTCTCTCTCTTGTGTGTGTGTGTGTGTGTGTGTGTGTGTGTGGTGTGCAGACATGCAATATATAATATGTACCTCAATCATACCAGACAAGTACAAGCTGAAACCTGACAAAATGCTAGCACAGAGGAAGAAAAGTAGCCACAAAGCCCTACTCCTACCCTAGAAGGTATTTGCAATTGTAACTTATGGATATATCAACTACACTTCAGGACTGACCATCATGTCCATGAGTAGTTGGACAATACATGCTGGGCTCTATTCTTCCGTTATGTGAGAGAAAGAACATGAACTTGGGTGAGTAGTGAGCTCAGGAGGATCAGGGACTATTGGGGAAGAAGAAAGAATATTATTAAAATGTTTTGTTTGATACTTTCAAAAATCATAAAAATAAGAAATAAAAGATCAACCTTACTACCTAGAGGCTCACCTTTTGAGCCTAGAAATTCCTCAACTACAGGTTCTTGGCCAGATTTTCAGTACCAGGTATAGTTTACTCCAGAGCAGTTGTCCTTAAACCTAATCAGAAAGCCACTGGTTACCTTCATAGCAGATGTTTCATTATTGCATACATGGCATGTCGTTCGTCCTGGTCATTGCAGTTCACAGGGTTCACAGCTGGTTAAAACTGTTGATGCCCCCATCCCCCAACAGCCTACACAGAGCCTTCTAGTATTATGAAAGCTAGTGAAGAAGGAGGGAACTTCTGTCAGTAACCACTTGACTTCTCTTTGCCCTGAGACCAATATAAGTATTGTCTTTAGTAAGAAAGCACCCTCTCAGAGCTAAAGGTGAGGGAGGATGGGATAGGGATTTGCAGAGGTGAAACTGGGAATAAGAAACTCTTACTGTAATATTCTGTGGGCAACCAAGAACAATGACAGTAGCCGGCATTGCTTTATGAGTCTCTGGACACTTCTGAACAACAACTTAAGGGAAATATCTCATACCTAGAATTTGACAACTTATGACTTCAGGGAGAGAATAATCCTCTGCATAAAGTAAGGTCATTTAAGCTCCTTTAGATGAATGTATGAAGTGTGTGTGTGTGTGTTTATGTGTGTATGTATGTATCTATGTACATATGTATGAAGCTTATAGTGCTGCAAATTTCCATATGGCCTTTTAAAACATCATTAGAATTAGTTATTCCTCCTTTGATTTTCTCTTTCCTCCTATCTTCTCCTCTCTCTCTCTCTCTCTCTCTCTCTCTCTCTCTCTCTCACCCCTCATTATTTCACTTATTATCTGCATTCTCCTGTCTTCCTCCCCTGCTAAGATCTTACTTTCCTATCCCAAAAAATGGTGTCTTTTTTAGTTTTCTGGATTCTGTAGGTACTGTAAATTAAACATACAGATCTCAGGATTTGACACACAGATCCACATGGATAAGAACATGTTAGATTTCCTTTGGGTTTATACATTTAAAGAAGGTATTCAGTTTATATATATTCTCAAATTTATGGTCATAGATTTACTTGATATTCTATTGGTCTCTTTTAATTTCAATGGGATTTATAGTAATTACTTTTTCATTCCTAATATTGTTCATTTGTGTGTCATATTGTCTTTGTAAGTCTAGCTAGAAGAGAATTGATTTTATTGAGGTTCTTTCAACACCGTGCTGTGTTAATTTATGTAAATTCCCTCCAAATAATGTTATTTTCATGAATTTGTTTTAACTTATACATAAAACCATGAAAAATTTGCATATTGACTGGGATCCATGTGATGTCTTGACACATGTAGTACTTAAATAAGTTGAATGTATCTGTCATTTATCATGTCTTTAGCGTGAAGCAATGAAATATTCTTTATCCTAATAGGCTTTTAAATACACAATAATATTTGTTATCTACAACTATATAACTATGCAATAAAAGAAACCCACACTTCTTGCTTCTCTAAAATGAGGTCTTACTCATTGATCACCTTTCTCCATTTCTTTCTTCCCAGCTTCTGGTAGCCATAATACATTTTATTTTTTTAAACAAAAAAAACAAACAACAACAGAAAAATAAGAGCTTTAAAATAAGGCTCAGAAAATGACTTCATCAGTAAATTACATCCTGTGCAAGCATAAGGATTGCTTTCAAACCCCCAAAAAAACCACCACCACCACCGCCATCACCATCACCATCACCAGCACCACCACCAGAACCAGCACCAGCACAAGAACAGCAAGGATTGTGCTCACCTGTAATCTCAGTGCTGGGAGAGGCAGAACAGCAAGCCTAGTCAAATTCTAGCTGAAATTTGTCTCAAAAAGTTAGGCAGAAAATAACTGAGTGGTAAACATAACCACTAGCCTCAGCATGTGCTTTTGTATGCACACACATGAACGCAAACACATGCACAAACAACCCACCCTGTGTTTATTTTACTTCATTAATTCACTAAGTTTGGCTCTTCATTTCATGTCTTGATAATTTTGTCTTGCCTGATTCTTTCATTGCCAACTTGATCACCTCCATAATTTCTTAGGATGGCATATCAATGAGGACTTTGGTCATTTTCTAATTTACTCATTTTCTAATTTATGTATTTAACTCTGCTGTTCCATGATTTTGATTTAATTTATTTTCCTTGAAGTTGAAATATTTTCTTCTTCCTTTTTTGTTTTGTTTTTAATTTTATTTCTGGCTTACTTAAGAGTGTTTGTTTGTGGTTGAGAATTCAGCTGAGTGGTGGAGCATTTTCCTAGCAAGCACAAGACCACAGGTCCTCTCTCTAGCACCAAAAGTATGTCAGTAAATAAATAATAGTGTTTGCTTAATTTATAGATAGTTTGTATTGATATTATGTATTTATACAGATAATATTTCAATTGACTTCAAAAATCTATCAACTTATTTAAACTATCTATGATCCTAACAAAGAATCTTCTGTACATAATTTAAAACAAAGAGTACTTGACTATTATCAGGTGAGGTACGCTAATTTGCTTTAAATTGACTAATAATGTTGTAAAGTAATTCAATATCTATTTTTTTCTCAAATTCTATAAGAATGTTTTATTTACTGCTTTAAAGATTCTTAATTATTGAGAAATAAATCATTTTTCTATGTTTCTTTGATTTTTAAAAACAATGTTATTTAATATTTATAGTTTACCTCATTAATGTGTTTGCACATCTACAATCTTCATATTATCTTAATGAATTGTCTTTGTTTTTAATGAAATATTTCTCTTTATCCCTCATTAAATATCTTTGTCAGTTTTGTTTGTCTAATGTTAATGTGCACACACACACACACACCACAAGATTTCCTTTGAGTAGTGTTTACATTAATCTTTTTCCATCATTTTTTAATTTTTATTTTTGATATTATAATCATATTTCTCCATTCCCTTTCTTCCCTCTGAGCCTTCTATATACTCTTCCTCCTCTCAACTCTCCTTCTAATTAATGCTTTCTTTTCTCATTAGTTGTTATTGCATGCATTATATTCCTAAATATAACCTGTGCAGTCCATGCAATGTTACGTGTATGTGTTTTTTGAGCACTGACCATTTGTCAGTGGACAACTACTTGTGCCCTTCCCTGTAGGAGGGCCACCTCTTCTATTCACAGCTTTCCTCAGTTTCCTATAGTTTGTACACTTATGGGATTGAAGTATGAGTTGTTTTCTGGTTGATAATCTATGGTTCTTTTGCAAAAGGTACATATGTGCTATGGGCCCTTGTTTCCTTTTAATTCTAAGCCCATGGATCATCCTGGGTACACAGATTTTTTTTTTTTATTTTTATTTTTTTGGCCAAGCATCATTGCTCTCATTTTTTAAATACATTAGTACCAATTTCATTCATTTGTTCATTCTTCAAACATGGTTATAACATATTTTTTGGAGATGAAAACCTATGCTGGAAATTTTTCTAGTTGCTAAGATTATTTTTCTCCAAGTCATTTCCCAGATGGATCACAGAAGTGAACTTACACTTAAGGCATACTGCAGGGAAGCAGAGAGAGCTGCTGAGGGATGCCTGGAATAGACTGGATGATAGAAATGAGTTTTTGCTTAAGATGGTGTAAACTCATGATCGGTTTCAGAGTTCATTGTCTTCCACCACTGCATTAAAACAAGGCAGAAACCCAGAATTTTCCAACATGGGTGAAAGGAGAACAATGTTTGCCAAATATCTATTGTGGACTTGTTTCTTAGGACAGGGATATCCATTTATTTCCTACAATCTACGGGACTCACTTCAGTGATTAAATAATAGTTTTTTAGACATATTTTGTAACTTAGACACAAGTAAATATCTCTTTCATAAGTCTGATAAAAAAATCTTATTTATTTGTTTTTGAGACAGAGTGTCACAAATTTTTATAGCCCAGGAAGGCCTCAATCTCACAGTATTGCCAAGAATGGCCATGATCTCCTGATCCCCTTGTCTCTACCTCCCAAATGATGGTACATACCACCAAACATGCCTATGTAGCATTGTATGATTTTGAGTTACACAGATCTTCTCTGTTTTAACAATAGACTGTTATTCTTTCTTATACCATTCTGGAAAAAAATCACCTGGTTCAAAATAGTTATAGTATTTTATAGTAGTTATATATATATATATATATATATATATATATATAAATAATGAGAAAAAGAGATGTAGACCAGGTATGGAAGAAAGAGATTAAGGTGGATACTCAATATTGATTCTAGTCAGTTCTACAACATTTAATGCTCAGCAAATGATGGGCAAAGGTTGTTTCTGTTCTATGCTGTATTTGTAAGACCTCTTCAGTGCTGTGGTGCTACTTTACTAATCTGGGTAGTAATCTGGTTTACAAGCAGAACCAACTTGAGGTGAAGCTTCTCACACTGACCCCCATCCTTCGCCTTATTTTTGTTTTCACCACAGTGATCTCAGAGGCCCCACTTCTAGACTGCATGTCTGAAAATGGACCTACTAGCCCCTACCAGATCTTTGTGCTTGAAACATAATGGCTCACTATTGTTGACCTAATATTTTAAATCATTTTAACTTTAGATTTTTTTGAAGCAAATTCTTGTGAGATAATTAAATAAGAAGGCAAACTTTTGCCTCAGTCAGTCCTCACAGTATTGCCTCTTTTTGCTGTCCAGGATGAAACCTCGTTCCCCTGACTCATTTACCTTGATGGTTTGCATTCCTGGCAGCATGCAACTTTCTCCTCTATGAAGGGATCTGAGAGTAGATGACAGAATTATGTTCAGATACCCTGGATCTTTAGAAGACTGAGACAGGGTGGTGATTTCCTTGTCTAAGGTGCTCCCAAATACTCCCAGTCTGGGTTCAGAGAATATTAACATTCATGTGATACTATCTGGGGACAAAACAGGCTAGGAAAGTGGACCTGTGGTGACAGACAACAGGTAGGCTAGAATTCTCAAATGTTACCCTGTTAGTAACTCAATCAGCTGATAGATAGATCAAGTGAGAACACAGTCAGTATCACTTGACACTTTATTGAGCACTAAAAACCTGGGAGACTTTGACTCAACCCAGTTCTATAGCCATATCCAAAGGGTGAATCCAGTACACAAGTTAAACATCCCTGTACTCATATTTTATAGTAACATTGTACAGCATGCAGGTGACTGTTTAGATCCATATCATAATTTTCATTTTATTTTTTAATTTACAATACAAAATACCGTGATCAAACATGAAGGAACAGTCTCAAAAGAAGGAAAAAGGTTGTTTTTTTTATTATTATTATTTTTAATGCTTTTAGATGAACTTTCCCCTCTTTTTTCATCAAGAGGTTTAGCATTTTTAGTTTTTATTGGGTTCTGCAAGTTCCATGGCTGCTCTTGAGAAAAACAAAACCAAAATTAGCATTGTAGAAGGCTATTGGATAGGAGAAAATGACCCACAGTGTGAAGTCCTCTTATAAGTATCTCCTGTACTAAACTCGTGGTATCTTAAGTAGTTGTTTAGTTGTCCAGATCTTTAAGAGGAAAAAAATCACTACCTCTAGCCAGCTTTACCAAGGGACCTCTGAAGCCATTCGGACTTTGAATTGGATCCACATTTCCACAAAAGGCTTCCATCCATTCCTTAACAGTAATAGGAACATAAAGCATACGTGGCCTAAAAGTGAATGGCTGAATGTGTTTATCAGATTCCCGCAGCAGTGGGAAGCCACAAAGAAAGACAAAATACGTTTTTTTTTTCTTCTTTTGAAATTCCATCCCTTCAGCTCCTCTGTGCTTCCTTTTCAAAAGGCAGACTTTAATTCTGCCAAAATCTTTGCAACAGCGCCAAGAAAATTTATCTCAAGCTTGGCAGCCAATATACATTATCCACAGGTTTCTGGCTAAACTATTAAAATTAATCAGGTGGCAAACGTTCATTTCTGCAGCTCTCATAAACAAGAGACCCAAATTCCCTAGGAATGGGGTGAGGAGGGTGTGGAAATGTCAGTAAATATGGCAGTTTTATAAGAAGGAAATTCCTCACAATGTTGGGGGATGTACTCAAGTCTTAGGCAAATGATCCTAAGCTACATTTACAGTATAGACAAAACCATTCATTTTTATTGAGTCATTACTCAATGCAAGAGGAAGCAAGTCTATTCTAAACACAGCCTTTCGAAAATATGTTCCAGTTTCATATGGGGTAGTGATGGGAAAGAATAGGTGAAAATTTTCTTGAGGCAACCAAAATAACCAAAATTCCAAAAGTTATCTTGATTTTTGAGTATTATAAACACATGCTTACCAATATTTTACACGCCCCTTGTGTTTGCTCATGGGTATGCTATTTGGAACATATATGTACATATGTTGCTCTGAGATGACATGACAAGCTTCACTTCTAGATTGAAGCATGGAAGACTGTGAACACTCAGGCTCCTCTTCCCCTAGAGCAGTAATTCCATTGTGCACAGCACATCTTTACTTAGATCTCTGAGGATCCCTGTGGAAACCACTTCCTGCAGAACTGTGTCTGCAATGGTTGAAGGAATAAACATCTCTGTGTTAAATATGGACATTTAGAATACAATTGGTAGGTCCTTGCATCTTGCTGGACTTGAGTAATAAAATTAGTATCAGTGGTGTGATGTCATAAAAAAGAAAACAGTAAATAAGAATGGTAGAAAGCAAGTTCTGTAGTAATGTAACTGTCTTATCTTTACAACTAAGAATCATTTGATAAAACTACTCCCTACAGTAACCAGGAAGGAAACGTTTGGGTTTCGGTCCTGGGGGAGCAGGAGAGAGGGCATGATGGTGGTATGTATTTGTGGTTATTGTCTGTATTTGAATTGAGACACCATAGAGATAATCTATGAAGCAATAGCTTAGCTGCATGTCACAGTGTAAGGGAACAGAATAAATAATCCAGAACTGTATGATCAGACAAGGCTGAAAAATAATATTCTGAATGAAACCAATAAAAACAGAAATTATTAGAGTGAAGATCTGGGTTTCACTTGCTAAAATGCTTTCATAGATTAATACAGGACATGGTAAAGATAAGGCTAAAAATGTGTTTCCTAGGAAAGCATTTCCATTAATAAATGCCTCAGGGCAAAGGCTATATTAAGAAGATTCTACCTTCTATCTATGGAAAATTCAATGGTCCCACCATCAATGAGACACAAGACTTGGTGTCAAGATAGCAAAGAAATGAAATAGGAATGTGAGGACAAATTCTTTAAAGAAAAACTCATGTTATGGGAAAGATGAATATAGCAATTTTTATCTACAGCAATGACTGGAAGCACATAGACACTAACTTTACTAGATTTTGAGATAGCAACAAAAGTATTGGGGGCTTGGATTGGCCACCATGAAAACTGCCTTCTCCAGGCTGAAAGTTCTAACTCTAGAAATTGCTCTTCTGAACAGCAAGAAGGACAAGGAAGTGTGTAGAAAATAGAGGATCTCAGGAGCAATGGACAGGGTCACAGGGGCAGTGGCTGGGAGTACTCCTCCAAGAAAGTACACTGTGAGCCAAGCCGCTCTACACCTGCTTTTTACATTGTCTGCCAAGTGGCACTCACTGTTGAATGGAACCCAACTCCTCTGTGACTCTAAATTTTACTATTTTTTGAGCTTATTTGGCATATTATATTGGATAATAAGCTGAAAGAGTGAAGATTTACTAGCTAATTAAGATTCCTAGATCAAGGAGTATAATGATTCATTTTTGATACAGAGGCTATTAGATTGTATCAAAGATCTTAACTGTTAAGGTGAAATATTGATAAGGGAAGAGGTTTGATTCCCCCCCTTTTTAAAATTGGATATTTTATTTATTTACATTTCAAATGTTATCCCATTTCCCGGTTTTCCCTCTGCAAACTCCCTATCCCATATCTCCTTATCCTGCTTCTTCTATGAAGGTGCTCCCCTCTCACCCACCCACTCCTGCCTCACCACCCTCGCATTCCTCTACATTGGGGTATCAAGCCTTCACAGGACCAAGGACCTCCCCTCTCATTGTTGCCAGATAAGGCCCCTTCAGCTCCTTCAGTCCTTCCCCTAACTCCTTTCCCCTAAGTCCTCCATTAGGGTCCCTATACTCACTCCAAAGGTTGGCTTTGAGCATTTGCATCTGTATTGGTCAGGATCTGTCAGAGCCTCTCAGAAACATATGTATCAGGCTCCTGTCAGCAAGCACTTCTTGGCATCAGCAAGAGTGTCTGGGTTTGGTGTCTGTAGTGAGATGGATGCCCAGGTGGGGCAGTCTCTAGATGACCTTTCCTTCAGTCTCTGCTCTACTTTTTGTCCCTGTTTTTCTTTAGACAGGAGAAATTCTGAGTTAAAATTTTGGAGAAGGTTGGGTGACCCCATTCCTCAACTGGGGGCCATCCCTAACCTCTTCATATGGTCTCAACAGGTTCTCCCTCCCCATTGTGGGGTATTTCAGCTAATGTCATCCCCGTGGTATCCTGGGAGACTCTTGCTTTCCTGGCATCTGGGACTTTTTGGTCGCTACCCTCATTTTCCCATCCACCATTGCTATACACTCTGTTTTGTTTCCTGACCCTCTGTACATCTCCTCCATCTCCTCACATACCTGATTCTTCTGCTCTTTCCTCCACTTGTCTTCTTCCATAATTCCTCCCACACTCTACTTCCCTTGATTATTTTGTTCCCCTTTCTAAGTCAGACTGAATGGTCTTCCTTCCTTTTGAGTTTCATGTGGTCCATGAGTTGTATCGTAGGTATTCCACACTCTTTGCCTAATATTCATTTATCAGTGAGTACATACCATGTGTGTTCTTTTGTGACTGAGTTACCTCACCCAGGATATTTTCTAGATCCATCCATTTGCCTGAGAATTACATGAAGTCATTGTTTTTAATAGCTGAGTAGTACTCCACTGTGTAAAAGCATCACATTTTCTGTATCCATTCCTCTTTTGAAGGATATCTGGTTTGTTTCCAGCTCCTGGCTATTATAAATATGGCTGCTATTAATATAGTGGAGCATGTGTCTTTATTACATGTTAGAGCATCTTCTGGGTATATGCCCAGGAGTGGTATAACTGGGTCCTCAGGTAATACTATGTCCAGTTTTCTGAGTAAGCACCAGACTAATTTCCAGAGTGGTTTGTACTAGCTTTCAATCCCACCAACAAAGGAGGAGTGTTCCCCTTTCTCCACGTCCTCACCAGCATCTGCTATTACCTGAGTTTTTGATCTTAGCCATTCTGACTGGTGTAAGGTGAAATCTCAGGGTCATTTTGATTTGCATTTCCCTAATGACTAAGGATGTTGAGCATTTCTTTAGGTGCTTCTTGGCCAATCGCGTTTCCTTGTTTGAGAAGTCTCTGTTTAGCTCTGTTCCCCATATTTTAATAGGGTTATTTGGTTCTCTGGAGTCTAACTTCTTGAGTTCTTTGTATATATTGAGTCCTTCTGTTGAGAGTTTGTTCTAAGTGTAGGAACAGAGATATTTTAGATGATCAGGAGAAGCAATTATGGTTGAAAAGATTATAGTCATGTTTTCAATATTTCTGCCATAATGAGGAGGGGTTGTGTGACAAGGGATGTAGAATCCAGTTAAGACTTATCCTCTGCTAGGTGACCATTGTTATGCCCAAGGTTGCAAATGTCCATCAAGATGTACCCTTCATTGTTTATAGGTAGCAGATTTCTATCCTTGCTCTCACTTAACCACATTTTATATAAACAGGAAACAGAAGGAAACCATAGTTAACTTCAGCACTGAGCTTCCCTGGCTATATTACTGAACATATATGAACATAACCTGGCTTAATGTGACTGATACAAGTAAATAGGTGAAATATAATTTCAAGTGAGTGGGAAAATGTGGAAGTAAAACCAAAGAGTGTACAAAAGAATGACAGTTTAATTCTGGCAAGAATATTTGAGGAGACCCTATATTTGGACTAATTTGAGTACACTTTTTCACCATTAGGTTCTGTGACTTTAGAGGCTATTTAAATATTGTTATTCTCGTTTTATAAAATGAGGTTAGATTTAAAAACTTCCATGCAGATTTTTTGTCTTAAATTTTTAAAAACTTAATTTTAAGAAATTCATGTAGCCGGGCGGTGGTGGCGCACGCCTTTAATCCCAGCACTTGGGAGGCAGAGACAGTTGGATTTCTGAGTTCGAGGCCAGCCTGGTCTACAGAGTGAGTTCCAGGACAGCCAGGGCTACACAGAGAAATCCTGTCTCGAAAAACCAAAAAAAAAAAAAAAAAAAAAAAAGAAAAAGAAAAAGAAATTCATGCACATGTACAGTGCATACTTGTCATTGATTACATCAACCTGTGCTCCCTCCTTGTAATTCCTCTGCTTCTCCATCAACATCTTCCTCCTAACTTCATCTTCATAATTTCAGGTCCTTTTATTTTTATAACCACACAGTATAACAGGTATCTACCATGATTATGGGATCATCAACTGGAAATATTAGAGTTTTCTGGAGATCAATCTGAAGATGTTATATAACGAGCCTTCCAAAGGGCAGTCACCACACAAACGCGTGATTTCCTTCTTTTTCAGCCCTGTTTCTCTTATTAGAAAATGGTAAGAATGCTATCAAAGCAGGAATGCCTTAATAAATTAACCGTATTTCAGAAAAACTTTAAATGT
Source organism: Mastomys natalensis (assembly GCA_021653895.1). Taxonomy (NCBI): domain Eukaryota; kingdom Metazoa; phylum Chordata; class Mammalia; order Rodentia; family Muridae; genus Mastomys; species Mastomys natalensis. The sequence goes on along the minus strand of JAJTUV010000581.1, from coordinate 303,523 downwards.
GGAACTGCGATACCATGTTATGGTAAGCTTTATATATAGCCTCACTTGGGTCTATTGTGCAGACTCTCTCATCTCTGGGGCAACCAGGTCTTAAAGAACCAATATTAGCATTAGAATACAAGCAGCATCAGGCCATCAGACTAAAATCAAGTCTCATAAAATATAGAACTATCCCATGAACTCATCATTTCTATCACTGCTCTTGACACCTAAATTTGCTACAATTTATTTTTTTCTGAAAGAGCTATAGTAATGGCTCTATTTCATTTGTAGGCACTGAGAATGACTTTACCATATTTATACCAACAATACCAAAAGTGGAACTAGATTAAGATATTTAGCTAAATCTTGTTGAATGAATTAATGAGTAAACAAAAATCATCTTGTACTAGCCTTATGTCTTTATATCATGAGTTTTATTTAAGCTAAGTTTATAAATGTAGGAGGTTTTTAACTTGTCACTAACATATCCTGTGATCAGGTTAAATATTGCATATGCAACATTTTCAATGTTTAAACGCATTAAATAATATTTGTTTTTTTCAGTCTTGAAAACATGCCATTTTATGTTTTTTAGATCATACTTCTTGAGTTGTTAGACACCCAACAATAGTAAAGGCTTTTATCATATATTTTGAGAATATTTTCTTTTGTATTTACAATGCATTCAACATATATGAAGGTTGCCATAAAGATGTCTTCATGAACCACTGGGTAAAAGAAAGGAAGCAGGGTAGGTATAGGTTTAGGTTCTAAATTATAATATCCAGAACATAAATTCTTATTGAAGCCTAATTAAAAAAGCAACCGTGAAAAGTAAAAAAGCATGCAAACCAGGTGAGGTTACTAAGACCAGGACGTGAGTACATCAACAAGCTATCACACCGTAAGATGGATTTCTGGCTTCTAATCTGTGCTGGGAATAATTTACCTACATTATATTTATTGAATGAGTTTGCTACATTAAGCTCTCATGTTCGTTTCTCTGTAAATTATTATGGTAAAATATTATTAGGGTGATAGTCAATTGTACACTTTTACTATAAAGTTACTTGCTTGTTTTTCTATTGAAGTCAATGCAACTGCTATTTTTCTTATAGATGCATTTTGATGTATTTCTAAATAAAATCTAGGATCACCTTACTATGTGTATATCTATCTATCTATCTATCTATCTATCTATATCTATCTATATGAAGAGCTTTTAAGTATGTGAAATATGTTAAGTATGACCTGCATGCCTTTTTTTAGAAATTCATTTACCAATAGAAACAAAAGCTTTAATGAAAGTGTATCTTTGACTTTAGAAAGGGTTTATTTTAGGGAGTTTCCTGTTAACAGCTGTAGTTATGTATTTGTTCATAATATTTTTATTATAGAATCACTCATAATGTGGAAACACTTATAATTTGAGTAGTAATTAGAGAAATGGTGTGAATATATGAAAGGACATTATGTAGTCATCAAAACTGGTTTCACAGAATGCTTGAATTATGTTGAAATAATTGGCATATAACTTTACAGGAAAATAGCTGAGTATTTTAGGGTTTAGGGTTTGCTTTTTCATAGGCATATACATTTTTGAGGATTCAATTATGAAAACATTAACCAAAGAAATGTTCTTCAGTTGTCAAATAGTTCAGCTGTTTGTTTCTGAATCCTTGAGACTGGATAAGTTATAGAGAATAGGGTTTATTGAGATCATAATGCTGTAAGCTTGGAGTTTCAAATGTATTGTGTTGGCATCTGCTGTGCTTCTGGTGGCACCCTTCTGCCACATCAGATTATGGTGGGAAATGGAAGGATGGGGTCACCTGATAAAGAGATGTGGATATGTTTATTTGCACCCCTGCTAGCCCTACTAAAATTAGAATTCCATTTCTGCGTGAGAAGCATTGATTATTTCATTCATGTTGACCTTGCTCATCTTTCCCAGGTCACCTTTCTCCCCAGTGAACTTGCCTCCTCAAACCACCAGATTAAGAAGTTAAAGTTCAAACACATAAACTCCAGGAGAAGCATCTTCACACCACAGCAGAAATATATCAAACATTAAAGTATGTACCTATTATAGGCTATGCTATGTCTCTAGGACTCACATCTTGAAGACTTCACATTTAATATGTCAGAATGTGCCTTCATTTTGGTATAAGTTCTCTCAAGTTATAATATCATGTCATCAGGTTTGGAATCTAACACAGGACCATGAATGTTCTTACCCAGATAAGATAGTGAGGACCGAGGCACTAGACATTAGATACCAGGAGGAAATAGCCATCTAGAAATCAAAGGGGAACGAATCTACAGACATAACCAACTTTTCTGATATTCTCCTAGGACCCATCAGTATAAAAGTATGAGAAAATACATTTCTATTGATGAAATCACTTGCACCCTATTACTTATTGCTCTGTTAAGAGAATGAGTCACACTAGTAGGGTAACTATATAAGTTAGGTTTATGAGTGTTTTTTATTTCATTCCATGTAGCTACAGAATTTTACCAGCAGGATAATTTCTGGTCCAGGCCTATTTGCCTCAGAGGAATAGGGGTTTCTTTTTTACAGAACACTAGAGTCCTGTTATTTCTCTATGGTTTTAATCTTCCTAATCTGACCATAACCCCTAGAGTCCAGAGCTTTAAGTCAAATAAAGTGTGCAATCTATTTGCTTGTTACTCACTTTGGAGAACTGGAGGTTTCTGAAGTCTTATGAACAAACTGACACTTAAATTGTCCTGATTGGTAATGTGTGCTGCTCTCTGGCATTATGGACACATTTTGCACTATTACTGTGGTAAAGATTTCTGGTTATTCCTATCATCTTTGAAAAGCATCATGCTGAATGCTAAGGGGAGATTTTTGTGTATAATGAAAATTTGGATGTTCCGTTCTTTTGATTCTTAGGAGTGTGTCCAGCATCAGCCCTTTTCAGACATATTTATAAATCTTTTTCTCTATGACCACTTTGTTACATAAACACGTGTAGTCTTCTATAACACATGATTCAAAGGAAAAGAACTAAACATAAGAGAAAATTAGTTTCACCTAAATGTGTGTGTGTGTGTGTGTGTGTGTGTGTGTGTGTGTGTGTGTGGAGAGAGAGAGAGAGAGAGAGAGAAGAGGTGAAAAAGAGGGAGTTGGAATAGAGAGAAAAGGCAGGAGAATACCCAGTAAGAAAAACTCCTGTTCTTCATTTTAGAAAGTAAAATTTATATCTTCTGATCAAAAGGGCAGCAAAGACTTTGTGAAAGTACAATGAAGGCTGATTTATCTTCCACAGAACTTGACCTTAAGTATGAAATTATTGAAAACCATTGATATATCTCTCTATATACTTTTGATTAGCTACTAAATTTCTGGTACTTCAAATGTGCCCTTTCCTTTCTTTCTTTCTTTCTTTCTTTCTTTTTCTTTCTTTCTTTCTTTCTTTCTTTTCTTTCTTTCTTTCTTCTTTCTTTTTTGGTTTATGTTTTGCGGTTTTTGGAGACAGGATTTCTCTGTGCAGGCCTGGCTGTCCTGGAACTCACTCTGTAGACCAGGCTGGCATCGAACTCAGAAATCCACCTGCCTCTGCCTCCCAAGTGCTGGGATTAAAGGCTTGTGCCACCATTGCCCAGCCTAAATGTGCCATTTCTAATATAGAAATATATATTAAAAGCAATGGTATCAGTGTCAAAGAATTGTATCCTATGGATTAACTTGACTACTAAATGTCACAGGAAAATAGTTCTGCATTATGTAGTTTGTGTGTGTGTGTGTGTGTGTATGTGTGAGTGAGATGGTTACTTAGAAATTTTGTGTCCCCCCCAAAATACATTCCAACAGAAAAATATCAGATCTTGTTCAATATGTCTAACATTGTTAATGGGTAGGAATGAGCATTGCGATTTTACATGGCAGAAGACTGAGGCTAATAAAGTTGGAGAAAGCATGAGAGGAGCCCAGTCTTAAATTACAAAACTAAAGTTTGAACCTAGTACCATCTAGTTCAAGCGGAAGAAATCCAGGCAATAAGGAGTTTTTGAGGAAGCCCCTGTCTAATAAACATCTTTTCCCCACATTGACTCCATCAGTCCCATCAGGTTTGCAGTTAGGATGAAAGACATCCTGCTGCCACAATGACATGATCCTTAAAATAGCGTTTACAACAGAACCAAAGGCTCTTCATTCTGGAGCTATTTTTCTGGATGTTTTAAAAACACAATTATCTGCTTTGAGGAACCAACCCATTAAACATAGGACACATATTTAATCGAGAAAATCAACCACATTCTTAGGGTTCTGCATTTGCCTTTGGATTAAAGTCTCTTTTCTGTTTGTTTATGTAATGTCTTTCTTCTGTCTTCCTGCATTTTTCTCATGCCTTGTTCTTTACTCTGCTTTCCCCCATTAATCTAATGTTTCTGATCTCTATCTAATGCTTCTAAAAGCTTTTAGTTCAAGGATCTCTTACTCCATGGAAATCTGCTACTGTCCTCATGCATTTAGGTATTTCCAGTGAAATTTTAAAATAAGAAAGAAAGGAAATGGACTCTGCCTGCTATGAGTAATGGCTGTACCTTTTCTCATGTTCAGCCTTGTTTTGTGGCTTCTATGATTCTCCCTCCGTGTTCATGGAGAGAGGGAGAAAGCGTAGCTTGGTTACTTTTCTATTGCTGTGGGAAGACACCCTGATTTCCTTGGGTTTACAGTTTCAGAGGGTTAGACTTTGACCATCATCGTGGGGAGCATGGCAGCACCGAAGCTGGCAGGGTGCTAGAGCAGTATCTCAGAGTTCTAATCTTGAGACATTAAGTACGCGGTAGAAAGAAAGCTAACCAGGAATGGCACGGACATTGAAAGCACGGCCTCAGTGACGTCCTCCAACAAAGTCCCATCTCCTAATGCTTGGCAAACAGTTCCACCAACTGGTCACAACACGTTTAAATATATAACTCCCTAGATGCTTTTCTCATTCAACACACTTCACATATACTGTTTTACAATGCGAGATGCAGTGACTCACTAAGTTTTCACCATCCAGAAATTTTTGGAAGGAATGATGAGAGTATATCAGAAATCAAATAAATTGCCTGGTTATAGAAAGGGGGAAGAAAAGTATTGCTTCTGTAGTATCTGATCCTTATCATACATATACTAGGTAAAAAAAAAATCAATATCAATTTCATCTTCTTTTGGGAAAAATTTGTGAGAACTGATCTAGGTCATTCAGATAAGATAAGAGAGTTGGTGGTTTGTTCTGTATCCTATGCCTGAGCTCTTAATTGCTAGAAAGACTGAGATGAAAGAGCTTACATTATCTTTTCTATTGGTTTATTTCTTTATTTTCCCCAAGTTGTGTATTCTTAGAAGTATTGGCTAATGGATCCAGCAGTTTGAAGCTGGACTTATGGTTCTGCATTTCTATCAAACTCCTGGATATGAGGATCCTGGTGGTTTCTGAATGACACCAGCGATAGTAATGGAAGTCCATGTTAACTACCAATGGCTTCCAAGCCTCTTATACAATGTAGTTTCAAGCATCATCAGAGGCTTAAGTCTCCCTAAATGATATATTTTAACCTTATACCACTGGAGTTTTGCACGACTTTCCATTCTTTATAAAAAGAAATCTTTAAAAATTTCAATAATTACAATTCCCACTCAGGATGAATTGATGTAGATATTTCCATGAGCAGAAATTAATTTTTCTGCTCATTACTTTAGAAACATCATAGCTTAAATATATCTGCTATTTATTTATGTCATTACACTTTCAGATTTTTGGTACTCCTCTTTGGCTTACTCTTTCTGACTTCTTCCTTCCCTTTATTCTTTTGATCCCTGCTTTTTTTTCTTTTATTTTTGCTAGGAATCAAACCCAAGGCCTTTTGTCTGCTTGTAAAGTGATGTACAATAATGCTACCCTTGAAGTCTATTTGTTTTGTTTTTAATCTACTAATCTTTATTGTTAGCCCATGATTCATTATTGCCTGTGTCACCAATCAGGTTCCACTTTCAGTGGCTGAAGGATCCAAGCAGATGATCCAGCAGTGCATTGGGCAGTAGTGTGACTCTTTTCCACATTTGTGATTTTTTAAATTCACTTTAACTACTGCCTCCTTTTTGATCTGGTCATGTAGAACAGGTGTGTCAGTTTCTCAAGTCACGATTGTATGCCTTCTCACGTCTAGATAAAACATCCAGTCCTTCCAGAGAGCATTTGTGAAATTATCCTAGTTTAACCCCTCTATAGCATCATAGCAAAGTAAATGTAAGTCCTATTTCTTCTCATAATGTGATGTACAAAAGTATTGTACTTAGTTGCTACTATGGTGGAAAAAGAAGCCAGAAAAAAATGTAGTCTATATGGAACATCAAAATACATTGATATTTGATTATCAGTGTCCAGGACTGGCAAGTCTGTAATCCAAGATATTTCAAGAAAAGAGTAGGATTGAAAGACACACAGAAAAATGCATTGGTGCATCCCAAGTGATTATCTGGAAGCTGTTAACTCAGCTATTTTCCAGGGATGATTTGATTTATGTCAGGAGTCATAGGTTGAACAAAGGTTTATCAGGGTTATCCCAGGATCAAGTGCAAGCATGTTATGAATGCAGAAAGGGTTTCGTGTGTAAATGACAGTTTTTGCTCACTTCTTGATTACAGTGACCCATCTTAACCTTAAAGGAAGTCTGATGTCATGAGGATCTTTCTTTCTCCTTAAACCCAGTAAAATATGTATTCCCTTGTTTCCTTGGTGCTTAAGTGAATTATGCAGAAGCTAGCAGGAGCTGGTTAATTATTCAAAGGTGCTTATTATACATAAGCAGCATGTTGGTTCTGTCTCTATTTGTGCATATATATTTATTTTTTATGAACCTCCTTCCCATCAGTGGAGATAAGAGAATAGAATTAGCACATTTGTCCCATTTATTGTTACAAAATATGAACTTATGTATATTGATTTAGGGAAACATTTTCCTAGGAGTCCACAGTGATCCATGGTAGAAGAAAATTTAGTAACAAATACACTTGTGGGATTTTCCATTAAACGGCAATACTAGGGGAATATGACATGGGTTTTTTGGAATCTTTTAAAAATAGATTTTGAACTGAAATAGGGACACATCTTTAGAGAGATGGAGTTTTGGGATAAATCATCTGTTGGAAGGGGATAGAGACAGAATTGGGATGAAGCTTCCCTATGCCATAGCATCTTTAAGGGACAAGGAATGTTGAAAGCAACAGTAGTGGAGGAGAAATATAAATTCTGCTTTAGGCAAGCACTGTAACTGTAATGTTAACACTGCTTTAGGTAATTATACAGAAACCTTTATGTAGCTTTGAAGATGGGAAATGAAGGGGCTACTCTTAAAGGTGTTGAACTAATTGCATTTGCTAATTGCATTTGCCTAGACTGACACTCCATCACCCAGAGTGCTAGCTGTGCTCAGAGAGGACTACTGATTTCAGAGGCAGCCAGGAGGTGGGCCCAGAGCCTTATGCTGGGCTTTTTGCCACTGTATAGAATGTTTTATCTTTTTCGTAAGCCAGGAGCAAGTGCTATACACACCAGGCTTTTTGTATTCAGTTGTAATTAGAAGTTAGATCGAGCTTGTCTTTTGAGGTATTTCTCAAATTGTCTGTACAGATGGATCCACAGCCTAGCATATATTAGGGATATGTAACGGGACTTTAGTTAGCACACAAGTGAACAATATCACACACAAGATGTCTACAGTTTTTGGCTTTCCTTATGCAAAGGCAATTGAAACTTTATGTACATTTGTAGTGTCAATATAAACAAAAATGTACCTAAATCATATTACTAAAATAAAGCTATTTAACTAATAAATGATTATTTCTAAAATAATTGTATACATAATATTAGGTCAACACACACATATGTGATATTTGTGAAGATAGCACTTGGGTGATTGACATTTGGGGGTCTTTAAGATGTAGCATAGTAAGGCAAAAAGGAGATAGGTATGGATTTGAACACATCAGTTTCTTTGCTTGAGGTAGAATAATATATTCCAAAGTTTGCTATGAATGCTAGTATCTATACCCCCATAGCTTGTGATTCTACATTTAAACACATTATAATGGAATAAAACTAAAAAGTTACTTCCCTGGTTGCATTTGACACATTTCGAGTGCTCATTAGACACAAGTTTCCAGTGGGTCATGCACTCAGCAGCACAAGTACAATAAAGCATGCTTTCATCATTGCATAGAGATCTATTAAACAAAGATGCTATGGAGATCCTAGAAGAAACAAGGTGAGTTTAATACTTCTCTGCTCTAGGCTTGAACTGTGGTGTGATTCTTGCCTTTTTTTCCCTACTCCTATCACTTTCTTCTGTGTGTATTTCTATAAGTGTTTTGTACTTGAACCATAAAGCCACAAAGAAGTTAATTGAAAGAGTCCCAGTTATTATTTTTAACCCTTAACGAGGACAGGATTTGAAAGAGAGCAAGAAGAGGTATAAGGAAGGGTTTAGGGGTAGGAAAGAGAGGAAACGGTTGTTGTAATTATAATCTCAAAAGTAAAGTAGAGATGGCAGGAAAGCTAAAAACATCCTTTTTATTAAATTCTCATTTTCAGGCCTCTGTGGTCATTCTCTTTGTTTTATTTCAAGTATTATCATATTTCAGTTAGCTAGAAGAGTTGGAATTCATGACCAACACTGTCAGTAAAATCTTAGTGTTCTATTATTACAAGGTGGGCCCCTCATAGCTTCATGAATGTGCCCTATCTAGAACCAATTATGTATATATTGTGGAAATCAGGAGAGGATTGTTCTCTGGTTCCAGAGAGATTATGAAGGTCAAACTGTGAGCACACTTTTCACATGCTGGTGGGCAGTTTCAACATAGCCCTGCAAAATTTTCTATCATACTTGTTCAAACTGACTTGACAGATTGCTGTGTTTGGGATGTGAAAGGTGTTTTGGCACTTGGGAGATGACAATCTCACCTATGGTTTTATTTTAATGGGTGGAGATAGATGTACTGGAACAGCCCATAAAGTTTTGATGCCTCCTTCTTACAGCCTCTCCCTGTCCACTTCCTGTTTCTTGACTGTAGATTCACTGTGACTTAAACTGCTTCCTGCTGTCAGGCTCTCCTTGCCATGGTAGACTGTGCCTGATCCTAGTCTATGAGACAAATTCATTCTTCCTCTTAAAATATGTTTCTTGTAGGGGTATTTGGTCTCAGTGCAGAGATAAGTAATATAAGAAGCCAGGCATACTCAATTGTCATTATCATTGATAATTTGTTCAGCTTTGCATTATGCCAAGTTTTTACAGGCATTATTTCATTCAACATTCATGACAAGTCTAGGAACTGATGCCATTACCATTATTTTAATTTTATATATGAGCAGAGGAATGTAAATAATGAAAACTTGCAGTATAGGCATGCATAACTTAATAGTTATAATGTGAGAAATGTATTAGGTAAGCTCATCACTATGGAAACATCACAGAACACTTATAGAAACCCAAACAGTCTGTGTCAGTCGCTCAACACAGTTTCATTATCAATCAACAGACATGGTAAATATGAAATGTAAGAGACTACTGACAACAACGTATGGAATACTATTTTAGAGTACAATTTTACAAAAGTAGATTGAGTTCGCTCTAAAATAAGCATTAAAGAGTATAGCATAATAAATGCACACACTGTGGGTGATCAGTTATCAATAATATCAAGGTGATAGGCACTGCATATAATTGCATATGTTTTGTATTTGTGACTAGCAGTCTAATTGGTCCTGTTTAAAAACAGCAACTCCAACACAAACATGAATAATGCATGGAGCTATGATGATAGCATGATATCTATGATGGCCTGAAGGGAGAGGGATTTTTTTTTTTAAAGATAATCTCAAGAGACTCAATGTTGATCTACAATGCTGATTTTATAGCACATGGCTATAATTATATAGAGTAGAGTTTATTTCCTTTTCTTCATGATCTGAATTTAACAAAGTTTGGGAAGTCAACTGGGGGATTGTGATTCTTGCATAATGGCACCCGGACTTGTTTCAATGTGTCATTTTCTTTCTACCTGTGGTAAATAGAAGATGAACCAGTTGACTGAGAATCAGGAGGCACAATGCTGCTTTTCTCTCAAAGTTCTTTCCTCCTGCCTACCTGTAAACTAAACATCAACACTCATTGTTCCAATACACAGAAAGATGCATGTGGATCCTTTCTTTTGGCTTCCAGCAATCTGATATTCCTTTTTAAAACTGAGCTAATTACTATACAATACAGCACTGTAATTAACTCTTCTTTGTTCCAGATATTGGCTAGGCTTTGCAGGCTCATCCTAAAAACATATTTTTCATAGCGTTGGGAAAATAATGAGCTTCATTCACTTTTAGCCTGACCATATCTGAACTCATGACCCAGAAGTGGATGGCTCAGAGGCCCATTACCAACACCTACAGTCATCTATTGTGACAAGAGTGGCCACAGATCCAGTTTAATGCTGCCCAGATATTATCTCTGCATCCTAAGCAGAAAGACAAACCACAGCTACAAGGTAAATATAAAAATCTCTTGCTGAGATTTATAGAAAATTCCATCATGTTAATTAATATGCTCAGTAATAACCACCATTCAGTACTGCAAAACTAGCCACACAAAATGCTAAATTTCTGAGTGTTTTAAAACAGAAAAAAAATGCTCTTTTGAGAATGGAGAGGAAATGGGTTTTTCGGTTTGGAGAGTGGAAAGATCAAAAGTAAAGTAGGATTTCTTTTTTTTTCCTGTCTGCCTTTTGAATGAAAATTGCTGGTTTTAGCCAGACATCATTCTTCTCTTGTTAATTTGCCCCCCTGACATGCAGGACCTTTGCAAAAAACCTTAGAATGGATTAAAATTGCATTTTTATAAATGAGCTTGAGCTTTTGCATTTTATAGTCTGCAGAAATACAAGGTAATTGGAATCTCTTTGCAACTTGGAAGATGAAATCAATTTTTGTAAGAGATTAACTTCTTTTCTGTGAAAGAATACAAAGCCAGCACCACTACTTCCTCTCCTTACTCAAGCCCCCTTTTCCTGTTGTCTTAAAGCACTGATTTGTCTTCTATGTCAATCATTATCTCACATTCTTCTCCTCCAAAGAGACAATGCTGGACATAGAAAGAGAAATGTTTGACATTTCTTTGTTTTGACTCCTTAAAGTTGTTCACTGTGTTGACTCTGGGTTTTTTTTGTTTGTTTGTTTGTTTTTGTTTTTGTTTTTTTTTTCTTCTAGATATTTCTGTCTTGATGGCTTGATGCTTTCCTACTCAGCTGTGGTCTGGAATTTCAGATTCATCAGCCAATAGGGTGAAAACATGAATAAGGGGTAACACTCACTTGTGTTTTATTTAATTTTTGTTTTATTTTTTTCACATGTTGATCCTTCCAGCAACCATAAGAGACTCCACATTATCATGATGATTTTATGGAGGAAGGATCTGAGACAAGAGGTTATCTAAATAATAGACAGAGAGAGTGAGAAAGAGACAGAGAGACAGAGAGAGACAGAGGGAGGGAGGGGGATGGAGAGACAGGGAAAGAGAGAGAGAGAGAGAGAGAGAGAGAGAGAGAGAGAGAGAGAGAGAGAGAGAGAGAGGAAGGAGGAGAGAGAGAGGGGGGGAGGGGGAGGAATAGGGGTCACGATCAGAACAGAGTCTGGCTGTATCTATGTCTTCTAACTGCTATTATCTATTCCATTTTTGCTGGACATGCAGAGGACTCACTTTGATCACTCTACTACCCTTCAGTTTTGTTTTAATTTCAGGGCTAACATCTGTGCTTCTGCCTTATGGTGCTCTCCAGATCTTCCAAGGTAACAGGGGTCTTGTCCTGTGTCTTGAACTTTAGACAATGAAAAGCTCATCGGAATTTCTTCTCAGTTCTCATCAATCTCTTAGTCTCTTGAGCCAAGAGATTTTAGAGTATTCTAGCTGTTCCTCATTGTCTGACCTAAAACTTGCTTTGTTGGGCTTGAGTGATGTTCAGAGCACTTAATACTCTTGCAGAAGAGCTGCGTAGTGTTCCCAACATTGACCTGGTATTGTAAAACTACCCATAAACCTAATTCTAGAGCATCAGCTTCTCTCTTCTTGGACATTAAGAGATCATGTACAAAGAGTACATGAATACATGCAGGCAAAACACTAACACACATAAAATAAATGAGTCTTATAATTTTGATCTGACTAAAATGATCATCTGTAATCATGCACTTATGTATTCACTGTGACTTAGTGGGTTGGGTAGGTTTTAATCTGTCTTGAATCATCTAGCTTGTTTGGTTTCTGCTAACTTTACATGCCTGTTCTTAGTCCCTTCTAACTTTACACTACTTTCTTATTCCAGGAGGGCAATATAGGGTCCTCTTTGGTTACCTGGCTTAACTTATAACCAAGACAATCTATTTTCTAAATTGCAACAAGAAAAATCTATCAAGCACCCAAGCCTGGATACTTTAAAACCTTTATAAATTCCCAGAGCTCTAAAGATCAATCTGTGAGTACCTAAGTTGAGTTTGGCCTTGTCTCTAGCCAGGTGTTATTGGTGATGTTGAGCAATAAAATCTGTTGTACCGCAATGCCATGTAAAATGCTCTCTCCTACTGTAGAGCATTTATAAAATGCTGCACTGCCTCGAAACATCTTTTCTCCGTGTGAGGCAATGGCAGATCTTCATATCCTTGCTAAATATTTACTTCAAATGAAGATTATAGTTTCATTAGAGATCAACTCAAGCCTCCAGGCCCTTTTCTAATTTATCATATCACCTTTTTTTTTCTGAGTGATTAATTATATATTAAACACTTATAATCTGCCAGATCCAGTTACTTATTAGCTCTAACTTATTATTAAATTCTAGGACTGAAGAACATAAAAAAACGTATCTTATTCATAGCTATGTTCTTAGTATATGTACAGGGCACTGCCTAGCCTATACACATACTGAATGTTGAAAGTAGGACACAGGAATGAGTCTGTGAATTTCTAAATAAAAAGCATTGCTATTAACTAATGAGAACGCTTCTTAATAGACATTGTTTTAATGCTTAGTACATGAAAAATATTATTAATAACTTTCCTTTTTTTTTGTTTGCACCTTTTAGACTCTCAATAGGCTAATCAATTAGTCATGTTACCTCATATTATAGTTCTATAAAGTACCTCAGTGATAAAGATTGGTTTTGAATCTAGATAAGCTACAGATATTTAACACTTAGCTGATTTAATCTCTTTCCTCCTCCGTGTATGCACATATATACAATATGTTTATGTATTTCAATTATGTTTAAGATATATATGCATATATGAAAACACATAAAAAACAAAAATACTTTTATGAAATTTTAATACCTCTCACAGTTTGCATACAAATACACATAAACACACACACACATACACACACACATACCACTCCCAGCATGCATTTTGATATTGACTCATGTCATCTTGTTTCCACATTTAGAATCAAGCTCTGGGTGAGGATGAACACTGAAGGACACATGTTCAATGTGGCCTTCCTCCATGGATCTGACTTGGAAAGGACTCACTATTCCTCTTTCTGTCTTTTTGTGTTGTAAAAATCTTTCCTCATACAATCTAAGTTTTCTAATTATGGTCTCTCCTTTTTGCCCTTCTCCCAGATACTTCCTATCAATTCATTCACCCAAATTCATGCCATTTCTTATTCTCCCCTTGGAAAACAAATAGGTAAACAAAAACCCAAATAAACAACAGCAATAATATACAAGAAACACACAGAGAAATGCACACACACAAAATCCATAAAAATACAAAATCAGAAAATATAATATATAAGCAAAGGGCCAATAAGAGTTTAAAAAAGAAAGAAAATATAAAGCAATGAGACAGAGTCTACAAAAAATACCATCTGATCCTAATCATGGACCTACCCTTAAGTGTGATTTAATATACACTGTGAGATTTTACTAGAGAGAGTTGTCTTCTGTAACCTGATATCAGTTGGAGATAGCGCCTTGGTTATAGGGATGGAAGCTAATGTCCACTACCCCCTTTCAATGATATAATCTCAACTGGTTTGAGCCAGTGTGGGTCTGTACATGCAGCCACAATATCTGTGAGTTCAAATGTGTATCTGTATAGTTCTGTCTGGAAGACATTGTTTCATTGGCAACATCTATCCATGCTGGCTCTTACAATTTTTCTGTCTCGTTTTATGCAAAGTTCCCAGATCCTTGAGGAGGAGATTTAAAGAAGACAACAGATTTAGGACTGTGTGTTGTAAAATCTCCCACTCTGCTCATATCTCCATTTGAGAGTCTCTGTGTTAGTTTGTCTCTACTACAAGAGGAAAATTCTATGATGACAGGTGAGATAGGAACTGATTTATGGGTATATCAATGTCATTAGGAGACATTTTATTGCTATGTTTCTTCAGCAGAACCATAGTATTTGTTTTGTTTGTAGGACTATGGTCTATCCAGTCTCATGTTCTTGGCCACTCAAGTGTTGGACATGAGTCCCATCCCATGGATTGTACCTGAAATCCTATCGGAGAGTGGTTGATTATTTCTACAAGGTTTGTACCACTGTTGCACCAGAATATCATGCAGGAAGCTTATTGTTGTAGATTGCAAGATCTATAGCTAGTAATTGGATACCTTTCTCTTCTGGTTAACAGGCAGAGTATGTTTGAGGACCGTGAACACTAATCAATGGAAGTAAAGGCCCTAGTTAGAGACCACCTCAACTCCTCTGTTTATCACCAATAGTGCCCTACTATCAGTTTGGGGACAGCAACCAATAGGCTTAGCAATAGCCTAAGATGTTTATAGATTTCTACTGGACTCCTTAGGCCAACAACTCCACTAAATGTAACCATTTCTGACACTTGAAGTTTCCCTTAGTGACAAAAGATATCTAGTTGGGGCATTGTCTGCCTGTTTTTCGGTGACTCTATTTAGATTTATCTCATCTATGTATATATTTTATGAAGTTTCTATAGTACTGGGTTTGCACATGACTCCGTAAATGGACCTTATTGTTAGTTGTCTCTTCCCTTACCCCTTCTGTCATCCCTTCCCTGTTTCATCTTCTTGTGCTAATAGCCTCCAGCTCTCTATAACTATATATTCTACTTACCCTTAATTAATTCCCTTATCATGCCCATAGAAAGCTAATTTTTTCTTCTTATTATTATCTTAGCTCCACAGTAGTGTCAGTGGGTAGACAACGATGATATATAAATTCATGGTATAAATATCTCTGTTTTTCTCTTTATTACAAATCATATTTATTTTAAACAAACAAGCTCTGTTTGGATACATGTCTAGTGACTTCTTTCCTTTCCTCAGGCCCTCTGAGTAAATGTGCTCAGCTTTGCTGGATATCTTTTGTGATTTTTAGTTCATTAAACCATCAAATTGTTAACAGCATGCTGCAGAGTAAAGATGGAAGAATAAGGATTTGCATCTGTGCTTTGTAAGTAAATTCTCTATCAACAACTTTAAAAACATGTATGGGAGTAAATAATGCGAATTTTTCACACACAACAAGTATTCCAATTACAAATTAGATTGCTCAGGCTGACTTGGTTAAGCAGGGAAAGATGCTTGTTGCCAAGCCTAGTAACCTGAGTTCAATTACCTATGACCTATATGGTGTAAGGAAAGAGACAATTCTTAGCCTCTGACCTTCACAAGACACATAGCACATCTCATATACCCAACACAAAGATCAATAAATGTTGCCTGGCCATGTTTGGCTGAAGTTGTACTGATGTCTATATCTCTTGTTACCACAGAGGGCTATGTGAATGTCTGAAGTCTATGCTGCAGCCTGAAGCTATGCTCCCAAAGGGGACCATGTTGATGTGAATGTCCCTAGATCATGCTCCCAAAGGGGACCATATTGATGTGAGTGGCCTACACTGCCATCTGAGGCCATAGTGATATCTAGGTCCATTCTGCCACCAAGGACTAGTCTGAGTCCCTGGTCCTACTGCAGCAGTTGTATGTGTTGATGTCTGTGGTGACCGGTGACCCATGTTATCACCAAAGGTCATACAGACAGATATACATGTCCTAGGCTGCCATCTGAAGACTTATTGATGCACATGGATCATGCTGCCACTAGGGGGCATGCTGATCTGTGTGCCCTGCACTGCAACCTGATGCCATGTTGATGTCTAAGGTTTGAGCTGCATCTGAGACTAGGTCTCTGGTCTTAACGAAGCCAGGAGTTGTGTTTGTGTTCTGTGCTGTAGCCATGTGGAAAGCCAAGAATTGTGCTTCTTTGACTGTGTAAGGCAAGGAGGCTACATTTGCTGTGATATTGATAACTGCAGATGCACAGTTGAAAGGAATGGACATTGAAGGTTTATGTGACAACCTTTATATTCTCTCTCATACAAAATGTAATCTAGACTATATATGACAGGATGCAGACATATAGATTTCTACCATTTATAGATTATGATGGGTTTGAATGGGAAAGACTCAGTTCTATTTATGGGATGGGTCACTGAGAGTTTGACTATGCTCCAATGAGTGAAATGGATTTTTTCTTATTTTTAATTCTAATTTTTTTTTTTTTTTTTTTTACATTTTTGGGTGATCACAAGAGTGTGGGGAAGCATGAAAGGATTTGGGAGTGGGTATTATCAGCGTGCATAATGTGAAAGACTCAGAGAATCAATAAAAATGTTATGTTAAAAAGATAAAGAAATTTAATAAAAATAGCACTCAAAATTTTCTAACACATCCAGCATTTGACTATAATATTTAAGTATTTGGACTGATCTTGTACATGACTTTTGTAGGTAAGCATTTCTGCTGTGAGATCATGGGTATAATGTTCCTTTGCCATAAAGAAGTCAATGTTTGATTCTGTTCCTCCTTGACTCCTACCTCTTTCAATATATTTGGCCCTATCTTTGGCAATGGTTTCTGAACCTTTATGATCTAGATGTAGCATTTGTAGTTGAACACTTTCTTGACCATTATTCTATGGACTTGATTAGTTTAGCACATACAGCAATTCAAAAGAAAGAATTATATTTATAAACATGTGTTTGCATCTGTGAGACTCACCAAGCTCAGAAGCACGGAGCCTGTTTTTATTGTGTTGTTTTGCTTTTTTGTTATTCCTTGGGTTAATTAAGTTTTATAATCCAGAATTTGGAAATTATCAAACCGTGGCACATGTACTAGAATCCCCCAGCACATATTAAAACCACATTTGTTTAATTTCACAATGTTAAGATGAAGCTGGCATACTTTATTATGGAGTCAAGCTTTCGGTTAGCAAGTTTTACTTAAATAAATTGCTAGATTTTCGTTTTTTACTTTTTCCTTACTGTAAGCTGTATTTTCATGTTGTGGCACCAACTAATTCAGTCACTAGATAATGCCTTAAGTATAATCTGACAAGATACATTCAAGCCAGCATGACAGCTAGGAGGATGTGACATGCAATTAAATTATATCTGACAAAGGACTCATAGCTTCCCCACAGCCTGGAATGATTGGGCAACTTTGTCTATGTTTTATTATTCATCTGTGTGCCGAAAGGGAGGTCATTGACTCTTCTTGGCCAATATGAACCCATTACTTTTCCCTCTGCCTTAAATTTCATGTTTTCTGAGGTAATTTTTTTTTAATTCTTGGTGAATTTTATGTTCAGTAATTATATATTTGTCAATACAAAGAATTCAATTTATTGATGTACGGAATTCATTTTTAATTATTTTGAAATAAGATTCATATGAGCTAGTGCTTCATTCTCAAAGGATGTATTATAATTTAAGTCCCGCAGGTGATCTGAATATGTAATGTTATGTTTCCATTAAGTTGATGCAGGAAAGAAAGAGAAAGCATTTGTTAATACAATCGATTGAAAGATATTTAAAGAAGAGGAGTAAAATTAGTGTATACTAACCAAGATTCCTTGATAATAGATGTGACACCATATTATTAGAGACAGATTCCTTTCCAAAGCCAGTTTTGCAGTATAATGAAAACATTTTAAAAGCCTATAGATATCTTGCAAGAAGGTAAAAGGATGAATTATTAAATATACTGCAGCTTCTTGATAAAAATTTTATGATCACTGCATGGTATTCACCTATCCTTTTTAGTAGTACAGAAACAAGACTCTACATATTTCAAGATGTAAATGGGTTTCCACTTATTGTCTCATTTAGACAACATTTCCTAGAATAAACCTAGAGATTCCAAGTAATTTCAAATTTTAAACTATAACTTATGGTGTGTTTTCTTTGCTTGTTTCTTTTCTCTCAGAATTGTTGGACCAAGATATCAACATCCTCCACTTTGTAGAAAGGTAACTTGCATTTATAAAGGATATAAGTAATATAAATTTAGAGTAATATAAATGAATCATAAGTGCTGGTAAGGAGGTAGAGACTTAGCATTTAGTAGGAAACATCCACAAGTACAGAATTTAGAATGTACAATAGACAAAATTTCTTACTAACACCTCCATCCATGACATTATCAGAAGTGGCTGGTGAATAAGAAAACATCATGTCCACCATTTGTTTCCATCCTTTATTAGTTTATACCCAGAAAGAAGGTAAAGAAAGGAACATATGTCCTTTGGGCATTTTTATATGCATGCAATACAAGATAAAATTTTTACTTCAATTGGTGCTGAGAGGCTAGCTCTAGGCTTGGCAAATGCTGGTTGCAAGAGTGCCCCTTACTGAATTTACATATCCAGTGAGACTATAACCAGATAGGATAAGAAGGAGATTATCCCTACTCTTTCACTGTAGCTGGGTTTCACTTGCTCTCCCTCTATTGCTGTTTAAACACAAGCACGTTGAGCCGAAAGTATTAAATTCCAACTGATCAAAGATGACCAACAGCTATATTTTGTGGATAGAAACGGACTGGAGTGTATTTTATTAAGGTACAAGAGAAGCAAATGGAGCCTAGGCAACCCAGTCAGGAAACCAGGGCATTGGTCACACTATTATAACCGACTCTTGAAGTCATTTCACCCTTTTTATAGCCTTCTGTCTTTCTGTGTAGGCTGCAATTGAGATGAACGCATTTAAAAGTAGATGAGAGGACCATAGCTTAGTGGAATATCACAAATATTATTCTCAAGGAATAATGTTATAGTTAGTTCTGAATTTAGCTGTCCTTTATAATGTGAATTGGTATATGTTAATTTTATTTCTGTAATTATTCTGTAATTAGTCAGAAAAGCGCTCAAAACTTCATGAAGACTTCCAGGTCATTCAAGGAATTGTATAAACTGACATTGCTCACAGTTCAGAAATTACAAGATGCCGCATTAAAGCAAATTATGTATACTGTCTTATCTGGTAGATTTCTTTCAACCATGAAGCTTCAATCTTACAGTATGATTTTGGCTAAATTATAATTTGTAAAGCCATGTAGGCAATGTATACATTTGTTTGAAGAGAAAACAAGTTACAATGACCTATTTGTAATTAAAATTTTAGTTTTATTATGATAATATGAAGCTGTTGACCCTATAAAATAGCTTTTGATATTCCGTATGGTTTTCTAAATCTTTCTAAGAGGAGTGGCTGATAGTTTTCTGTGAAGACTCAAATAGGACTAAGTTATACTTGATTCTAGGAGTTGCTGCCTACGATGGGTTAGTGACCCTTTGTTTTTGAAAGGAAGATGATATCCAAGTACCGATAACATGAACATACATAATTCTTACTGCATAAGGGACATTTTGAAAAAGGGTTTTTATTCACTTTTTTTATTTACTTTGTACACATGGATACAAGGAATTTTCTTCCTGAAAAAACTCATTAATTAGTATTTGCAGTGTTTAGTGTCCTCATTTTCTGTCTCTCAGAACTGCTCAGTGAAAATGGTTATGGGATGTAGCTACATATCCAAGTTTCCCTGAGATGGTTCTTGCATCCAAGTACAATTAGTTGTAGCTCTGCTTACAGAATGTTATTATTGTGGTTTGACATTAATGTGTACAGTTTTCCAATTACAAGACGTACCTTAAACTCAACTATGCTATGAAGCAATTGTGTGTCTGTCTGAGAACTTGAGGTTACTTATGTCCTTGGTCATTTTCCTACATGCTCAACTGTGGTAACATCTTTTCAATTTTGACAACCTCAGGGGCACATAAGAGGCTTGAAGTAGAATGAGTCACAAGAAAATAGTTGAGAACTTTCTTCACTGATTATATTCTTAGACGTCATGCTTTTATTAAATATATACTATAAGGCCTTTCCATTTATATTATTTTTATAATATTACATTTGTAAAAAAATAAGTAGCCCTATGAGTGGTACATATGAGAAGGAAAACAACTACATAGTCCTCAATAGAACTCATATAATTGTGTTTCAGATAAGGATGGCAATCAGTTTGCAGATAGTGAAATTTATTTAGTACTTTAAAGCAAGGTAGAAATAAAGAATGTTTAATATAATACACATATAAATTATATTATTTTGAGAAAACTTTGCTTTAGCATTATGTGTGTACAATATGCATGTATGCATAGGAGTGGCTTTTGGTAGGTGAACATGTGGATACATAGATTAGATAAAGATTCCGGAATGTTCTACAGTGGCCTTCCTTTGCTTCTTTTATGCTTATATCTTGCAGTTTACGACCATGCTAAGTTGCAACTGATTGGTTTTATCGACAGGACATTGCAGAAGGAGCAGTGAGTGATTTTTGACACTAGGCCATGAAGAGCTTTTCAGGACCTACTTTATGGATTATCACCTCTATGCAGAGACATGTGCCATAGTGTGAGGCTGAACAAAGATCTGGGTATAAATGTTAATGTGAGTTCAATGTACCTAGCCTACCAAAGCCTACCACAAACCTGCTGGGGTCACTTCAGAAGCAGATCATTTCACATCTGCCTTTGTACAATCAAAACTCTGCCTCACTACTCTCTGAAACTTTAGAGAAGATAAAAATCCAGAAGCATCCACCAACGCAGTTCCCATGTACTTAATCTACAAAAACTGAGAAATAAATGTTCATTGGCATTTTTAGCTCATGCTTCTGAGATGACTTTCATGTGACAGTGGATAACGATCTAACTGTACTCACACTTGGGACATATGAACATCATAAAACACAAATAAGAATACTTCTGTTGTGATATCAAATGCATTTTTTTTTCTGGGCTTGTTTTTATGGGTGATCATCTTAAAATGCTTTAAAATAACCATGTAATAATAGAAGGGCCCAAAAGAGACAAGGGGCAGAGATATGTTTTATCTGGTGCTGATACATATTTTCCTATTCACATAATATTTTATATAGCTATTGTTAAGCATTTTCCATTAGTGAATGGCTTAAGGGAAATTAATATGCTTGTCACCCAGTAAAGTCTTGCCTTTAAACTGTCTTTACTGCCTCAGACAATGTTTAGCTATCCATTTGGTGCTTCTTAGAACAGTTGCCTCTCTACAACTTATCGATGGTTGCCTATGCTGTGACACATCAATTTAACTACTGTTTTCCACATTGTGATGTGTTATTTAGATTTATTTACATTGTTTTCATCACCCGAACAATTATACATTCTTTTTAGAGAATGCTGCATGGACACAAGAAATCTGTAGCATCTTACAACATTTAAGGGCTGGAAAAAAATGAATGTACTTTTAATTCACAACTTCTAATAGACACGTAAGTTTTATTTGTTTTTACTCTTAGGATATAATGCCTAAGTATGAATGCCAGCCAGGAAAATTCAAAAGCAAATAGTCTGGGATAGTATCAATAGTGTTCTTATTACTCCACCTAATGTTTTAATCTCTGTGTCACTTCCAAGTGTCCATGAGTTAAAAGCTTGGTTCTCATGGTTATCACAGTGGCAGTTTGTAGTGGCAGTATTGAGAAATTGTAGAACATTTCAGATGCAGAGCCTGGAAGAATGTCCTTAAGGTATCAGGGTGTGATATTAACGAGGATTATGGGCCCCTGTTCCTCTTTTCTCTCTGTCCTTGAGGGAGCAGTATCACTTTCCACGTGCTCCTGGAACACTGTGATACGTTGTCGTGACCCTAAAGTAGCAAGGTAAGGAAATGAACTTGGGTCTCAGCACTGTGAGCTAAACTAAACTAAGGATTGCTCTCTAGCTCTTCATTAACTTGGATGTTTGTTACAAACAACAAATTAACAGTATTGTTAACTTGAATGCTTTTGAATAGTAGAAAGCTTTGTGTAGACATTTAATAAATTGCGTTCAGCATTAATATTTTGGGGGAGGAGTTACAGGCTTTATGGGGAATGTCACAAGTGCAGGCAATAGTCTATGAGTAGAGTTGAGTCAGTTGCTGCTCCTTGTAAGATAAGAAATCTCATGGTCCACTGAAGAAAGTTCGCAGGCTAAAAGGAGAGGAGAAGTCAGAGACTTGAAAAACATTTGGTAAGGTCCAAATTCTTCATGCCATTCTCAGATTGGGGGCTCATAGTTTCTGTGAACTCAATTTCAATTAATTAATGAACTAATTAAATTAATTTAGTTATTATTTCAACTAATTAATAAATTAATACAATTAATTGATTAGTTCTGGGTTTTTTTTTTTTTGGTTTTATTGTATGTTTATGAATGTCTCAACTGCATGGATGTATGTGTACATCATGCATGCCTCCTGCCTGCAGTGGTCAGAAGAGGATGGCAGGTCCCCTGGGACTGGAATTAAAAATAGTTATGAACTACCATGTAGATATGAAGAAATAAACCCCGGTCCTAACAAGAGCAACTATTACTATTAAGCACCTAGTCAAGGCTCTAGTTTCAACTTAATTTTTTTAAGTATTTAGTTTCTAT
Organism: Mastomys natalensis; assembly: GCA_021653895.1. Lineage (NCBI taxonomy): Eukaryota > Metazoa > Chordata > Mammalia > Rodentia > Muridae > Mastomys > Mastomys natalensis. The sequence goes on along the minus strand of JAJTUV010000581.1, from coordinate 280,678 downwards.
ATTTTGAGAGAGAGAGACAGAGACAGAGAGAGACATAGAGAGAACATGAGACAGAGAGACAGAGACAGAGAGTGAATATGTGAGTCTCTCTCTCTGTCTCTCTCTCTGTCTCTCTCTCTCTCTCTGTCTGTCTGTCTCTTTCTCTCTCTCTCTGTCTCTGTCTGTCTGTCTCTTTCTCTCTCTCTCTCTCTCTCTCTCTCCTCTCTCCTCTCTCTCTCTCTCTCTCTCTGTGTGTGTGTGTGTGTATGTGCCCTTAGAGATTTGGATTACCCATGAAGTTGCTGGCATTGCTGACCCATTCATGTGGGTGCTGTTAACTAAACTTGGGCTCTGGAAGATCGTATCAGCTGAGGCATCTCCCCAGCTCACTATTTTTATTTTAGAGACAGTGTACCTCATCACCCAAACTAACTTTAAACTCACAATATAGCAAAGGCCAGGATGACCTTAAACTTCCTATCCTCCTCCCTCTGCATTCAATAGATCTGGTTTACAGGCCCGCATTGCAACACTCAGCTATTCATTCATTCACTTGCTGCTATATTTGGGCTTCATTAAATGCCTATGCCATCTCTTGTTAAGTTGATATTTTCATAGTTTTTTTCCCGATGATGATCATTATAAGAATGTTAGGTCGAATCTTTCCACATGTTAAATGCAATTCTAACTTGCAGGATCTGACCTTCTGAGAAAGCATTAACAAGTCAGCTTCTATTTCCTCATTATTACTCATAGTAAAGACAGCAGATTTGATACTAACAAAGTATCATTTGGGTCCTTTCTTCATCATTGTTGTATACTGTGAAGAGACCTCATGACCACAGCAATCCTTATACAGGAAAACATGTAATTGGGGGCTTGGTTGCAGTTTCAGAATATTAGTTCATTTTCATGTATCATTATGGTCAGGAGTATGGGGGCATACATGGGAGCATGGTGCTGGAGGAATAGCTAAATAGATGATGCCTATATCTTGATCTGCAGGAGAAAGAGAGAGAGGGGAGGTGGAAGGGTAGTGGGAGGGCAGATGATAGAGGGGGAAGGAGAGAGGGAGAGGCTTTTGAAGCCTTAAAACTCATCCCCTAGTATATACTTCCTCCAGCAAGAGCACACCTACTCCAAGAAACCCATACCTCATCTTTCAAATCCTTTTTCAATTATTGCTATTTCCTACTGAGTAAATATTCAAATATAAGAGCCTATAGCAGCCACTCACTTTCAAACTACTGTAATCCTCAACACATCAAACCCATTTCCTGAAGTGGAAATGGTCATTGTGGATTTACAGCAATGGTGCTCAAGGCTGGCCAGCTCTGCATGAGAAACAAACAGAAACCGAGGCACAAGCCCCGCCACGTGTTTTCTGATTCTCTGTGTTATTCATGATACCTGTACTTTAAAGCAAACTATTTGTTTTACTGAGAAACATGACACTGTGATATAAAACTTATCTCACATACTTGGCAATAATATTTATTTTAGCTGGCACACAGTAGTAATTGTTGATGAAGTCAAGTCATACTGCAGCTCGGTTCCTCCCGATCCAGGGTGTATCTATGCTATAGAGGATAAAGTTGGCTGTGCTTCCCCAACAGGAAGGTTTAAGGTTTACATTCTAGTAATTCTAAAATGTAACAGACTCTCAGCCTTGCTGTATATGCTATGTATCTATGGTTCTACACAATGTTCATTCTCTTTTTGTTCCATCTTTTTGTTCCAAAATTCCAATCAGATCTCACCCTAGACATATATTTCTTATGAAATTTCACATTAACATCTAACTCATCTTCCCTTAGATACCTTACATTTTAGTTAGTTTCAGAACCATCTGTATCTACTGATAATATAATTTAATTAACATTGTGTCTTAACATAGTATTAGGCTCTTTCATAAAAAAATAGGAAGAAAAAAACCTAATGTATGTATTCAGGTGTTGGAGGGAAGATATACTGTAAGTAATCTATAACTTTGTGAAACAAAACATAATACCTTTTACATAATCTTTCCTATTAAAACTGACCTCATCAAATATACTGGCTCTGTCTAGTATCTTAACTACCTATGCTGTGTGAGAAAGTGTGTGTGTTGCAGAGATGGGAGGAATTTTATTTACATTTAATCCACTGATGCTCTCTTCATTCACTTCAATAGTATGTATCCACAAACTTGAATAATACTGTGAAAAGAGACAAGACAAAGATAGCCCTGCTCTATTGCTTGTGGGTACAAGAATAAGAAGGTGAGTAAGCACTGGACGTAAATGCGCATGCTTTCTTTATAACAACTGTACAGTTAGTTGCTTTAAAGAATGATCAGGGCTGCGTTGAGCAAATACTGCAAGCCTTGCTCTCCATTTGTAACCCAAACTATTTTAAAGTTATTTATTTAGCATTTAATCTTTTGCATAGGATTTTATGACAAAATTTATGGTTTTGCACCTGAAAGAATCATTGGAAATATGGGCTAATAGAGTTTTATGAATGATGTCATTCTTGTCTCTATCTTCCATTGTACTTTGACCCTTCTGTCCCTCCCCTTTCCCTTCTTATTCCCATTTTTCCTTTTTTCTCTGATCTTTTCTCCACTCCTTTTATTATTCTTCCCTTTCTTTACCTTTCTTTTCCCTTGTCCCTTTCTCTCTTCTGTCTTCATTTACCATCTTCTCTAATGTCCTATTTTAATTTTTAATTTTTTTTCTTTGTTCATCCACTCTATGTATCTGATAGCACTCTGGCCTCTTTTTACGCCTTTAGTCCTTTTACTCACTATATTTCATCATTGTACTGAACACTGGTAAGGCAAAATAAATAAGCTACAGTTCTTCTCCTGGGGGCACTATGAGTTTTATGAGGCAGATAGACAAAAAGCAAACAACAGGCAAAACTGTGGCCTTATATGTTAGGTGTGAGAATGGATGCATTGCAAGACACTGTGAGAACATAGCTCATCAAACACAAGTCCCTGTAAAGTGTAGAGCCTCCTGAAGAGGTCAATGAAAAGATCAGAATCACTGAGCTTTCCACTAAAGGGTTTTCTATTTTTCCAATTAGCCTGTTTTTCTCCTGTGCATTTACTCACCCAGGCTTCATAACTAACTAAACAAGGCGACATTGGTAAGTGCCATCATCAATTTAGATCTGAAAGCTAAGATTCAGAAAAGTCATATGACTTTCCATAGTCACATGTAAGAATGCGAAGTTTTCTTGTTTTAAATAGTATTGGAAAAATTTAAAATTTTAAATTTTCATTGGATATTCTCTTTATTTACATTTCAAATGTTATCCATGTTCCCAGTTTCCATCCCCGAGAGAAACCCTATATCCTATCTGCCCTCCACCTACTTCTATGAGGGTGTTCCCCCATCCACCCACCCACCCACTCCAGCCTCCCCGCCCTGGCATTTCCCTATAGTGGGGCATCGAACCTTCCCAGGACCAAGGGGCCTCTCCTCCCACTGATGCCAGATAAGGCCATCCTCTGTTACATATGCGGCTGGAGCTGTGGGTTCCTCCATGTGTACTCTTTGGTTGATGGTTTAGTCTCTGGGAGCTCTGGGGGTCTGGTTGGTTGACATTGTTGTTCTTCCTATGGGGTTGCAAACCCCTTCAGCTCCTTTAGTTCTTTCTCTAACTCCTCCATTGAAGTCCTTGTGCTCAGCCCAATGGTTGGCTGCAAGCATCTGCATCTGTATTTGTCAGGCTCTGGCAGAGGCTCTCAGGTGACAGTTATATCAGGCTCCTGTCAGTAAGCAATTCTTGACCTCCACAATTGTGTCTGGGTTTGGTGACTGTATATGGGATGGATCCCCAGTTGGTACAGTCTCTGGATGGCATTTCCTTCAGTCTCTGCTCCACACTTTGTCTCTGTATTTCATTCCATGAGTATTTTGTTCCCCCTTCTAAAAAGGACCTTTGCTGTTTGTTTGTTTGTTTGTTTGTTTTTGCAGTTTTGAGGTACTACATCCTATTTTGTATGTGGTATTGTTGAAGACAAAATGTAAAGCCATATTTCAGGTAAACTTATAAAGAGTGAAATCTGTGCCAAGTACTGTGTTAATAGTGTACAGAAACTCGTTGATGTTCCTCTAAAACGGGTATGGCAAAATGAACCATGTAGAAGTATTGATCATTTAATTTAGTTTTCTGTCACTGTAATTTATCAGAGAGAATCGATACCTAAAATAAAGGTTATTTTGAGCTCATCTTTAGAAATTTTCCTTAATGACTAGTTGACCTCATTGTCGTGGGTCTGCCATGGCATATCACAATGGGAGTGGGTAGCAGAGCTGTTCTGCCTAGCTCAAGACTGTAAGAGAGAAAAGCATAGGATGGAATCTTATTATATGCCTTGATAGAATATCTCACTTCAAACTCTCTTGCAATTTCTCTCATCTTAAAAGTCTCATCACTCTTTATTACATATGTTATAGGGACATTTAAGATGCAAATTATGGGAATTATAAAGTGACTTTTGTATAGCAGCATTAGATGATAAACTCAGCTATTCTTGAGCCAACAATCCATGGGAAACAGAAAAGAGTTGTAAACCTCAGGTAGATGTATACTGTGAGTTCTACATGGCATACAGGTGATGCAGACAGCAAGTGCTGTAGACCAAAGATTTGCATATAAGGATACTTTACTTTTTCGTGGTCCTGAGAGGTGGAGGCAGCAGCAGATTCTTATGAAGACACTCACAGGTGTTTTGGAGGCAGCATAGAGTTCCAAAACATCTTTTGCTCTATCTGGTTTGATATTGGGTAAATGGCTCACCTCTTGATACCATAAGTTATTAATTTCTTTACCTGGAGGATTCCTAAACATTTCAAAGGATTGGACAAATTGGGCTGTCAATCAAATGTGCCCTACACATGATAGGTACTCATTTTATCATTGCTTCATCTGAATCCAAAATATCACTGAAGTTTCAAATAATCAAGGAGGGTTTGAAGAATCCTATCAGTTATCTTTTAAGTCCCTTCCATTACTCCAGTGGGCAGATTTTTCAGTCAAACTCAAGATTAAATTTGTGTTATTTTTTCCAAAAAGCTTGCACTGTCCTTGGCTTGTTTTGCTTGCCCTGTTTTGAAGGTGGAGTATGTCAGTGTCTAAGTCTCTTCTCACTGTTCTGGCTGAATCTCTGACACTGTATCACAGAACTTTGTGTTTTGGGGATAGCATCTGAGCACAGATAATGTTAATAAATTTTCATACGAACCTTCTAGTCTCTAAAAACAAGATGTTTCTCTTTTCATTCTTAGTCTTACGGATCTTTAAATGTAGGGAATTGTTAAACAGAGCTCAAGGTGAAACAATAGTGAAGTGAAATTTGTAACTCAAGTTCATATTGCTAGAATATAAACTTGATACCATAAGTTAGTCATTTCTTTACCTAGAGGATTCCTAAACATTTCAAAGGATTGGACAAATTGGGCTGTCAATCAAAAGTGCCCTATACATGATAGGTACTCATTTTATCATTTTGACCAGTTGCATTGACTCGATAGGATATATTTTTTACACACAGGGCTATGACTATGGACAGACACCAAATTTATACTTATGTTATCTATAGGTTTACTTTTATCTCTGTTTGTTCTTCTATGCAATGTGTTATTTCTAATTTTGGCTCTTGTCTCACGGCATAACCTTAAATGGCATTGGGACTCTCTTATATGTGCATATGGTAGCCCATTACAGCCTTGGGAACCAGCAGGTGGAGTATCAGAGTAATGAGTCCTTACGTAACAGTGCAGCATTTGCTGTTCCCAGCAGCTCTGTTCCTTGCTAAGGCAGTGTGGGGAGCAATTACTGCTACCATATAAAGTCTGAATGCCTTAATCATTCTTGGAAAAAACAATTTCAGCATGCTCATTAGAACCAAAAGTTCTTCTTCTCTGAGGGGGGCTCCTGAAATGGGAGCACTGAAACAGAATTGGACATAGGCTGGGATGCCAGAAGGAGGGAGACACAAGAAAATAATTTTGGTGAGCATCATTGATACAAAAAAAAAAATTAAACCTTTGGGTCTGGGTTGTTTTGGTCATCATCAGAGAGATCTGCTTGGTCATAACTCAGATTTTTTTTTGTCAGTTACAAAATAGTAAAGCTAAGAACTCAACACGGAGGGCACAGAAAAGTCAACAAGACTTTTGGGGTTTTCTTGTGGGCATCATGGAATTGAAGCAGAACTTTGTTGGTTTGTCTGTATTTTCTTCATTTTTTGCTCATGTGAAGGTGACATGTGGTCAGGCTAAGTGGGACTGGCCTCTGGGATTACTGGTCTCTGTAATAACTTCTGGTAGTTTAATAATAAATTTTTAGTCTATCTTCCCTTCCCACTCTCCTCTCCTTTTTGTGTTAGGAGTTGTGGGAGTCTAAGCTCCCACATCAAGTTTATATTGTTTAGTCTCAGACTACTCTAATAATAAGAGGGACAGAGGGTTACTCCTCATTTCAAAGGAAGGCAAAGAATATGTTAATAGTACTATAATTCTGTCCTTCCTAAATCCCTATGTCTCTGGACCTTTAATCATATCTTAGAAACGTTGCTATAAGCGTATGAGCACACATTTTTAAACAAGAGGAACTTTTGATATAAATAAATATGATGCTAATACCAAACACAGAATGATATGTACTTTTATTGCTCAATTTACACTGGGAGGAGGGATCATTTTGTTCAACTTAACACACACACACACACACACACACACCATGGCTCCTCTGATAGGCTGAAGAAGGTAATAGAATTGAGGGCTCATCTCAGAAGTATGAGTTGCTATAATGTGTTAACACTCAATTCTTTCTGTATGTTTCTTTATTACCTCGTATCTTCCCATTTTTGAGAAACTAGGACTAAGTTAGTTTCCTGAAATCTATAGTCATATATCAAGCGTAGGGCTTTCTAATTTGGAAAAATAAACAGTCTCAATGGGCCCATGGTATAATTTAACATATACAGTACAATGAGTTATTGCCATGAAACATTCATTCACATCATTGTTTTAATATAAACGGACATTTTAGAATTCTACAGACATTCAAGAAAAAGAGAAATGCGAAGAGATATGAAAATAACAATGGGGTTTATGTTATAGATTGAGCAATCAAGTAAGCATTTTGATATGATAGGTTATTCACTCCTTATGAAACTACTGCAATACATTTAGATTGGATCTCTTTCCAGATAAAGTCCTACAAAGTTATGCAATTTTCACTAAACTATAGGATGACTGGAAGGTAGATCTGGAGTGTGAATTTAGAGATCCCTGGCATCTTGTGTTAATGGTGAGAATGAGATAAAAGAGTTGAAGGGAACAGGCTAGTGAATGATAAAGCCAGAAGTAGAGATTTGATGCCAGGCCTGACAGTAAGTGTTCTTTGCAGTCAATAATCAATTATGTTTATTTTACCATCTTTCAGATCCTTTCAGAAAATGAGGAAAAATAGGCAACTCACAAATTAGTGAGAAGAAAGCTATATTTTCTTAACAGAAATATGTCAATCAGGTTTTTTTCTTCAGTTTAAATTGAGAAATTTCTCAAAGGGATTAACATTTTCATCCTGTTTGGCATGGTTCCTAATACCTTCAAAGCATTTCCTGCTTTCTATTTTGGAACAAGAATGATAAATTGGATAAGGTTGGTAGAACTGAGCAGCAGTGCGTGTGTGATGTGTCGCTCTCATGTCCTCAAATACAGTCTTGGATGTAAATCTCACATTCCGGTTTAAAATAACTCATCTATTCCAACGCAGGTGTGCCTGTTAAGTCTGACTCATTATTCCTCTGTGGATGCTAATGCCTTTCTGTGATTGTCATCTTGTTATGGCTTTTGATCACTTAGATTTTTTTTTTGAGGTGCTTGGGATATTTGAAATATTTTTTTTTAATAATTTTGTTTTTGTGAGTGTTCCTCTGTGTGTGTGTGTGTGTGTGTGTGTGCATATATGTTGTACACGTACCTGGTGTGTATGTACAGTTCGGAGTGCAGGGCAACCACTAACTCTCTGTAGCTCTTCATTCAGCAGTAGAACCCTGTGAGCTCTCCTCCATGAGCATTAGCTTGTCAACTGGCAGTGTGATTACTTAGGTTTTGCTAGGATCCATATTGTTGAGATTCTAGGCTTTTTCAAAGATAGAAGTCATTCTTACAGCAGATGTCATGCTCCCTTCTTCTCCAAGCTCTTACAATCCTTAGGTTCTCTGTTATATGATATTCCCTTAGATCAAGCCAGTATTATCATGGGGAATAGTTTTGTTTTGATGTAATTTGTTAGCAATTTTCACATTTATGTTCAGAAGGGATAGTGGTCAACAGTTGTCTCTTTTGTTGTTTTCTTTTTCTGGTTTAGTATTTAAAAAAAACACTGGCTTTGTGGATGGATTTCAGAAACTTTCCTTTTATTTCTATTTGTGAAATAACTTGAGCAGCATTGTTTGTAGTTTCTTATAAAGCCTGGGAGAATTCTGCTGTGAATATATCTGGATCTGTCCTTTGTTTCTTAAATTTTAATTTATAGATTTTTTTCACTACTTTAATCTCTTTGCTTGTTATAGTTCTGTTTAAATTATTTTTATCTTAATTAGACTTAAGTGAGTCAGATGCATCTAGAAATTCAGCCATTTTTCTTAGGTTTTCCAATTTAGTTGAATTTTGTTTCTTTTCCTTAACTTTATTTCATGTGGAAGGGTGTTTTATCTGCATGCTGAAGTCAGAAAGGGGCAGCAAATTTCCTGGAACTGGAGTTATAGATGATTGTGCTGGAAATCAAACCTGGGTCCTCTAGAAGAGCAGCCAGTGTTCTTAAACTCTGACCCATCTCTCCAACCCACAAAATATTGTTTTCAAATATTCTCTTATTGTTTTCTGAAATTCTTTTGTACCTATTTTTCTATTGTAATGTGCCCCTGCTCAACTCTAGTTTTATTAGTTTGGCTTGTTTCTCTTTTAGTTAATTCAGCACAGGGGCTGTCAATCTTGTTTATCTTTTCAAAGAAACAACTTTTTGATTCTTTGACTAGTTTTTCATTTTACTTTTTGTTTTCACTAGTGTCTGCCTTAGTAGTGATTTTTTTCCAGTCTACAGCTTTTGTGTTTCATTTGTAATTTTTCCAAACCCTAAAAGTACATCGTTAGGTTGGTGATTTGTGCTGTTTTCTGTTCAAAGTTAAAAGAGAATCAGTGCCCTTATTTGCACACTTGCTGAGAACTCTACCAGACTCTGTTAGATAATTCCAATCACAAATGGCTCTGCGTAAGCTACGTAATCCCACAAAAGCAATGAATCTTGGAAAGGGACTGATAGGGACAGGGAACATTGACAGGTATGTGAATGCAATAAGAAACTGTGTGGAGGAGAGAAGACTCAGAATATGCTATATAAATATTTGAAATTGTCAAAAAATTAATTTATCAATACAACAAAAACCTTAAATGTCATGGTCATTAACTATTGTCATCAGAGATGCCACCTTTAGTTCAATGCCTGAATTCAATTTTTCAATAGCTAGAAATATTTTTCAATCATCTCCATAAAATCTAGTAGCTATATCCTCCTTTAGATTTTTACAAATTCTACAAGAATTTATTTTTATTTCTTGATCTATCCTAAGTAAAAAACTATGTGTGTTCTCCAGATGTAGTGCTGCTTCTAGTCCTGTGTTATTCAAAATATTACATATATATATATATATTTCATATATATATTTAAAGATATATTTTACTTTTATATATTGGTCTATGTCTGTGACTGTGTGTATATGCTCACACAAGTACTGCAGGTTCCTGCTGAGGCCAGAAGAGAGCATCAAATCCCCTAGTAAGGAATTATAGCAGCCTTATTTGTGATACCCAGAAGCAAGAAATAACCCAGATGTCCCATGACAGAAGAGTGGATATAGAAAATGTGGTTCATTTACATAATAAAATACTACTCAGCTTTTAAGAATGAGGACATCATGAGTTTTGCAGGCAAATGTTTGGAACTAGAAAATATCATCCTGAGTGAAGTAACTAAGACCCAAAACCATAGCACATACTCTCTAATAAGTGTATATTAGCCAAAAACATACAGAATACCCAGGATACAATCCACAAAACTCAAAAAGGTTAACAAGCTGAAGGGTCCAAATGAGGATGCCTCAGTCTCACTTGGGAGGGAGAAAAAAGCAGTCGGGAGTGGGGGAAGGAGGCAGAGGGGGAGAGAGACTTGTGTGGGAGAGGAGAGAGGGAGGGGAAATGGGGGACATAATCAGGTATTGACAGGGCAGGACTGAAGCCCCGAGGATCAACAAAAAGAATGGAAACAGGCAACATCGGGAGGTAGGAGGTGGGGGGACCCTCTAGAATGTAGGAGAGACCTAGGAGGTGAGAGACTTTCAGGACACAAAGGGAGGGACCTTAGATGAAATGCCCAACAGTGGGGAGAGGAAACTCACAGTGTCCACCTCCAGAGAAAGACAGGACATCAAGAGGAAGGACAGAGGTGCCATCCCACAGTCAAAAACTCTGACCCAGAATTACTACTGTTTAAAAGAACTTCAGGGACAAAAATGGAGAAGAGACTGAGGGAGAGGAGATTCAGTGAGCGGCACAAATTGTGATTGATCTCAAGGGGAGGCTCCAAAGCCTGACACTATTATTGATGCTTTAGTGTGGTTACAAAAAGTCTCCACTTCATTTTCCAACTTAATTTTCGAAAAGTTGTTAGGCAGTTCAAATACTTACATCATTTATGCCTCTCCCTCTCATCGCTCTATGATCTCTCATGTTACTAACCTCTTCTCTAAAGAATACACACAGGCATACACATTCTGCTAAATTCATTTAGTGTTGCTACTAAATACATGCATTTAAGGCTGAACACTTGGAAGTGAATAAGCTATCAATTTTCTTGTCCCCAGAGAAGAATGACTCCTTTTCTTCTTCTTTATTTATTGTGAACTTTATTTATTTACATTTCAGATGCTGTTCCCTTTCCCCATACCCCCCCCCGGAAATCACCTATCTTATCCTTCCTCCCACTCCTTCTATGAGAGTGCTCCCAACCCACCCACCCACTCCCACCTCATAGCCCTGGCATTCCTCTACACTGGGGCATCAAGTCTTCAGAGGATCAACGGCCTCTCCTCCCACTGATGCCAGATAAAGCTGTCCTCTGCTACATATGCAGCTGGAGCCATGGGTCCCTCCATGTGTACTGAGAAGAATGATTCTTAAACACTAAGCAGCTATTAACTATCTGCAGCTCTTCATCCAGCAATAGAACCCTGTGAGCTCTCCTCCATGAGATCTAGCTTGTTAACTGCTCTTGTCATCATTCAGGTCTTGTTAAGCATCTATATTGTTAAGATTCAATGCTATTTCAAATATAGAAGCCATTCTCACAGTAGATGGCATGGGCTTCTGGCTCTTACTGTGTTTGAATTCCCTCTTGTAATAATATTGGCTAACCTTAGCCATAGGGATCGCATCGTGAATGTTTCAACTGAAGTTTGGCTTCTAAAAGTTCATTTCTGCATTTTGACCAGTTGTGTATTTCTGCTATGGCCTCTATCTTCTGTAAAAAATTTTTCTTTAATGAGGGGTAAGAGTTACACTTATCTGTGGATTTGATAAGTATTCTGGATGCATTGTAAGTTGTATTTGTTTAGGAAAGTGGTGGTGATAGGTTGCTCTCTAGGGTCTATCACTTCATCAGCGATGGGTAGTAGGCTAGATATACAGTACTAAGTAAGAATTCCCCATTGAATAGGGGCTAAAATTCAATTAGATTTCTTTTGGTTACAGACAAGGTAAAAATGTCTTTGGAAATATCTTGCTAGCTGATCATTGTTGTGTTAGTAAACACACACGTGCAAAATTAACAGTAAATTAGTTTAAAAATAAAATAGCAAAAAAGCCAAATCATGTTATCTTAATTTATATACATTAATGACAAACACCATCTTTTCTTGATATAGTTTACATAAAAATAGAAATTCATTATTTATGAACTACACACACACACCACTTTGTCTTATAAAATTATAAGAGATAAAATCAAAAGTTAGTAATGTTTTCAGGGAAAAAAGTGGCAAGCCGTCAAGAGGCCAAATGCTCACCTTTAAGTATTCATTTTTTTTTGGCCACATATATACAGCACATTATAAAACTGGGTTGGGATTAAGAAAAATCAGATTCAGCACACTCTAGGACTAAACTCCAGATATCTTGAGGAATGTTTTATCTACATTCTACTTACATGCTTATAGTCTATGCACAAGGTGACCCCCAGTGCTCAACTATAAAAAAAATCCTCATGAATAAATATTTAGGTCACCCTTTACTGCTCTTGTAGGTGGTTTTGTCCTTCCAGTCAGTTAGAACCACCTAAATATGTCACACATGTGATGTGAACATTCATAGAGCACTATGTTTTTGCTTAATCGGACTCTGTGTAGAATAACCACCATGGAATTACCTCCTCACCCTTGTTTATTCCTTGAGGTTTGTGATGAAAATCAAATTCCAAACATAGCTTTCCTATCTCCTGTATCCTGTTGCCGATACTCCCTTAGAGCTATGCACACAGTGTTCCTATCACAGTACAGTCTTCACTGTAGAGTTTACACTAACTTCCTTGAAGATTGGTGGGCAGGGTTCCTTCGACAGCCCTGACTTGAAGAAAATGAATGGCAAATGAGTCACAGAAAAAAATATTGAATTAAATTGATCTTTAGCTATAAAGCACACATTGCTGTAGAAAATTGTTTCAAGTTATTATAAAATTGCAGGCCTTAAGCACATAAAATAAAAGTACATTTGTGGCCATTAGATGAAATAGACAAATCTGTAAATAGATACCATACAGTAACTCTCTTGTTACATTTCTCATTGCTTTAAAAGTGTAGATTGCTTAGCAGTAGAAGGCAGCATAATAGAGAAATGTTCTGCTCTTTGCATCCCATTTGTGTTTTGGTAGTTGAAGATAAACCACTGGAATAAATGACAGTAATGATAATAAAACCATTGAGCCTAAAATGACTGGGGTGTATGATCATAAAGGCTACAGGCCCTGTTTTTCCAATGATACAACTAAAAAATGGTACTCAGATATGCTGTACAGTTTACCTTGAAAATTTAAAGTTCTAAAGGCATGATGAAGACTGAAGTATGAAGGTTTTCAACTCACATAACCAACCCCAAATATATGAATGTGAGAAGGGATCTTTTAGGGAAGAGGGGACGATGGTAGGGGTTTGAAAGAATAGCAGAATATGGGGGATGAAAGCATCAGTATATGTTATATACATGTTTGAAATCATCAGGGAGTGCATTTAATAAAATTATAATAAAAATTAAAATATATAATAAGATAAATGGAACAGATTTTAATCATATAATTTTCATGCTGTATTGTATATCATCTGAGTTCAAATTTTAGCCAATTTTACAAACCAATATGTGGAGGGTCAGAGAATGCTTTAAAAATCAGCATATCTTCTTACTGTTTACATTTTTTATTCCTTTAAGTACTATTATGGGCTATAAAAATGCACCATGGTCCCTTTATAGCAACACAAATGCTGTGGGTTAAATTGTCCGATGGTATATGTTGCAACTACTCTATACAAATGTATGCTGTCTATTTGTGTAGAATATATAAGCATGGCACATGTCAAGTCAGTGGTTCTATTAGTATTGGTAATAATAAATTTATTTTTATCCAAAGTACAATTTTAATTGGGCAAACTTTATGGTTTCAGAAAAAAGTAGTGCCAGTGACATGACTCACTTGCCTAAGGTCTTCACCATTTAGTCCTGCATGACTTGAGCCCCATCAGGGCCCAACACAGTAGGACAAGAAAGGCAGAAAACTCATTCCTATATATTATGGATATGCATGTTGGATATCTATCAGTCCAACCTTTACATTGCTAATATATATAGATAGCACCACAAGACAAAGTAAGGACACATTTTTTTGTCCATTGGTTTCCTATCCTGTAAAGCAAATGGAGGATAAAGTTTGGCTGTTGTGAATCTTACACAGCAATGTAGCTAATCAATGACTGACACTGCCTGGTGGGCATTTGGGAAATGCAAGATATTGAAGTCTGACAGAGTTTCAAAGCTGGACATGTACTTTATGATACTTTTCATGCCAGCTTTTAAATTTTCATGAAATACAAAATTCTTACACTTGCTGCTCATCTTTGGTAAATATAAAATAAAGCAATCTGGCCTTGTACAACATCAAAACTCACTGATCCTTCTTGGCCAATCAATCCTTCTTCTTTTTAGCTTGTGACATGAAAGAAGTTTAGCAAGATAAAAGATTTTGTAATAATTATCAACAAAGACAAGGTGGCATCGTGTTATGTGGTACTTTGTGTATAAGTAATTATACTCTGAAATTTTATAGCCCATTTAAACATTTTATGTGTTATTATGATTTTCAAATGCTGACTTCTAAAAAAAACTGACTGTATAATAAGTTGGCACTTTAGTACTTCCACATCTATTCTGAGTTAATGTACCAAGGAAATGTGTGTGGAAGACAGAGATGCTCCTTCAGTTTGAACATAGTTTAGTTGGTTTTAACAATTAAAAGTAATGGGCACCATCAACTATAAAGTATCTTTATCCCTTATCTTTATTGTTCCTGATTTAATGACCTTCTTGCTTTTATTTTATTTAATTATTCTATGATGATGCCAGAGACATCACACTTTGGTATTCTGACCTTTTGTGGAAAGACAGGCAAATTCAGTCATTGCCTAATCTGAAATCTGACACATTGATGATAGCTGAGAAACATGTTTGGTTGTGTTATCCTCATTGTTGGTGTTAAATTATGCTTTTTTTCTTCTTTTGGTAGCAGCTTCAGCAGTATGGTGAATGCCTAATAAATTTGTTTAAACCAACAGATCTGAAATACACCTAGAACACTGTTACCATCTGTTATCCTTCTATTTCTAAAACACTTTTATCTACATCAACCCAGTCAATTCATTCCCTTCTCCTTAAGAGATGTTATGGATTCACCACTTTGAAATATTAACACTATATTGTCTGCCTATTCACTCTTGTAGAATAATAATTAGTAAGTAACCCATAATTACTTGGTATATATTTATAAAAAATTAAATAACCCAGTTGCTCAATAACAGAGAATATAATACATTAGAGACAAATATATAACAGAAGATAATGTAGATTTTTCTAACTTAAAATTTTGTTGATTTATTCATTTATTGTATACATGTATATATATGAAATGTGTGTGTGTGGGGGGGTATGTGTGTGTTTACTCAGCAGTCTGTGCACATGCCAGAATTTAACTGAGGGTATCTCCTTCTATTATTCTTCATCTTATTCTGTAAAAATCTCTTATGAAAACTAAAGTTTCACTTTTCCTTTAGATTATCTAGCCAATGAGCTCCAAGAGTCTTCCAGTCTCCATATCCATTCCTTTTCGGCACTGGGTTTATAGACATGCATTACCACATGCAGTTTTATGAGGTATGGGGGATCTGAATGTAGCTCCTTTTGCTTGCTCAGCAAGTACTTAATCCATTGAGCAATCTTCCCAGCCCCAAGATGATTACATTTGTAAAGAATGATTATAAATTCAAACAGAGGGAGTTTAATAAGATGGACTCACTAGAAAGTTGTTGAAAGACCTGAAAACTTGCAAGTTGCTGCTTTTCCTGAGCTCATAGGAAAAAGGAAGAAGATGAGAATTCATAACTGGTCTGTCCGAGGAGCTAGATCCCTACCTGGAGCTAAAATTGCTAGTGTTTAGAGTTTGTACTCACTATTAGTACATCACTGATAAGAATTTTATTCATTCTTA
Source organism: Mastomys natalensis (assembly GCA_021653895.1). Lineage (NCBI taxonomy): Eukaryota > Metazoa > Chordata > Mammalia > Rodentia > Muridae > Mastomys > Mastomys natalensis. Next base: position 264,835 of record JAJTUV010000581.1, on the reverse strand, counting down.
AATGTAAAAATAATATGTTTTAATATTGATTATTTAGCACTCAGATGATGATAAAGACAGAGTGAGATACAGAAACGAGTGGAGAAGTAGTTCCTTGAGCCACATGTCCAAATAGACTGTGCCAAGGGCGGTTCTAGCATTACCTTTGTTAGTGAATAAGAAATGTATCTTGGACATGCACTAGCAAAGGAAATCACATGTACTCTAAATTCCATTTAATGGGTATGTTAGTGAAAGTGTGTCCACATAGCCAACATAAGGAAGAACTCAGATAATTATTTTGATCACATGGACATCAAAGGTGCTTATGGTGGTCACTGTTGTACATGGGGGTTAAAGGTTATCAATCCATAATGCAAAAGTTGGAGTTACCTCAAACACAGTAACATCCATGCAATAAGTAATCGGACATTTGTCACTGACATACAGTGTGTATTGATTCGTTTTTAATTGTAAAGTTGGCACAAACTAGAATCATGGGAGAAGACTGTCCAACTAGAGGAATTGTCCAGATCGGGTTTCCCTGTGAGACAGTCTGTATGGGATTGACTTGATTATTAACTGATGTAAGATGACCCAAATCAAGGTGGGTGGCACCATTCCACAGGTTGGACCCTTTTGAACTGTGTGAGTGTAAAGCAAGCTAGCTGTGTTTAAGTTATGAGCAAGTATGCGGCATGGGTCAAATCATTTCTCTGTGTTCTGTGGAACTGAGAGACTAGGTGCTTGAGTCGCTGCCTTGGCTTCCCTAGAATGAAGAACCTAATGCAGAATTGTAACCAAATAAACCAAATAAATCATTTCTCCCCTAAAAGAGAATAATTACAATTTCATAAATTTGAGTTTATTTCATTCATAATAATTTGAAACAGTTTTGCATACAAAGGAGAAAAACTAGTGTCCAAAACATTCTACTGAAAAGTCAATGCAGTGTTTTTATAACAGCTTTATAGACAGAATAATCTGAGGCTTGGAATGTAAATATCAAATTTGCTAGTTCTATGGTTGAATTAACAAAGAATTTCTTTGCATTGATGTTCCATCTCTATTTTCAACCTGTTTTTCTCTCAACCAAATATGTTATGTAGCTTTAGCCCACACATCAATGGACGGAAAAACAACCAAACCACAGACCGTGGTCAACTTATTGAAGTAGATTAAAGACAGATAGCTGAGAAGAAGCTAATTAAAATGAGATGTTTTCATTTGTCAGCTGCATGCATTATTTACAATTAGTGGTTGTGATCCTATTGAATACTGGTCCCAAGATTCCTCCCTATACCCGGTCACTCACAGAACAGCACCTGGCCAGTTAGAAGAAGATTTAATCAAAACTACTTCTTGTTTCTGGTCTGTGTGTTCAGGCAAAACCCCAGAGCTTCTACTATGCACGTGTCACCCTGACTATACATTTAACTGCTACAGAAAGGGAGTTCCTCCCTCTGATTTTGAGTGCTAGGTTATTTTTCAACAGAGGAAATGGCAGCTTCTGTAGTTACCAGACCTTAGTCTTCTGAGTGATCTGTGGGATTAGACTGGCAAAGTCACATTCTTCTTCTTTTTTTTAATGAGTTTCTCAGACAAGCATTAGAAGTGAAAAGAAAATTGCATTTTGGCTTTCTCCAAAATTCTAGTAATTTGTTCTATGCCACAAAATGTATAGGGTGAAATTCCATGGATAATCAGACTCCATTCATTCAAGCTGAAAGCAGAAACAGGGCTCTGTTCATGGACTATACTCCTGTTCTTTGAATGCTTTGGTAAGCTTTATTTTTAAGACAGGGAATTCATAAAGTTAATGCTTACTAATTCAATATTATTCTCAAATAAAAGAGTGCAATTCAGTTTGTCCTCACAACATGCATGACGAAGACATGCCACATAGAAAGTTAAGTTATACTAAGGTAATTCTGGATTTGCCCTTGAAAACCAAATTCCCGTAACTCAATCAATTAAGGTTTTCTTTTAATCAAATCTCACTGTTAGCTATTTTGACCATAATGACTCAAATAAAGGCATTCAACTCATTTAACTTTACTAATTAATTTAGATTACAATCGGACTATTTCAACCAAGTAAACAATTTAACTGGTTAAAAAATAAGGCAGTCACATCAGTTACTTATTTTTCTGTGGTAACAAAAGCTAGCTTAGTGAAAGAAATGTCAACATCCATCAGGTCAGTGTGTTATAATCTAAAAGACACTTGGTCTCCTAGTCAATGGGCTGTGGCAGAAATTTCCAAACACTTTCTTATCAGAGAGAAATGTGACATAGTTTTCAGTTGTTTATCACTATGAATTACATAAAATCAGATAAACACCTTATTTCATTTAATTACCTAATTAATAATATAAGTGATATAAGTATCACTTATATCACTTAAGATTAAAGTTAGCCATTGATTATTTTGTTATTGCACACAATTGCTTATTTAGTAAGTGATAATGGGTTACAGAGAGAGAGAGAGAGAGAGAGAGAGAGAGAGAAAGAAAAAGAGAGAGAGAGAGAGAAAGAGAGAGAGAGAGAGAGGATCTAAACATCTGTTTGACTATTAAGCTTATGAACTTTGAACTATGTCACACCACAATTAAGAGTCCTAACACAGTTGAGATATAGCAAAAATGACAGAAATATATTTACCATGACCAGAACTAAATAGAAAATGGAAGTCTTGATATAAAATGTTTCAGTTTGCCACATCATCTGCTTCTGTAACTAGTTTGATGATAATGGCCAGGACTCTCTATAGAGGATTGCTAGCCATATTTATATACCTGATATTAAATGCAAGGTGGAGAAGTAACACTCACGCATTCAGTCGAGGCAATTTGCTTTACACTACCCATTTTCCTTACTATTATTTTCGCTAAAACTTTAACTTTGGAAGAGCTTTAATTATTCCTTTTATATCTTTCGATTTTTTGGATGATCATTAACTTATGTCTCCATTAGAATACTGAAATGCATTTATTTATGTTTTTATTACTTTATTTTCGGGGAATTATAGGATCTCAACATGAAGCTTTGATCAGCCTGAAACATGCCATGTAGGCTGCCCTCAAACCATAGCAATCCCACTACTTCTGTTTCCAGTGGTCTGGTGTGCCTGCATGTCTGCCTAAAACTGATTTTCAAATGTTTCATTCTTTAAGTCTTTTTTGTGTCTTTTATGGATCCAAGGTGTTTATCTCTCCTATTAGTTTTGCAGCATAGCAATAAGCTTAGTGACTATCTTCTAACATTTGTTGGTCATCAGATAAACTTTATATGTAATTATGCTGCAAGCTGATTGAAAATTTCATGGGAAGACACAGTAATAAGGAAGGCTCTCATCCTATTCAGATGGTAACTAGACAAAAATATTTTCTGGACTAAGTTCCCATAGTTCAACACCTAGAGGCATTTAACCTGATGTCCAGAGGACAACCTTCAGATAGCCTTACTGGAGGCAAACGTGGCGTGCTTAGTATTTTACACATTGAAGAAACAATAAGGGGCCACGGCCATTTTTAACATTATGCCACTGACATTCAAACAATCTCCTTTTTGTTTGTATAGGACCACTTTTCTGATCTCTGTTATACAAAAAACTCTATGAGGAAAAATGATGACCTTTTACCCAAAATTAAAAATAGTTGACTATGAGGGAGGAAGATAAACAGGAAGAAGCTAATTCCTATAGATGCAAACCTTGTCTTGCTACTCTCTTTCCATCCAGGCTTATATTTGTTGTTTCCACTCTTCATATCACCAGCTCCAGGAACGTTCAGAACTTTATTCAACTCATTTTATCCAGATTTATCTGTATTATTTTTTTTCTCCTTTCCCTCCACTGAATTTTATCATTTGTTTCTTGGGTCTTCTACTCAGCTATTGATTATGTCATTCTTTTTGATATATATACTTTTTATAAAGATAAACTAGATACCTTTAAGCAAACTTGATTTGTTTCTCTGAAAGACTATAAATTTTATTTCTGCATTTTTGCCACGCAACTGAGTTCCAATAATGAAATGTGGTGGTGGTAAAGGTGGCATGACCAGGAATGACCCATAATGGCATTCATGCTATAGTTTTATTTTCTTCATTTCATAATAAGTTTGAAGAACTAAAGTGATTGGATTTGCCTGCCCTATTCTCAAAGAGAAATACATGGACAATATTATCCTCAATCCTCTGTTTTAGAGAAGAGGAAAGTGAAGTTAAGTAAGGCCATTGGTGATGACCTAAAGTGAATAAAATCAGTATTCCTTAGTGACATCCAGAAACTCCTTTCTCTACTATGTGAGAACAGTGCCCCAGCCTCAAGTTCTTGCCTTTATGACTGTATGTCTTTGGTGCTTTATTATTGCAGGGCAAGATGTTTGATACAAGTAGCCATGGGATGGAAGGCATCTATGTCCCTGAGCTCTTCCTATAGGAAAATTGGAAGCCTGTTAAGAATGTACATCAAAAATCTTTGTGAGGGAAAAGAAGCCTTAATAACATTTGAGAGTAAGGTTCTGGGATTTTCATTTATAACAGCACATCTAGTTTAGAAGCTGAGAGTTCTTATGAGCTTTGATCATCCTGCCATTTTTCTCTGTTCAGCCACACCTTTCATCATCATCATTTGAATAGTGGGGAGAAAATAAGTCCTTGTGTATGAGTTACCATTTTTACGTGTTCAGGGTGAAATCCTTTTTTTGTATTTTAGGTTTTAAACACTTACAGCAGTTTTCTAGTTACCTAGTTACCACTATATCTGATGGCTTTGAGCATCTTCAGCCCATAGTATAAATTCTACTTCTCTGGATACTAGCCATGAAATAAACAACATTATCTTTTATCTTGATTTAGAATATCTATATGAGGAAATTATTTATCGCAGAGTATGAATGAGATAATTTTAAACCTCAAGGTCATATTATATAGCAGGGAGTTTGGTTGTGGATATGATAAAAAGTGATGATTAAAAGTAATCTTTCCTTGGAGGATAACTTAGTCTTAGATATGAAACAAGATCTCTGTTTTTATTTGTTTCTCACAGGTGATAGTAGATGTATGTCCTCAATTTGTATGGATCATGCCTCTAACCATCATACCCACAGAGAAAAGATCACAAGAAAAAGAAATGTCTCATCCTCAAGCTGCATTGGTGTTGTGTGCTATTACTTCTGGTAAGATGTGAAGAATATTTACTCACTTTAGATGGGAACCAATAACAGACTAAAACAAAACAAAGCCACTAAAGTACAGCTTAATGAGTCAATGACTATATTGGGTTTAAAGACTTTGGTAAAACATTACTTACAGGAATATGGTTAACTCAGTAGCAGCCATATTACCAAAAGCCCAGCAAAGAAATTCTAAAGCTTGCTGGATGACTTGTAGGTGGCTTGGAGAGTCTCCTCTCCTTAGCAGTCTTTACTGTTTATAACATTCAGGGACTTCCTGAGACTAGTGAGTTGTTTACTGCTTGTGTCCTTTCTTTTAAAAGACATATTTTAATATTTTTAATGATGCTTACCTGTGTGAGGATGGGTGGGTGTGTGACCATAAATGAAGGTACCTAGGGAGGCCAGAAAAAGGCATCTGATTTTTTGGAACTAGAGTGGCAGATGATTGTGAGCTTTCTGACTTGAGTGCTGAGAACCGAATCTGGGTTCTATGCAGGAGCAGTCCTGGATCTTCATCTTCCTAAGGCCTACTTTTTTAATCTTAAGGAATACTGTTTTAGAGTCTCCAGAGTCACAACCCTTCCTTCAGAATGAAATGTTTCAATTCAGAGAAAGTTGCTATTCAATGATTATATACCGTTCTTATTTCAAAAATAAGTGTGTGTGTGTGTGTGTGTGTACATGCATACTTAAACAGTGAATACTTGTAACTGGCTTGCTTGATTTGTTAGGAGAACTAATTTTAAGCACTTTCCTGATAATGTGTGGTGTTATTTTCTTTCACGGTTAATAAGATTCCAAGCTCCATTCATTGGGCCTCCCTGTAAAACATCTCTCAGAAATGTTAAAATTGAGACAATAAGGAAATTGGTCCTATTCTTTACTATCAGAAATTGGTCATGTAGATAAGTTAGAGTGCCAATTTGCTCTGGAGCTCTTTGCCTTAACCTTACCCAAGAATTCACTAACTATAGGCCTTCTAACTCTAGCTATATTACTCAATGAAGGTTTATCGCAGAGTTTCGTAAAGCTTACTTCATCCTCACTTTTCATTTTTGCATCTTGTCTTCATTAGGAGGATCTTGTGTGTACTAAGAATTGAAGACATGCCAATAATAAAATTATTCAAGTTTTGTAAGTTTATTAGAGCTTTCATATTCACTTCTCAATGACCCATTTCGTGACAGCAACTTTTTGAATGATAAAGATTATTGCCAGAGTAAACCTTATACACATTAAAAGGAACTTTTTTTTTAAAGAGAATACAACTGTGTATTTAGCTTCAAAATAATTGAGTACATAGTGAACTCCTGATGGGTATAAAGCAGCCATGTAATGGTAGAGCAGGAAAACCTCTAATCACCCAGTACAGCTCTCCATTCTCATTGCAAAGCCATGGAGAAGCTTTTGTATATTTTATTGGATCTTTATTCACAAGGAATTTCTCTGTTTATATTGGAAGTAGATTGAACTTCCTCCCTGTTGCAAGAGCAGACTATTGAAGATTAGAAGAGAAACAGCTGGATTTCTAGTTTCAGAGAAGCTTCCTTTCACAGCCATTCTCACCCTTAAGCACACCATAAGTTAAAGCTTAAGATGGAGAGATTTTAGGTACCCTTAAAATCTTATATAATGCACCAAGCAAAAAGCTCCACTCTGGAGTCCCTTCTTAGGTATGCACAAGGTAACTTATGCAACATGATGGAGACTGAACACTGTACTGGACTTGAGAAATTAAGAAATAGTGGGAGATTTTTATTAATTACTCCTCCCTTGGTTGTGGCAAAATACATACAGTGTAAGGGGAGGAAAGATTTGTTCCTATTTTAGAGGTGCCAGTCCTTTGCAACAATGGAGGCATGGCAGAGAAGAACTGAAATCGTGCCTGCCAGAAAGCTGGATGAAGAGAAAGAAGATACAGTTGGGAAAAGGGCAAGTAACACCCCTAATGACCCATTTCCTCAAGTGGGGCTCCACCTCCCACTTTTCATGGCCTTGTAATACTGCCATCAAACCAGGAATCCATCAATGGATTAATCTATTGATTAGATAGAGTTTTCAAGAGCCAATCACTTCCCAAAACCCCATCAGCAGGTATTGGATCTCCTGTGTGTGGTATTATTTGGACCAGTTCACATTCAAACTCTAACAGAGATATTCGTATAAAAAAATCTTGCAGTGATGCTAGGAGGCTATGGTTACAATGCAATGTTGAATGGGAATGTCACCAGATACTGGAGGTAACAATGTATGCAGAAAAAAATAGTGACAGAATCACACAGTGTTGGTAAAACTATTGTTGTGTTAATAAGTCATCTAAAAATTTTCATTATGGAAATTTAATCAACATTCCAAAAAGAACTTCCATGTTCACTGTATCACTGTTCTAAGTAGCTAAGATAGGGACACAAGCTAAGAGCCCATTCTATACAGTCTATTATCTAACATAATATCTATATTGAAAGGAGCATTATCAGGCTGCAAATAAAAATAAAACCCTGTCACTGACAACACAATGAATAGAATCAGAAAGTATTAACTTAAGTAAAAAAAGGCAACACAGAAATACAAGTACCACACACACACTTTCCAATGAAGCAATGTGAGAAAATAATATCTTGCATATAAAGCACTGTTTACTAGAATTGGGAAATGTAGGCATGGGGTCAATAAAGTAAACTTGGATTTGAATCAATCTAATCATGTCTCAAGTAAGGTGCCACCCCGAATCCTCTTTAATATGCACAATTAATACGAATCCATGAAAATAAATATTTCCACAGATTCTGTTTTTTACATGCTAGCTTACAGCATCCTGCCATGGTTCTACAGATGAGTCCTAAACTCCTACATCAATGAATTAATAGTTTAGAGTACCTTTGAAATGAGCAGGTGCGGTGGGAGTCAGTGGTAAGTGTAGGTATTAGACTGCTGAACGCAGTGTGATGTGCATTCATAGTGGAGAAGGCGATGTTTAGAGTGTCTAGTTGAGAATTTGTTATTTTATAGCAAGATTTAGCATTGTTCCATGTCTGAAATTGATTTTCTTTCAGAAATTCTTGTTTCTCAAATCAGTAATGTGAGCAAGTACATCGTGCCACTTTGATAATGCATAAAGTGCCTGATTCCACTCCTCAAATGGCACACAGGAGGTAAAAATAAACAATCGATTGTTTCTGACATTTTTGACTAAATTTTATATGCTGAGTTTAAGTTACCCAAGAAAAAAATACTTCAAACTGGTGCTTAGCTCTCTTCCTCCCCGGCCTCAAGAGGAATGAGTTTGTTTGTTTAGCTGTTACCAGAGTTGTTTCTTTGGACTGTGGCCAAGAAACATGAGGAAGTAGAAGTCTTTTGCTGCAGATGGAGGTGGCATGTGTTTTCAAACCCTTTATCTTCTCACAGTGTACCCAAAAGTGGCTTAACATCACAAGCAGGATGCTAATTCTTTCATGGATCCTTTACAAAGCTTTGTGATACAGATAAGAAAATAATCACAGTATTACTGATTATTTATTTTATTAGTGCTATTATTATTATTGATTTTTCTTTTCATTTTTATTGCTTATTCATTTTACATTCCACTCACTGGCCCTCTCCAAGTCACCCTATTCCACATCCCTCTCCCATTCCCTTCTCCTTCTCTTCTGAGCAGGTGGGGAACCCATTGTTATCCCCTAACTCCAACCAAACGTGGCACATCAAGTCTCTCTCATTGAGGCCAGACAAGGTACCCCAACTAGAAGAAAATATCCCATGTACAGAAAACATATTTTGGAATAGACCTTGCTCCAGTTATTTGGGACCAACCTGAAGACCAAGCTGCCTATCTGCTATATAAATGCAGGAAGGCCTAGGTCCAGCCTATGTATGTTCTTTGGTTGGTGGTTCAGACTCTTGGAGCCCCAAGGATTTGTTGATTCTGTTGGTCTTTCTGTAGAATTCCTATTTCCTTCAGGGCCTACAATCCTTCCTCCTATTCTTCCATAAGAGTCTCCAAGCTCCATATATTGTTGGGCTGTGGGTGTCTATATGTGTCTGAGAAAGTTGGTGGGTGGAGCCTCTCACAGGACAACATGTTTCTGTCTGCAAGCATAAGAGAATGTCATTAATAGTGTTAGGGATTGGGGCTTGCCCGTAGGATGAGTCTAAGGTTGGGTCAGTTATTGTTTGGCTATTCCCTCAGTCTCTGCTCTCTCACCCATGCCCACATTTCTTGTAGACAGGATAAACTGTGGTTTGAAAGTTTTGTGGGTGGGTTGGTGCTTCTATTGGTCCACTGGGGTTCCTGCCGAGCTACAGGAGGTGGCCTCTTCTGGTCCACTATCCCCAATGTAGTGAGTCACAGTTAAGGTCACCCCATTGATTCTTGGTCACCTCCCTTATCCCAGCACTCTGTCATGTTGAGATGGATCCCACCTCCACATCCCTGTCAATTGATTCTCATGGACATCTGGCCATCCTTCCTGTCCCTTTCCACACATGCTCTCAAATTCTCTATCCCATCTCTCATCCAGTTCCTTTTCTCCCTCCTTCTTTCTCTTATGACTATTTTACTTTTCCGTCTAAGTGAAATTCACGCATTCTCACTTGTGCCTTCCTTCTTGTTTAGCTTCTTTGGATTTGTGGAGTATAGCATAGGTATCCTGTGTTTTATGACTAATATGCATTTAT